>KZ269996.1:494846-512799 GCA_002249935.1 Onchocerca flexuosa | reverse complement strand
TTAATGCATCGACTCGGGTTTATTTCCCTTTATGTCGTTATACCCTTTTTTATTTAATAAATTTATCTTAGATTTGTTTTATTAATATTATTGATTTTCTACTCTTGCGCAATAAATAATTATTGATCATTTCTTTGCAACCCTCAACTAGGGTCAATATCGATTACCGTAATGCACTAACAAAGATGCATCATCATCAAGCTCTAACAAAAAAATTCTTTTCTATCATTTTAAAGAGGGATTTCAATAAGAGCAGTTTAATGTTTCGAATCGGGTTTTTTTCCCTTTAGTCGTTTTCTCCTTTTTTATTTTATAAATTTATCATTAGATTTGTTTTATTGATACTATTGATTTTTTACTGCTGCGTAATAAATAATAATTAATAATGGATAATGATAAATAATGACAAATAATAAATAATAATAATTAATAAAGAATAAGGAATTCTTTGATTCCGCCCCGTTCCATGTCTTCATGAGTGGATAGAATTTATTCACCACGCGTTTTTTCTGCATTGACTGAGGCTACTTCCTGCAAATTTTCAAGTTCTCCATCGATTAATTTGAAATTTTCATGCCGCGTTGCATTCAAATAGACACGGGTTTTTAAATAAATAAAGCCAGTAGTTTGAGCTTTTCGTTTGCTTTTTGCTTTATGAGAAGTATAATTCATTTATTTTTTGATTTATGGGAGTTTGGTTGCGTCGCACAAATGTCGGGATCATGATGATGTATAATGAAATGTTTCCTTCAAACAATTTGTAAATTATCTCTTCTAATATTAGGCTAATATTACTTCTAATATTAGGTCGTGTCTTGCATTGTCTATTTGTCGTAAATATTCAGTGTTCATTTTGACACAACGTTCCAAGTGTTAACTCATTGATTTGAGATTTTGACACAACATTGCATTCAGATAGGCACGTTTTTTACTTTTCACACCTATGACAAATAAAATAGTAGAATCTATTAACCACGCTTACTTTCTATAAAATGGATGTGGCCTTTAGTATGCAAAGGTCAGTAAGCTCGGTAAAATAAGCACGTATTCCAATGCAACGTTCTGCCAAAATTTCAAAGCAATAGATGAAAACTTTCGGAAATTTAAGATTTTGAACAAATGAACATTTACGGCTGTATCTTTTAATATCATATAATTTTTTGCAGTAGCAACAGTTCAACAACTCAATTGGAAATTTTTCAATTCAACTTCTATCTAGATTTCCAAGAATAGGTAAAAATTTTCGGAGATTCAGAATTTTGAACAAACAAATATTTACGACTCTTAGTATTTTCTAATATCATGTATATTTTTTGCAGTATCAACAGTTCAACAATTTAACTGAACAATTTCTACTTCAGCTTCTATCAAATTTCCAAGCAATAGGTAAAAATTTTTGGAGATTTTAAAATTTTGATTTTATGACTGTCATTATCTTTTAATACCATATATTTGAGTAGTTTTTAATTCAATTTCAAATTCAATCAAAAATCATTTTCGAGAATAGTTCGAATGCAATCTATCTGCTTTAGTTCATCTAAATAATGCCTGGCAGAACAAGATGGAGGTTTGGTTATCGTACACGTAGAATAGAAATACAGCGACGATTTATTGCAAATCAAACGGAGGAAGAACGGGCATCAGCGAATGAGCGAACAAGACAAAGAATGGCTCAAATGCGAGCAGAGCGACGTGCAGCAAGACTTGAGGAAGCGCGATTGCGAGCACGTCAATCTTCTTCGGCAACTTCAGATTTGCTTCCTTTTGAACAGAATGAACGGCTGAGAGTGGCTGAAAGACGTTAACAAGAAACAGAAGATCAACATCGAACAGGACTCCGTGCACAGCAATCACGTGATTTTAATCGGCTTGCATTCCGGTATAACCCAGCTGATAATTATAGTTTGAGTCCGCATGTTCTCATTGGCACTATGAATGAAGTATGCCCTTATTGCAAGGCTCTGAAATTCAAAGGAGAGACAAAAGGAATGTGTTGCGCTGCTGGAAAAATTAAGCTACCTCAATTTGAAGAACCGCCAGAGCCACTAAAAACTTTGTTTGTCGGACATACTGATGAATCAATGCGTTTCCTATCTAAAATCAGAAAATACAACTCCTGCTTCCAAATGACATCGTTCGGGGCAGAAATCGTGAAGATGGAATTCATGCCAACTTTCAGAGTGAAAGCGCAAATTTATCATAAAGCTGGCTCTTTGCTTCCGGTGCCTGGTGGTCAGCATAAATTCCTACAAATGTATTTCATCGGTGATAGCAATGATGAATTGGATGCACGTTGCGGAATTCATACCGGCATAGAAAGATCCATCGTTTACCAACTGCAACAGCTTCTTCACGAAAAAAATTATTTAGTACGTTTGTTCAAAACATTAATTGATATGATGCCATCTGATACACACAAAATTGTAATTCGTGCTGACAAAACACCTGCTGGAGAACACATGCGAAGATTCAATGCTCCAACTATAGATGAAGTGGCAATTGTTATTGTTGGAGATCAATTCGAGCCTAGAGATATCGTTCTTCACAGGAGAAACGATCAATTGGTTAAAATTGCAGAAACTCATCGATGCTATGATGCTCTGCAATATCCAATCATTTTTTAGGATGGTACCGATGGATATCACTTCAATATCAAGATGATAATCAGTGGCGAAGAAACAAATAAGAAATGCAGCGCAATGAACTATTATTCATACCGATTAATGATTCGAGAGAATGAAGACAATCACATTTTGAAATGCCGTCAGTTGTTTCACCAATGTATCGTAGATATGTATGCAAAAATCGAAACAGAACGTTTGTTATTCATCCGTTTAAATCAGATCAAGCTTCGCTCTGAAGAATATATTCATTTGCGGGATGCAGTTGTAAATGACGGTAATACAACTGACATTGGAAGACTAAAGATTTTGCCATCTTCATTTGCAGGCAGTCCACGTCATATGCATGAGTACGCTTAAGATGCAATTGCATATGTTCGCCAATACGGACGTCCAAATCTATACATTACATTCACGTGCAATCCAGCTTGGGATGATATACAAAATCTCTTACTTCCTGGGCAAAAGCCGATGGATGGGCATGATATCACAGTACGTGTTGTCAGACAGAGGATGAAATCGCTGATGAATTTCATGACAAAACATGAAGTGTTTGGGTCTGTGCGCTGCTGGATGTACTCAATGGAATGGCAAAAGAGAGGATTACCACATGCATATATACTAATTTGGCTTCATCACAAAATCACTTCAAATGAAATCGACGATGTAATATGCGCTGAAATACCAGATGCCGATGTCGATAAGGATTTGTATGAAATTGTGACGAAAAATATGATCCATGGACCTTGCGGTACACTGAATCCAAAATCACCGTGCACGATAGACGGAAAATGCTCTAAACGATATCCTCGAGCATTTTTATCCAACACAGTTACAGGAAGCGATGGATATCCTTTATACCGAAGATCAGCAGAGGATGGTGGTAAATTAGCAACCATACACATGCGGAATGGTGACATCGAAGTAGATAACCGGTGGGTTGTTCCATATTCACCTTTGCTATTAAAAGCATTCAAAGCGCGCACAAACGTGGAATATTGTAATTCCGTTAAATCAATCAAATACATTTGTAAGTACGTGAATAAAGGCAGCGACATGGCAGTTTTTGGTGTGCAGCCTGAAAGAAGTGATAGGAATGGGGTATTAGACATCGATGAAATCGCACAGTATTAGGCTGGAAGATACATAACCAGCAATGAAGCTGTATGGCGAATTCTTTCATTTTCTATACATAAACGAAGTCCGGCCATAGTTCACTTAGCAGTACATCTAGAAAATGGACAACACGTATATTTCACAGCTGGAAATGTGCAACAAATAGCTTTGAATCCACCGTCTACAATGCTAACTGCTTTCTTCACATTATGTCAAAAGGACTCATTTGCGAAAACACTGCTATATACGGAAGTGCCTACATATTACACATGGAATGCAAGTAGAAAATCATTTGAACGACGCAAGCGAGGCAAACCAGTTGACGGACAACCAGGCATATTCAAACACAATAGGCGATTGTACACCGTGCATCCTAATCAGGAAGAATGCTTCTTCCTTCGCATGTTGTTAGTAAATGTGCGCGGTCCAACCTCTTTTCAGCAATTAAAAATTGTCAACGGCGTTACACATGCTACTTTCCGCAGTGCATGTCAAGCTTTGAATTTATTGGAGAACGACAGACACTGGGATATATGTATAAATGACGCATGCAACATGTCACATCCAAATCAAATTCGTACACTGTTTGCAATCATATTGACCGCCTGCTCTCCATCTCCAGCGGAGTTATGGGAGAAATATAAATCGTATATGGCTGAAGATATTCTGCATCGAATACGCAGCGAAAATTCAAATATGAACATGGACTTCACAGCAGAAATCTACAACGAAGCGTTGATAATGATTGAAGATTTGTGTTTACAAATTGCGAACAAAGTTCTCAATCAATTGGGAATGCTATCACCGAATCGATCTGCTGCTGCTTCGTTTGATAGGGAATTGCATCGCGAGCAAAATTACAACATGGCTGATCTTTCGTCATATGTGCAATCAAATATTTCTAAGCTTACATTTGAGCAGAAAACCATTTACGATGAAATAATGCAAACTGTCAATAAGGGAATTGGAAAAATCTTTTTAGATGCGCCAGGAGGAACTGGTAAAACGTTTCTAATTAAATTGATTCTGGCAACAATACGATCCCAAAATGGCATGGCCTTAGCTCTTGCATCGTCCGGAATATCTGCAACATTGCTACCAGGTGGAAGAACTGCTCATTCCGCTTTGAAATTGCCATTGAATATCCAAATGGTTGAAACTCCCACATGCAACATTTCCAAGACTTCGGGCATGGGTAAAGTATTGCAAAAATGCAAACTTATTGTTTGGAATGAATGTACAATGGCACACAAAAAATCGATCGAGGCTCTTGATCGATCATTGCAAGATTTGCTGGAATTATCAGGCCATTCGCATTAATATTATTTGCAGGAGATTTCAGGCAAACATTACCTGTAATTCCTCGATCGACACCAGCGGACGAAATTAATGCTTGCCTTAAATACTCTGCTTTGTGGTGAAACGTAAGACGTTAAAATTAACTACAAATATGAGTGTTCAACTGCAAAATGATCGATCAGCTGGAATATTCTCACATAAATTGCTGGAAAATGGAAATGGAGAGATGCCGATTGATCTGACCACAGGACGAATTTCACTGCCTCATAACTTCTGCAATTTAGTAACCTCAAAAGAAGAATTGGTTGAAAAATTATTTCTCAATATTCAAATTAATTATAAAAATCACGATTGGCTGAGTGCACGAGCTATTCTCGCGACCAAGAACAAAGACGTCGACGAACTTAACAATATCATACAATCTAATATTCAAAGCGAGGTAGTCACATATAAATCCTTCGACACTGTTGTGGAAGCAGATGAAGCGGTTAATTATCCAACAGAATTTTTGAATTCACTCGATCTGCCAGGGTTGCCACCGCACGTACTGCAGTTGAAAATCGGCGTGCCAATTATCATGTTGCGAAATATCAACCATCCAAAACTTTGCAACGGTACGCAATTTGCAGTAAAAAAATTAATGAGCAACGTCATAGAAGCGTCAATATTGACAGGACCTTTCAAAGGTGAAGATGTGCTTATTCCTCGCATTCCTATGATTCCAACGGAAATGCCATTTCAGTTTAAGAGATTGCAATTCCCAGTTCGATTGGCATTTGCATTCACCATTAACAAAGCCCAGGGTTAATCGTTAAAACTGTGCCGTTTAGGTCTAGAGACCGATTGTTTTTCACATGGACAATTATATGTTGCATGTTCTAGAGTAGGCAAACCAGGCAGTCTCTATATCTACACAGAAAATGGAACAACAAAAAATATTGTATACTCACAAGTATTGTAAAATTAAACATATCAGATGTGGAAGGAAGCTGAATTATCGTGACACTGCGCCAAACGAATTTTTTAAATCCGCCTCAAACCATCTCTTCATGAGGGAAAGAATTTATTCACCACGCCAACTTTCTGCATTGACTACGACCACTTTCTCTAACGTTTCAAGTTCTTCACCGATTGATTTCAAATTTTCATACGACATTCACCATCGTCAAAGCTCAAGATCATTTTTTGCATTTAATTAGGTGAGTGTTTTTAAATGGATAAGGTGAGTAATTCAAGCTTTTTGTTTAGAACATTTACGATTGTTAGTACCTTTTATATTTATTTCACAATAATTGTGAATACATAATATTTTTTGTTATTCTGTGTAGATATAACGATTACCTGGTTTGCCGACTTTAGAATATGCAAAACATAATTGTCCATATGAGGAGCAATCGTTCTTTGAATGCAAACGATAATGCAATTTCTTGAACTGAAACGACATGTCTGTTGTAATCATAAGAATTCGGGGATAAGGATCTTCACCTTTGAAAGGTTCTGTCAAGGTTGTTGTTTTATGATATTGCTCGTCATTTTTTTTTTTTTTTTTCGCTGCAACCAGATACCGCTGCAAAATTTTGGCTTATTTATATTTCGCAACATGTAATTGACATGTCAATTCTCAATTGCAGTACATGCGATAACATATCTGGAGATCGAGTGAATTCAAAAGTTTTGTTGGATAATTAACGACTTCATCCGCTTCAGAATAGTGTCACGGACTTATATGAGAAAATAAGTGAGGAGGTTGACGTTACTAAATTGCAGAAGTTTGAGGCAATAAAATTCGTTCTGAGGTCAGATCAACCGGCACCTTTCCGTTGTCGATTTCCAGCAATTAATTCGAAAGTATCCCAGTTGATTGATCGTTTTGCGACTGGACATGCGCATGTGGCAATCCTTTCTTTTGCCATTCTACGGATTACATCCAGCAGCACACAGACCCAAATACTCCATGTTTTACCATAAATCCATCAGCGATTTAAGTTTCTATACGAAAACGTGTGATGACACACGTTTTCGACACACGTTGACACACGTTTGACACACGTTTTTTTTTGTGATGACATGCCTATACATTGGCGACTGCCTAGAAAGTAAAAGATTTTGTATGTCATCTCAAGCTGGATGTGAATGTAATGAATAGGTCTCTACGCCCGTAATGGCGAACAAACGCAATTGCCTCTTGAGCATACTAATGCATATTACGTGGACTACTTGATATGAAGATGGTTAGATCGTTAGTCTTCCAATGTTAGTTGTATTACTTAATTTACAACTGCATCTCGCAAATGAATGTATTCTTCAAGCGAAGCTTAGTTTGATTCAAACGAATGAATATCAAACGTTCTGTTTCGATTTTTGCATACCTAACTACGATATATTGGTGAAATAACTGATGGCATTTCAAAATGTAATTGTCTTCATTCTTTCGAATCATTAATCGGTATGAATAATAGTTCATTGCGCTGCATTTCTTATTTGTTTCTTCGCCACTGATTGGATTTATCATCTTAACGTTGAAGTGATATCCATCGGTACTATCCCAAAAATGATTGGATATTGCAGAGCAACGAATCAGATGAGTTTTTGAAATTTTTTAAATTGGTTGTTCTTCTGTGAACAATATTCTAGGTTGGAATTAATCTCCGACTGTAGCAACCGCCACTTTGTCTGTAGTTGCAGCATTGAATTTTCGCACACGTTCTTCAGCAGGGTTTTGTCAGCATGAATAACAATCTTCTGTATCAGATGCTATCATGTCAACTGCTGTTTTGAACAAAACGCACTAAATTGTTTTTTTCATGAAAAAGCTGTTGCAATTGGGAAACAATGGATCTTTCTATGTCGATGTGAATTCCGCATCATACATTCAATTCATCATTGCTATCAACGATGAAATACATTTGTGGGTATTTATGCTGATCATCTGGTAACGAGAGAAGGGTACCGGCTTTATGATAAATTTGCTCTCTCACTTTGAAAGTTGACATGAAATGTGTTACGATTGCTGCACCGAACGATGTCATTTAGAAGCATGACTGTATTTTCCGATTTAAGATAGGAAACGTTTTGATTCGGCGGCATTTCCGACAAGCAAAGTCTCTGATGATCCTTCAAGTTGATATAATTTAATTTTTCCGACGACACAACACATTCCTTTTTTTTCTGTGAAATTTCAACCAGTTCCTTTAATCTGTCTCTAAAGTTTTTTTCTCGGAACTTAAATCGATATTGTATTGAAATGTTTTTGAAATAGAGGAAATAAAAATGTTCAATATTTCATTTTAACCTCAAAACATTGCAAAATTTTTTCTTTTTCGGGAACTTAATCGATATTGTGGAAATTTTTTGCAAAATTATTTTTTCGCAAGTTGTTGAAATTAAGAAAACTACAGCTTCTAGAGAATTATAAATATTTCTAGAGGATTATATATATAAAAAGTAAGCACATTTTTATTAAAAAAATGATGGCCTATTAGAATACAAGGTTGTGTCAAAATTTGAAAACAATCGGTGGTGAACTTCTTATGATTCCAGTTGATATGCCATTTCAATTTAAGAGATTGCAATCCCCCATTTGATAGACATTTGCATTCACGATCAACAAAGCTCAGGATCAATCCTTACAATTGTGCGGTTTAGATCAATGAGTAAAATTTACGAAAAAAGGCAATTCAAGACACAATCTTAGAAGTCAGAGAGATAATCCTTAAATTGCTTGAACGAAACATTTGATTATACACTATCCTAACTTCGACATTTGTGCGACGCAATTACATTTCCCACAAATCAAAAAATAAACGAATCACATTTCTCACAAAGCAAAAAACAGATGAAAAGCTTGAATTGCTCGCCTTAATTATTTTGAAGCATTTACCTATTCGAATGCAACACGTATAAAAATTTGAAATCAATCGATCAATATTTGAAAACAAGCGTGTATTCGATTGCAACCTTGTGTCAAAATTTCGAAAGCAATAGATTAAGGACTTTCCGAAATCTTTTGAACATAGATAATGTGCGTTTTTAAGAATTTCCTCAGGTGTAAGATTTTGAACAAACGAACATTGACAACCACCATAGATAGCTGGATCGGCCACGCGGAGCGTGGCCAGGTCCAGCTAATATATTATATAAATGAGAAACAGTAATACGAAACCAAATAAAGTTAATTAAATGTCTTTAGTAAAGCACCCATTCCGGATTATTCTCATGACAAATTGACCAAGCAATTTTAAACCATGCGGAAGACAACAAAAAAAAAGTGAAAGACATCAACATCGAAGAAATAACAAGATTTGTATTAAAGTACTGGAATGAAACATACTAAGTTGCTCATGAGTTTACTGAGCCACCGTCATCTTAGCAACTACTCAACAAAAAAAAAAAAGAAAACTGTACATATAGCTTAAGAATCACTGGTTATTTCCAAATACAATGAACAAGTCTGTCGTGTGCACTCACTCCGTTCTGAATAAAAATTGAATTTGCAATAGCTTCCATCGGACGAGACTACTGAAAATGCCAAAGTTTTTGCGAATCAACTGTTTAAACGAAAATAAATCGACAAAATCTAGATTGAGTGTTTAAAAAAAAAATATATATATATATATAATTAAAATGCTTGAAGCCAATTAAATTGAAAAGTTACAAATTGTAAGAGATTTCTTGGGCTCAACGAAATTCAATCGTTTCCAGTACTTTAACTGATAGTTTAAAGATGCCTTAAGAAAGATTCAATTAATGAAAAGACTTTTAACCAATAACAGAGTCGGGTTGAGGCCCAAAAGCGCATATGCAGAAATCCTTGTCTTTAGAAGGAAAAGGTAATCGGAAACGTGAAACGCTGGCTTCACCAGAAAAACTTAGTTTTCTGAGCGGGCTGAAAAAACTTTTGAAGAAAGAACAGAAAAGGTTGTTATTTTCAAAACATATACATGCCAAATGTCCATAAAACAAATGCAAAATAATTAGTCCGTAGAAATCACTAATCACAAAAACATACACTTTTTTCTTCTTCATAGCCAAAGAAAACAAATGAATAGTATGATGATTGCTGGATACGCAAAGCATGGTCGAATCTGTCGAGAAACTTATACTGGAAACAAAAAATATGTTCGGTGTCCTGTCAAATTTCACAGTTTTCCAAATTAAAACTTTGAAAATAAAAAATTTAAATAATACCAAAATATAGAAGCAGGATTTGTCCCGCGCCGCAATTCTTTTAATAAAAGACAAGTTTTGGTGTCAAAAATCCTTATTATGGTGCCTTTTTCAGAAGATGTAGCTAACTGTTCTCCTGTAATAGAGAAAATATTACATTAGTAATTTTTTTGTTACTCTGCATCAATAGATTCGTGCAACAAAATGCACTAGAGTAAAATTATCTCGAACTAATCACGCGAAATACTTCTTATCTGATATTCCATAATGCATATTTATTCTTATTGGCAACATTTTATTGTCAGGTTCAAAAACTATTCCGATATCTTGGAAAATAAATGAATTCATCTTTCGAAAGTGTACTTTACCAGTAAGGTTAAGAGCAATAGCAGATAAGGGCCTTTGATGGGCATTGATTATTCTGGGTGGAGCATCTGGTTCAGCCAATGTCAAACAGCAAACTGCAGAAGATGAAGAAGGTGCAGGAAAAGCAAGAAGAGAATTCTCCGATGATGGACACAAGCAACATATTCCACGTGGATTTCTGCTTGAATCATATACTTGCAATTTTTCAGGTTTATCTGTGAAACTGTAAAGAACAAAATGAACAATTTATGTTCTCAAAATTCTACATATACATATATTCCAAATACAAACAATTAATCTGTTAAAAAAAAAAAGGAAAAGAAGAAAAAAATGAAAACGGTATACAAATTTATTTCAAAAGTAAAAAGAGAAAAAAAAAAAAAAGGATTTTAAAAAGAAAAACATATGATTTTATGAGATTTCTATCAATGTTTCACTCAAATAATTAAAGTTCTTACACACTGTTATCAATGTGACTATTTCAGAAACCTCAATTAGTTTTTTTTTTTTTTTTTTTTTTTTTTTTTTGCATGTTAAAGTGAACGAAATCAAAATAAGCTTAACAAAAAAAGCAATCTGAAATACTGCTTATTCTTTATTTCAGGCACCATAACTTATATACGTTAAAAGAAGGATCATAGAACTAACCTAAAAATATGAACGGATGTGTCGAGAACCACTACAATACGATCACGACGTAAACGAACTGCTCGCACATCACTATTCATCTCTAACTGAACCACTTCTTTATGATTAATAATATCCCAAATTACCACTGCAAACAAACAACTTCAGAATATTATTTGTCAAAAACTGCATCCTTTACTATTCTTTGTACGGAACTTATTTTTCTCGAAAGATTTAAAGAAGTACAAAACAAAAACCTTTATTTGTTGAAAAAGCAGGTGTTATACCCCCCCCAACAAGTGCTACATAATTACAGCGAAATAACATCTCTACTGCTCCAATACCACCACTCAGTTTTTCATCAAAATTTTGCTTCAACGGATCGGTGTTATAAATCCGAAAACCATCATCCAGTCCACATACGAAACAGCCGGAATCCTGTAAACACTACCGAAGCTAAGTTAACAAAACTTATGAACAGCAGTTTTTTAGAAGATAATATAAAAATGATTCCAACTCAATCAATTTGAATTTGATAAAAATTAAACAGCAAGCCAACAGTAAAAATTGATAGTTTTCACGTTTTAAAATACATTTGTTAAAGAAAAAAAAAAAAATTAAATGTGCGCATACCTGGTTAAAGGTGTTAAATAACACGTGAGATGCCCTTCTCATTAAGATCAAGCAATGCTTATACGTTAGGCTTTTTCATTGATTAAAAATCACAAGATGGATCTATGGTCCTTCGTGTCCTTATGGTCTAGATAAAATATCTATATATCTCTGTATGTAGACAACTGAATATATTTCTAATAGAGATATGAAAAGGTATCCATTGAACATTTCGCAAAAGATATAGGGAAGAGAAGTAAGAGAGAAAAAAAGTGTACTGAATTCATGAAAATGGTCCTTTTCAAGCTAAAGACCAATCGCAATCATCATAAATAAACAAGCTTTTCAAGTTTCTGCACGATATTGTCAGTGTTGTAGAAAGAGAGTTACATAGAGTATATTGTCATTCCAATGAGAGGTCAAACAATGCCATGTGAAACCTGAAGCCCTCATAACTCCCCCCAACATATACTTCCAACTAAATAACAAGCCAACCCATAAAACTCAATCTCCCTCTCCAGCACTTTGTGGCCCGAGCCGTAATTTATTTTACGCAGTTGATTCACGTTGGCCGTAGATCAGCGAACAGAGATGAATATCAGCGAACACAGATAAATGTTGCGGGGTTATAACTGCAACGTTAGGTTTCTCAACATTTTTAGCAGGTTTGTTTTCCTTTCTCAGCAGGCTTTATGTGAAATACATGTTTACGGGAGTATACACTCGTCTTTTGTCATTAACTTTGCTTGTCAGTAGCAGACGTATGCTCTTTTCTTCCTAATCCAGTTTGATTACTAGCTGTCGTACTGTATGCTATAACTGTGTAAAATGTCATTTCATGGAGAATGGCATGGTTTCAGAGTAATTGATCTCACATTAAATTTGAACATTCTTTGACGTATCTTCAATGTGTCAGGCAAGTTTTTTATATTAGCTAAGGTTAAAGCAAAATATATAATCTACAGATGTTCTATAATTACCAAAACTTTAAGTCACTGGATCTTTCATAGAATACGTCCAATAGTGACTGCCTGAATGCAACACTGTGAAATCACCTGTTTCGCTGGCAAATTCTTCACTAAAAAAAGATCAGGTGGGATCAAGTTTTTCATCGTGCTCTCCATCGGAGTCACTCTGCTCTTGGAAATTTAACTGGTGGTACTGTTCGGATAGTTTGGTGTAATAGTAGTGGGTTTAACTTGTTCTTGCTTGTTATTGTTAGGTCTAGGATTAAACAAAGTATTAGTTATACAGCTATATCTTCATCCATATTTTCGCATTTGGAAATTGAGTGCCGGTATTCCCATATCCATTTCTGTAATTACTCGAATTCACTTTATTTATCATATTGTTGTTCTTTGTATGATTTCCTTTGTTATACGACAATAATTTATTATTTTGTTTTGACTTTTCTGTTGAAATTGTAATTATCTTTTTAAACATTGAAAATGAGACTACAGTTACAGCTTTAATTTTTCATTTACTTTGAAATTACAGTTGCATTTTTAAACATTAAAAATTTTTGAAAAATTTCAAAGAATTCAAATTCTTATTGATGTATTATGCATACCTGATGACACCAGAAAAAAATAGAAAAGTCAAAATCGTCAATTATTGTCGTGTAATCTAGGAAATTAATTGAAGTCACATTTTAAATTTTCCATTCATTTTGAAATTACAGTTACATTTCTAATATTTAAAAATGTAACTGTAAATAAGAAAGTTAAAACAAAGTCGTCAATTATTGTCGTATAATCGAGAAAATTCAAGTTTAGAAAGCGCGTATAAAGAGTAACAATACGACAAAAACTGTTTTGTACATACTGCTTTTGGAACGTTATTGACATTCATGTGACGATGAAGAAATATTAAAAGAGAAGCTCGCTTTTTCGCTTTATTTATATTTAGGCTAGAAAAAATACCAAGAGTCTGGATTTTGGAAGTGACAACGAGCATCATTCCTCTGTAAACAAAAGATAACTATTCGGAAAGTTATGTACAATAATTTATGTAGAGACAGAGCCAGCTTAGAGATGGATCTTTTTGAAAATGGCGGGAGGTGAGCTGATGAGCTTTAAAATTTTCAAAGAATTCAAGTTTTGATTGACGTATTGTGCATACCTATCTTTGATGACATCAGGAAATAATTAGATGAATCGTTTTCTCGAGGTGCATTTAAGAATTTTAAGGAAGTGCTATGAACGGTCTATATCTTTGCGAGAAAAAATTATCTTTTTAAGTTTCAAAATACATTTGTTTTTCACAATAAATATAAGGTAAGGTTTCGAATATATAAGAATCCAAATATGTAAACTTTTTCAATAGATTCATTGTTCTGTTTTTTCTTCCACTTTCTTTTTTCAATAACTTCCATTTTAGAAAAGAAAGATAAGATGAAAATTTGTATATTTAAATCTGCTGCATACTTTTTTTTCAGCAGAGCTTTTTAAATGATTAAATTATTTGCTTTTTCTTTATTGTAAATCAGTTTGAATCATTTTCATCTCTTTTGGAGTGCAATGAATATTTAATCAAAGTGTGCTGAGGCGTCTGAAGTTTTCCTCATCACTTTATATTTTCGTAAACTTGTCCGAATCTTTTTACATTAACTGGTTGAGTATAGAAAACAAACTTTTCTTCCCTCAATGCTTGTAAAAGAACCGAGTTTTATTTATTTTCCTCACTGTGATAAGTTATTTGATAAAGCAATTTACTTTCGATTTTTCGATCTACAATTGATTTTTCGAATTTGAAACCATTAACGTATTAAAATGCGAACATCAGGACAAAATTACTAACCAGAATTAAGCAGAAAGCTCAGTTTATTTCCATGGTTAAATTATCAGATCTGAATCCCACTAACAAAATAAAATAGTGCCTAAGCGGCAAAAAATGTGACAAGTTTTGAATTCATGCTTTACAACAAATTTAGTTGATCGAATTTGTAAAGCTTAGTTTCATTTTTTTGTATTGTTTGATATCGATTACATATTGATATATAAGTACAGGTACTCCTCGTGGACATCTATAATCATGCTACATTGTAAGATGGCAATGTTATAGCATTCAATACATAAATAAATTAACATTATTACGAATAATTTAGTGAAATCCATTGTGAGAATTCCATTTTGTTACATGCGGAGCATTTAGAATGCCGATAGTCAAGCAAAAAATATGACTGCATTATTCTTATCATTAAATTAGCATTCAAAGATTTTATTAATATGTCCATTTTGCACCCTCATAATATTCTGTTGGTTTTTATTTATTTTTGTTATTAACATGATGTATTTTAATGTTTTGTCTGTCTGTGTAGATCTTTCTGTGAAGAATTATATTTTGCTAATTTACTTAGTTAAAGTGATGCATAAATCCTTTAGTGGTTCCAGTTTCTACTAATTTTCTGTAGTTTATTCATTTGTTGGAATAGCATAATTGTATTATTCATATCCACATACACTTGAAATCACGCATTCATTGTAGAAGTGGAACAGATATCTGGTTTAATATAGAATCATTTTCAGGTAATAAACAATGGTACAAACTTATCAGAGTCCTGTTCGTATATACAAATATCCATTTGAAATGGTGATGGCAGTTAGTTTTTCTTATCCTAGTTATTTTAGGATCATTTTTCTTGGAACAGTATCCTCCTTCCAGTTTAATATTTGTGTTGCTTTTACTCACCAAGGCACGAAGCACGAGATAATGATGAGAATTTTCCGGACTGTTTATGAAAAGTACTGTGGTATGAATACAGCTTTGTTCGAATACAGTTTTCGAACAGAAAATACAAAAAACACCACAGCTTGGTATGCTTAAATATCCATTCAGGCATACGAAAAACGTTTTCCAACTTGTCCCCAAATTCCGATATTTGTTGGCTCTGAAATTACTTATGAATATCATTCGGAAGATGGTGCAGAAGAAGTAATTGAGCGCAAATGTCAGCTGAATATCGATGCGCCGTACCTTGTCAAAAAAGTAA
Source organism: Onchocerca flexuosa (assembly GCA_002249935.1). Classification (NCBI taxonomy): domain Eukaryota; kingdom Metazoa; phylum Nematoda; class Chromadorea; order Rhabditida; family Onchocercidae; genus Onchocerca; species Onchocerca flexuosa. The sequence goes on along the minus strand of KZ269996.1, from coordinate 497,001 downwards.
TTCTATCTTGGAATTTCTCATTAAAATGAGACGCTTAATTACTTTTGGGGTAACTGTATTCATAGCTTCCACAATTTCATAGTAATTTTTCCAGATAGCCGGTGTTGATTATGTTTATTTTGCACAAAAAAATTCGCTTGATCGCAGAAAGCGCACTCTTATCATCGAAGCAAGGAATATTTCATTCACAACCAGAATCGATGTTAAGGAAACTTGTTTTTATTACGTACGTGTTACCTTCCGCTTTTATTTATCACAATGTTCCTATTATATTGCTCTTCTAAAATATTTTTCAATTACCAAATAATGTCATCGTCAAGTTCTTGTTACTGAATTATTACTAGATCCAGCAGCAAATTTTCATAATCACTTTACTCTTTTAAAATGATAATTCTAAATTTTTCTTTCCACCTGAGCTATAATAGAATCGAAATTACGAAAATGTCTATGCTACAGAAGGTCTTTTGTAGGTCCATCCTGAAAACAATGATTGGACTTGTTTTGAACAAAGTGGCTCATTGGATGTTAAGTCATTTTTTGGTTTTGAATCTACGGTTGAGAAATTGGCAGTGAAGCAGTATGCAGCTAATCTTGCGAAGGTGTCACTTTTGAAAATTCAATGAAATATCTCCTCTGAGAAAAAGTTTGATGATTTAGAGAAATATGAGATTCCTTTCAGATCTCCTTTCAGTCCCAGCTTAGATAGATGCTTTTTGCTGAAATTCATTTTTCAGGGAAAAGAGGTGTTGGAGTATTTCATCAATGAATTGATCAAAAGTGGTGTAACATTTATTCCTCCCTACAGTGATGCAACGGAGTCAGTATCTGATTCTGCGATTGATATTTCGCGACTTGCTGATGAAGAGGAAAAAGAGAAAGATAAAGTTGACACGAAAGTAGAAGAACAGCGTAAACCATCTTCTCAAACCCGAAGATTTTCTCTTGCCAAAAAATCATCCATTGGTTTACTACCTCGAAAGTCAATTAATTCCATCGATGATTGTAAGTTTTTTTGATTTAGTTTTTTTTTTTTTTTTTTTGACCAATAATTTTTCCAGTGTCAAGTTCCAATTTTTCATCACTTCTTTGGAGATTTGGCAGTGAACGACTTCAAATAATAAGTGATAATAGAATTGCCAGTAAAATTTGCGAAACTATATCTTTACTATATCTTAAATAAACACAAAGAAAGACAAGACGAGAATAAAGGAAGGAATTCTCAGTTTTATTTATATCTGACAAATACATCTGATTCTATTTTATCGTAGGATGCAAAACTAGATTGGTTTATTACTTAGTTTATTACATAGAGGACTACTTGTTCCAAATAGGAGTTGCTACATACATCATCTTTTTCAGTGTTTAGAGGCGTGAGTTGCATTTTCGTTTGATTTTAACTCATTTGCTGAAATGTAAACTGCTTATGACTTTTTAAATTACTTAAATTCGTCAGTAATTCAAGAAAGAGCACTTCATTTAGTCACTTCCTTTTTACGCACCAACTTCAATTTATTCTGAATGTTAATAAATCTATAAGCTTATTTATTCTTCCGTTGCAGTTGAGATTCGAAATAGAATTTTTTTGTTCGATGATTGATCCTTTTCTGGAATTGCATGATATTTTGATTTGTTTATAAAAACCTTTATTTTGTCATGGCATTTAATATTTTTCTTCGTGATTTTAGCATTGCCTTATTATTTCATGATTTTAAATTACTATTTCAACCGCATTCTGCTATCTGGAATGATTTACATTGTTCTGAGTTTCTGAATCACGCCAAAACTTGATTGACAACGAAAACAGTTTGCTTCTGGTACTAGTTATGATCGAAATCATGGAACATGAATGATGTACATTTTGTTATAGCTGAAGCAAGATTGGAAGCGGAATATATTCGTCGTTTTTTGGGACAGCTCAATACTCTAGAAGAAAGTCGTCTTTGTGAACTGAAATATGGATTACAAGACACTCTTAAGGTTTGCTTTGATTTAAAATTTATATTCGCTTCTGATAGTACTATATATATATATATATATATATATATATATATATATATCATGGTAAACAAGGTACTGCAGTTTTAGCTTATACACATCTTACATCGATATAAATGGTTTTTTTTTTCTTATTTTTTTATTTTTTTTTTTTTTTTTT
>KZ269996.1:455625-494746 GCA_002249935.1 Onchocerca flexuosa | reverse complement strand
CGATATAAATGGTTTTTTTTTTCTTATTTTATTTTTTTATTTTTTTTTTTTTTTTTGCTGTGAATTGTTGAAAGCATTCGGGGAAAGTGAGAATCTGACTTGATTTTGTACTTGTATAAAACTAATAGCATAAAAATGATCATAAATTCATTTGATCGAATTTTTCTGCAGGGAAAACTCCCGAATGATGCTCATTTACTACGTTTTTTACGTGCCCGCGATTTCGATGTGGCTCGAGCGAGTGATATGGTGCAGAAGAGTATTAAGTGGCGAAAACAACATAATGTGGATAAAATTTTACAAGAATTCGAAGCACCGCCTATTTTGAAACAATTTTTTCCTGGTTGTTGGCACCATAATGATAAAGAGGGCAGGTAGAACATTTCTCACAGCTTTACATATCCAAGAAGCACTTTTTTCAGCAGTTCACTGTGAATCTAAAGTAGGATTAACTATTTAACATGAAAATAAAAAAATAAACTAATCGACAAAATCTTTTGTTATATACAAAATTCAAATTATTTCAACTCAAGCAGGAAACTTGTTATATATATCAGATTTCATGACTTTTAGACCAGTATTCGTTCTGCGTCTGGGTAAACTCGATATAAAAGGTTTGTTGCGCACATGTGGTATGCAAACAATTATGAAATTCACATTGTCAATAATCGAGCAGGGACTTATTAAAACGGCTAAGGCTACAAAAATGCTTGGTGCTCCCATAAGGTTATTTTGTTCTAAGTTGTTTTTTCTTTTTCGCAATTTCATCCGATTTTGCTTTTTTGATATTAAATGGATTTTCATCACGCAATTTCATTTCTTAAGTAATTTATTAGTAATTTAAATAATTAACTTCGCTGCTTAAACTGCTTTTGAGAGAAAAATCTTTTCTTTTTTTTATTCAACTTGCGGAAGTTTAGAAAAACCCAGCCTTTTCGTTTATCGCAGAAAAGAGATATATTCAGTTTGCTTTCTCGTTTCATTTTTAACAAGCAGAAATGGAATAATTTCAGCACATGGACACTTCTCGTTGATTTAGAAGGTCTGAGTATGAGACATCTCTGGCGTCCAGGAATTCAAGCTTTATTACGAATAATTGAAGTTGCGGAAGCACATTATCCGGAAACAATGGGACTAGTACTGATAGCTCGAGCACCACGTGTCTTTCCAGTCTTATGGACATTGATCTCACCATTTATTGACGAAAATACAAGAAAAAAATTTATGATAAATGCAGGTGAACCGGTTATTTCTGAGCTTAGAAAATACATCGAGCAGCAATATATCCCAGAATTTTTGGGTGGAACATGTTCCTGTATGGCGCCGGAAGGTGGTCATATTCCCAAGAGCTTATATAAACCAGTGGAAGAGGTGAGAGTTTTAAACTTAAATTTTTTATGAAAGTTTAATTTGGCAAATTAATAAGGCTATTTTAATTATTATGTGAGCTAATTTTACGTGTATTTAAAAAAGGCCATTTATGGTATGTGATCACAGACTGTAATAGAAGACGATGTACTGAAATCAACTTATCAGTCAGCGAATATTTATAAGGGAACACCACATGAAGTAATTGTCAGAGTGACTGCTGAGGGATGCGTTCTCACGTGGGACTTCGATATTTTAAAGGTTTTTTTTTTTTTCTCTCGATAAATTTTTTGCTGCTAGTTCTTTGTTGGTAGTAATCATCGATGTGATCAAGCAGTATGCAAAAATCGTTAAACAATTTTTGGAGTTAATATACTTGAATAGTGTGAAAAAAGAAGTTAACCAGAAACTCTTTGATTTCATTATGGGTATTATGGCTTAATGTGCAATTTTGAATTTTAATATTTTGAGGGTGAATGTGAATTCTTGATTTACTATACGGAAAAGCAAGTAGAAGCGGCCAATATACCAAATTCACCTTCTGTACTTTCTTCTGTTGAAAGAGTAACGGCAGCTATTGGAAGTACTGTTACAAACTCTGTTTTACTTTGTGATCCGAAATTGACTATTGGCGTTAATTTGAAGTGAGTTTTCGATTAATTTTCCATACTTAATCACAATTACCTTGGAGAATAAGTTAGAAGAAATTTTCACTTTTGTTCTGCTAGATAGTAGTTTTGGAATTTGAATGATTTTGAGCTTCAAATACTTTCCTTTCTTTCGGATGTCATAAGTTTACAGATTAGAAGAGAAACCCGTGCAATTCACAGAGGGCGATTCAATGCAAGGATCTCACTATTGTCCCCAAGCGGGTTATTATATTCTACAGTGGCGTCATCTCGAAGCAGTACAGAATCAGCCCTTCGATTTTTCCTTATCTGGTCACAAGTGCAAAATTATGTATTACCACGAATTATTAGATTCGTTGGATTTTAGGTAGGAAAAATTGTTTGGATCTTTTAAGAAAGCTGTCATCTTACTCCGGTCCTTGCAAGCCTTAGATGATTATTTTGTGACACTTGATTGTCGACTAGAACACATTTAATAAAAGATTATTTCTACTTGTATATCTAGAAATGTAACATAGTGACGCATATATTGTGGCTAAAGATATGATATTCCCAGTAGATTTTATTAAGCAATATGTTTCAATCCTAGAATTTTCTCATTCCTAATACTTTTCTGAAATAGTGTAATCTAACCTAAGTGTTGATTTCTTTCTCACAGGAAGCAGAAAAATAGTTAGACTTAATTCCAAAAATTTCAAAGTATCAGATAGAAACGATCGTAAGTTACTGGTAATTTTTGCTTGAGGAAATATATTGAAACTCATTGGAGTTGTTTTTTTATTTGAATGCTTTAATTATTTTGGTAGTTTCAAAATAGCTCATTTTAGGGGTTCAGTGGCTTCACTGGAATCATGTAGATCATCATTTTCATCGCTTGCTGCAGCAGCATCATCTATTGCTACTCCGATATCAACTCGAAAAAATTAGCAGCACTTGCAAAAGTTTAGCTAGCAAATTTTTAAACATGATGGTTCTCTTAATTTCGAAGAAGTCTAGTTAGTAATTTTTTGAAGATGACAATTGCCTTCATGTCATATTAATTTTGGCTGATCAAAACATCGTACTGCCTTGCATTGTCGAAATCATCGATCTGTTGACCGGTCTAATAGTAATAAATTATTCCTAGTGGCCATTTTCATTCTTGTATGACCGCAATATAATAAACCTTGGGAAAAAAGTGCTACAGATGATTTGAATCCGTGAATAAAAAACTGATTAGAGATGTTGCCCCATGGCACGTAAATTTATGCTTTGTCTATCGGGTTATTTTGGACATTCTTGTGCGCTGAGTACTAAATATTTGAGAGAAGTTGTGGTTATTTCAATCTGAAAAGTACGATATTGACAGAAAGCAGTGAGGTGTTTTAGATCGTTTTTGTTTCTTTGAACTAATATTCGTTTTATTGAAAAATTTATCTTTTAATATATTTGAAGATTTCATTTATATTCTACATACCTCTCTTAATACTAGTATGTTTGTTGTAGTAGAATATTGGAATAAGATTTTAAGAAGAAATATTTATGAAAATGTGAAAAATACCTGCTATCTTACCGTAATATAATTAACCCGTCCAACCAAATCAAGTTGTGTTGCTGCTAGTCATCCAGCTTTCAAGGTTGTTGCGGTATTCAAAATTATTTATTTCTATGAACAAGAAAATGTACTGAATTTTGCTTTTCGTTTTTCTTATTTTGTTTCACTTGATGTATTTTTTTTTTTTTTTTTTTTTTTTTTTTTTTTTTTTGATTGTCCGAACCACATGTGATTGCATCGTTTGCTCAAAACTGACTTATTAGTACTTATGAGTGCATAAATATGTCATGATTATAATTAACAAAGCATTTGCTGATAATAACTTTGTTAGTGCTGTTATTTCTCATTTGGTTTATGCCTCCATTTTTCCGGTCATATTATTGGTGCAGATTACTTTTTCTGTGATCAAGGAGTTTTTGTAGAATTAGACTGCAGCTTGAATAGTATTTTCAGTAATATTCTTGAAGATTCAAAGAATATTACAGATCGAGAAACACTTCAGTAATTTCCAGAAAAACGATAAGAAGGACTGGTGAGGTTTATTAAATATTTTCTTCCATTTCTGCCATGCACAAAAGCAGTTTTTCCATATATCAGAATTCTTGTGCATTTTGGTACATCTGAACAAAAACCGAACTTTCGTCCGGTTCATTTCATGTAAAGCGACTGCAATGGAGCTATGGAAGAAACTACAGGGTGCCTCGTTTGAGGATCATTCTCTTTGTTATTTATGTATATTGCAGCTCCTTTAACTGATCCTTCATTTGTTATGTGATTTGTTTAGATTGTCAAATCTTATTCTTTTATTATAATCATACTTCTTGGCGCTAATTTGATTTTCGAATCTTGGGTGAAATTAATATTTGGTTCATGCTGGACAAATTTAACCATAAGCCCGATCCAATATTCAATTTAAACTTCTGTTTGAGAATTCCATCATTGACATCCTACGGTTTAAGGAAGACTGCTGTGGCTGTTTCGAGATTAATATTTTTCATATAAACTTACATATAAAGAAACGTTGTTTTTAAACATTATTAATATTTAGGTTTACATGCACAATCTCACCGACATCCTTTCATTATTTCTCCATAAATTCCATTTCAATAAAGAAGCCACCAACTTATCCTCTCTGCAATTCTAAGGAGAAATTTTCCTTTTGCCATAGTAGATCTGCTCCATTTTTGAATAGTTTTTTTTTTTTTTATCTTTGTTGCATTACTAACTGCTGAAAGCTGCTAATTATTTTAGTAAAATATTGCAATAGAGTTTATGCCCCTTACTTGATGTATGTGTCAACGAAATTCACGTTTGCTATGGATTGAATTTTAGTCGATTGAGAAATAGATTCGACTAACTTCAAATAACTTTAGTTAATCAAAATGCAGTGAACTATTGAAATATTCAGTGATAACGTTGCCATAACCTTGTATTCGTGCTTTTTAAAACTTGTTCTTGTTTTTGATTCACAACTTTCTTATATTAATCGCCGCAAGTGCGTGCCATCACCATTGCTATTATGTAAAAGCGCTGCCTTACGGGCAGCAAATTCTGCTTCAGAAGTACGCAAAATGCTATAGTAGTACACAATAACGGAAAACTTTGGTCCTTCGAATTGCGATGATATTTAGGATGTTATCTATTTTAAGCCTTTCTAATAAGTGCTTTATAATGCATTGTGAACGATTTAAGATCATCCGACAGGTATCTTTACCTTACCATAGGGCTAGACAAGTTTTTCGTTATTTTAATGTTAAAAAAGAGTGTAGGAAGAACTGCTGGATGATTGACTTGTTTCTATGAATTGTTTCTGTTATTTGATTTCAGGTTCCTGTATATATATATATATATATATACATTTTTTTAGGTCAGTATAAGGAATTATTTTCTGGGGATTTCGTAGAAAGTTTATCTTTGAGAATAAAAGTCAGAGATATGTTTAAAAGTTGCGTTATGATCTACAATCGAAATCGAATATTAAAATCTGGTCAAAGAACGACAAATTTGTAAACCTCATTTTCTAAATGACTGTTCCATGATTAAATTCACATGGTGGTAGCTACAATTTCTGCAATAGGTATGCAAAGGCCAAGAAATAGTTGTCATTTCATGTCAATTTCATAATACAGCTGAAGACTGCTCAGTAACAGGAAGTTGTCTTCTGCTATCGTATTAACGAAATAGAGGAAATATCGGATTGTTTGGCAATGACAGTAAGGGAAACAGGATTTGCAAACAGGTAATTGAACGAGGAGTGAAAGACTAGTGCTAATCCAGAGAATCCTAATTGATAATCGTATAAAGGAAGCTATTTGATTATGCTTATTTCGCTTTGACAAATTTAATTGCATGCTTAAATAATTATATGCTTCGCTTTCTTTTCAAAGCCACGGAAAAGAAAACCAGCTAATGTCTTTTAGCCAATATTCTATCAATAGTGAGATATGATGACTCTTAGCAAAGTTCTTTATCTGCTTATTTCTTGGATCTTTTAATTTTCTTTACATTGATTTATCACTGATCAGTTGCATTCCAATGATTTTTTGATCTTTAACACAGATTTTACTTATGGAAATTTAATTTACGAAACACGGAAATTAAGTAGAACATGAACCTTTTTTTCTATTCACTGATTTTACACACGCGAGAAAATCTATTAAGAGGGATGAAATCCAAAATATCGGCTTTTTTTTTCAACATTTAATTACTCCTGCCTTCTGGAGTTGAATCTGGTTCAACTTCCCATAATAGTAATGGAACATATTTGTGGATTTGATGTTTCATGCAATATAATTAATCATTCTCTCCAGTATTACCTTAGAAAAAAATTTATATACAAGATCGGCTGTTGGTAAAGAGTTTTGAGAGTGTGAAAATTGTAGTCGATGTTAGAATAGATACAGTTGAAATTAGACACGGATTATCAGGCTCATTCTTTTTAAATACTAAATTTAAAATTGACTTAGGACGCAGAACAACGTGTCAGTATCAACAAGGATAGTATCAATTCCGATTCGCAAGAGATGAACAATATGCCCATCTTCAACTTACATATTTTCATTAGCCAGCAGGAATTAATACTAATGTTGCGCGTTTTAATTTGATAAGGAAAAATATAGCTCGTATTTTAACTGTAGTAAATGAAAGGAAAATAGAGGGAAAGAATGCCTAAGAAAATTTCGTGTGGTGTTATAATTAGAGTTGAGTGTGATAAAACTGTAAAGGTTTTAGTATCGCAGGTATAAAAGGATAAGCTGTATAAAGAAGTAATAAAAAAATACAGGAAATACACAGCGCATAATGAAAATAATGGTTGCAAGGTGGGGGATAGAGTTTTTATACAAGAACATAAACCTATTTCTGCTACTAGGAAGTGGATTGTTGTTCAAGTTGGGTAATACGCTTACATGATTCAAAAAAATACGTTGTTAGAAGTGGTTGATAATTCTGGTGCACGTAAAGTAAAGTGCTTTGCATTGACTTGTTGGATAGCAGGAAGTTTGCATCAGTAGGTGGTACAGTTATTATATGTACTAAATCCATTAACTCGAAGGAAAAAGTTGAAAAAAGTACATAGAGCAGTTGTTGTATGAGATGACGTTTAAGTTCAAGCAAATTCATCGCCAAGAGAGGAGGAGCAGTTCGGTCAGAAACCGATGTTTACCGTCAAGAGAGAAAAGTCCCGAAGGATTTAAAAAGAAATTTCGATGACGGTCCAAAGGCAGCAATTCGATAATTCAACAGTGAATCGACAGTGGCGTAGAATCAGGAGCAACAGCAGTGATGGAGGAAATGGAGAACAATTAATTATAAGGAGAAAGTTCGACAATGTAGTGAATATAAGACTGTTGTTATCTTTTAATATTTACTGTGTTGTTCATTTCGTTCCTATTATTATAGAAGCGCAGTATTGTACAATATCATATAAAACTAATAAAGGGTATTGTTGACATAGTGGAATTACAGGAAGAAGATCAAATTGAGAGATCTTTCTCAACACATACATCAAGATACTGTGTAAGAGCTTTTTTTACCGTGTAGTCTTATCTATATCTGTGTTGCTGATGGATTACACTTGTTCTTCTTGAAAGAAGAAAAACGTTTGTATCTTACTCAGCACGAGAATCCTATAACCATGGAAGTCTGCATAAAAGCACTCTGATAAAAATTCTAATTTTCGTCCCATTTAATCTATTTTTAATAAGACGGGAATAAAGGTTTTCAGTTATTAGCTGGCAAATTAAAACACATGATAAACAGCAAGACAAGACCTAAAAACAGTAAAGTAATAGAACTAGCAAGACATACGTATTTTTGCTAATGTATGAAATAAAATATTCTGGTTTCTCGGAAAGCTTCAGTTATGCAGTCCTTCTGGTTCAAAACATAAGATTAGAGCAAGCATTAAAGTTTTTTGCTTACAAAGTTTCTTGGGAAACATGCCATCTTTGCACGAGTATCAGTAAAGAAATAAATAATTCAACAGATTAAAAGAGCGGTTGCTATATTCACAATTTTATTGTAATAGTGCAAAAAATTCTAACTACAACAATTGTTTTATCAGTTGAATTACGTAATATTTCCTTTGTTTAAGATGTAGTCTCTGTAACACTAATTCTAATCAGAAGAGTTCACGGTGGATCACTGAAATTTGTCACTGTCCAATAGAATTATAGATCCCAGCTAAAGAGATGATGTTTAATGAGCATATCTCGCACATCCTCTTTCAATGGCTGGTCAAACGAACTTCGAATCGTAGTTGGTAGCATATTCGAAAAAGCCTGAAATTAATGTGGTTGGGAAAAACATTTTAATTTTGTTCAGTCATTTAAAAATAAAACTGTTTTCCAATTACCTCGTCTGGAATCAATAAAACTATAAAATTTGACTTGTTTTGTCATAAGCTAAAATATTTAGGAAGAGAGAATTTGTAAACATGTAGAATTCGTACAAATGGGCATTGTACTTAAATATTCATGAAATTTCGTTACATTTCAAGATCAGAAACAAAAGAATAAATAATGCATTATAACGAGAATCAGTCAAATTATTTTATTTCTTCCTCGAATTGTAACGAAACGATGGATACTTTTGGCTCATCCTTTAGAATAATTTGATGCGAGAAAACATGGCGTAATTTTCATAAATTTTGAGATTTGTAGGAATACCTTTTTTTTCAATGTCTCATCTAAATTCAAATTCTTTTTTCTTCTCACAACATCCACGATTTCATAATCAACACTTAAATTAAAGGAGAACTGTGCCAAAAGCCGTAGTTCACATTTAATCTGTAAAAAAAAAAGTCTCATTTTGGAAAAAGCAAATAAATAATCTCATTTTTATTAAATGCGAAATTAAATATCCAATATTTCGTTTGATTTCTAAACTCTCTTCAGCTAATTACTTCTCGAGATTATGTGCCTTAACGAAGCCTTCAAAAATGGTTTGCACGTTGTTAAGGGTAATAAAAGCTGAGCAGTTTCGAAATCCAAAAGAGAAATTTCAAAAAAACTAACCAGCCTCCATATGGGTGATCGTATAAATGACCATGAATGATAAAATTTATTTCTGATCTGCTCTTGTTCTGGATAGCTGCACAACAAATCGAACCATAAATGAAGGCATTGTTCGCAAACTCCCAGGGCAATTAGAGAACGAAATTTTACATCCATTTGGGCACCAACTGCATTGTGCGATTCGTTGATCAACTTTACAGCTCGGAATAACAGTTCTTCCGGCGTTAATACCTAATAAGCAGCTGGTGTTACATGTTTTTAAAATACTTATTTGAAGTACTACCTAAATTCGTTTCCTCCATGTCTGCAATCGATAAAATTTGCTGCAAATTCACTTTGGGTGTTACGATATCTAGAAACGCTGAAGTTAATACCGGAATTAAATGCTGGATCGATAACCGAGCATCAAATTACCAAAGGATCCCAAAGAAACCCGCTAGTTATCCATGTACTCAGTCACTCACTCATTAGGTTTCCGGTAGAATGATATCAACATAAAAAGTTATTAAGTACTGCATCATAAACACAATAAAATATACCCTTGCTTTCGCCCAGCTCAAAAGATCTGGACAAGTTCGCAACCAAGATTAAAAGCCAGAAGATGGCCAATAAACTATCTGCTGCATATAAGGTTGTTGTGAAGAAAATTTTTTGATGATGCAGTCATCATTCCCACTAAATAAACTTTCAAGGGGACTCTTCAGACAAGACGGCTGAATCCTGTTGTTATTATTAGAATTCAAGCGATTATCTGGACTTAATGATGAAATGGCTATATCGACAATAATTTGGCATGCACAGTTGCTTTTCTTTTATCAACAAATTTCAAGTTCGATTTCGACTAAAAATCTGCAACTCTAAGCACGTCTTCTCTGAATTTTTTTATTTCAAAGCTTAATTTTAAATTTATGAAATTCACAAACAGTGATTTCTTAAACTGACATAAAAGAATAAGCGTACATTTCTTTATGTAAGCATTTGTCAAAAAACCACCAAAATTTGAGAAAAAAAAAGCCAAGATTACCTCTCCATCTTGATCCAAACTGAATGTTGAACAAAGAGTTAGACGAGAATATACAGCATTATAATGTTTTTGCACAAAACTTTGTGAAATCTCTTCTAAAAAAAAAAGACGACTCATTTAAAATCGTTCGAAAGAAAACTATTTCCTAGTTTCTTCAGACAATAAAAAAGTACCAACAAAATGCCATGGATGTGAAGCGAAATTAAGTACACCCGACTTTCGCAATCCATGCTCTAGAATCAGTTTCAACACTGAAGCCAGACGTTTACGGATTTTATCCGTTATCTCTGGACAAACCGCTTCATCACCGTATATTGTATAGTCGCGTCCACGATCATTAACTATCTGAAAATGTGAGTCATAAAGCCATCAAATTTCGAGATACAAGAGCAGAATGTTGATGCATTTATGAGTTTAAACATAAATACCAATCGGAATAGGAAAAAAAATGACCTCAACAAATTTTGCGGGAAACCATCCCCTTAGTCCATTTACTTCACCAATCCAGCAATGTTCATCTTTTTCACAAATGACTGTTATTATATCATTCTTTCTACAATCGATAAAATTCATTACGAGCAAATTCATTTACATGAAGGATTTTTTAACAAAACTGAAAATTGAAAACTAAAAAAAAAACTGAAAACTCGAACCTAAATCCTAATTCATCCTCATCTTGCCGTCTAAAATCTAATAATGCTCTCGCACGACGATATTCATGATGTCGCGTTTTTAAAAATTCCTCCTTTTCATTTTGGTAATCCTCTGCTGTATAGTCTGCCTCAAATGAAATTATATACAATATTTTTATTGTTGATTTTAATATGAGCTTCCATTTTCTTTAGAAACTCTATTAAATCCAAAACTTCTGGCTCTGTTACAGCATTGTTTATTGTTGTCACCCCTTTTGCAAGGGTTGCCGCCATTATTACATTTTCTGTTGCACCAACGCTTGTCTTCTCAAATGTAATCTCTTTCCCTTGTAGTTTTCCTTTCACTGCTAGAAATGAACACAAGACTAATATAAACATCGAAACAATGGTTCGATGAAGGGATGGACTTTACTCCAACATATAAAGATAGCAAAGATTACCGGTATGTTCAGGAGTCAATTAAAAAAAACATGTGATGAGTTTGATACTGCTTATTATCCAAGATTCAAAGAACAATGTAACAATTACTTTTTCGTACGCATAGAAAAGAACCACGTGGTATTGGTGGAATTTTTTATGACTATCTTGATTCTGGTAGCTGGGAAGTGATTTCAAAGATTTGAATTTTTAACAGAGGCACATGTATCACTCATATCATACTCTGCATTGAATAGAGTACTGGAATTTTTCTCTTGTTCTCGTATAACCATATGACTGCTCGAACAACGCCTTTAGCATACGCTGTTCGATCGATTGCTTTGTAAGTTAATTCTATCCGTTCATCAGAATTCATTAACATTACGCTATGATCTCCAATTACTCCACCTCCACAAGACACTGCAAAGCTTATTCCACCCTCTTCTCTTACATCTGAACTATTAAGTAAATATTGATTGAACTTTAAATCTCTTTTTGAAGCGTTAGCCATTGCCTTCCAAGTTCTATAGCTGTTCCAGATGAAGAGATTCTCCATTGCTTCTTTGAGTTAAAGTCGTGATACATAGAAAAGTTCTGAATAGATAAATTAAAATGAATAAACCTGTAAATTAACTATTTCTTTTAACGATTCGTCGCATTCAATGAAATATTGGCAGATATGCAAAACGGCATCTCGTAAATTGACGATAAGTTCAGTCAGTCGGACATTTTTCGTTTTCGGGTCACTTTCCATATCCTAAAAATAATTCACGAATAGATCTTAATTCCCAGAAACAACAACTCCATCAATTGAAATCGATGCAAAATGAATTAAGATAAATTAAGATAAAAACACTCAAACGAACACTCAGGGCATTCTCTGTCTTTGAAATAAAGACAGTGTACCAAGTAGTTAGTTAAGAAGATTATATGAAAAGCGGAAACCTTTGTCTGAATCAGTTTTTTTCCAGGTCATTGAAGTTCAGGAGGAAAAAAGATCAAAAAAGTTTGGGTCAACCTCTGCACATAAAAATTAATTAAATTTGGAATTCAAATCAATTTAATGCTTTCTACTCGTTTCATATAAGTTGAAAAATGTAGAAATAATAATGACGACCAAGAATGAATAGCTTTGTCATATAAAATATTATTTCTATTAAATTTTTATGAACAAATAAAGAAAGTTCGAACTAGAAACAAGGATGAGAATTTTGGATTCCGATTTAAGTAAAAATGGAGAAAAATGAAACATGAAGATTAAATTCAAACTGACCAGGTGATAAAATTTCCTAATAAAAAGTTTTTAAAATCATCGAGTTAACCTTCTGAAAATCATTTGCTACTAATCAAAGTTTATCACAAAATAAACTACACCTGTTCCTTGGATAAAGCAAATATCTGTTGCATAAAACTTTTCGATCCCGCTAGCTTACGCCTTCGAACATGCTGTTTAGGTAAATTTGTATCATTATTTGTGTTTATGATAAATCCTTGACCAGCTAATAAAATTGCTTGCTGATGTCTTCGAGCTGTTTCGATAAATTCCGCAGTTATTGAAAATTCGAAAGATGTACACAGTTCCATTAAGTATTCTGCAAAAATTTTAGACAAGTTTATAAGGAGTGATCGTTATTTAAGTGGAAGAAAAGAAGTTACCCGGATTACTTATGGATGCTGGAATCTGCGATATTGTATTGAATAATTCTGCTGCAACGTTTTCGCTGTATTTCAGTTCTATCAAATCATCTTCTTTGATTTTCAAAATGGAGATTAATACCTGAGAAAAGTAAAGATATTTGATGATTTTTACAATTATTTCATTTTTAGCCCCTTAAACACTGGTTATTATTTATACAGATAGGTTTGACAGCTTGTTTTCAATCCGTCTATCAGACTCTCCATGAGGAATTATTTTAGTGTTTTACAGAATTATAGGTAATCCAGGTGTCGGTAATAAAACGAGAAAACTAAAGTCATGGATTTTTTTTGCATTAGATAACCAGAAGTATAACCGCCAAATACCAAATTGAAAACAGATAGTCCTATTTTCAGGCTTCCTTCATTTAGTCCCTTGACATTATTTCCCCCACACAGCCGTTCAATACAGGCAAACTGAACGTACCAGTACAATATAAGACACACATCAGGAAGATATTACTGGGAGTAGTATTTACCCTGAACATCGTCACTCCACCAAAAACGAACAAACAATCCCAAACACGCAGCAAAACTCGCATGGAAAGAACTGATGCAAAAGCTGTTAGAAACCAATTAATAGTAATTAATGATAATTCGACGTCATTATCTTTCAAAATACGACCCAATTCAGGTAGATACATCCCAATTAGCTGCTGTGAAATTCGTTCATCTGCCTGAAACTTTTGTTGTTTCTCCTAAATATTGCTGTTTAATTCATGAAGGATGTTGAAGATCGACAGAATTAATCATTCGAAAGCAACAAAGAAAGCTTTTTTAAAAAAAAATTTTTTTTTAAATAATGGGAATAAGAGATCTTAAGACAAAGTAAATAAATAAGACTTTACGATTAAATCATTCATAATAGTTACAATCATCATATAAAAATGAAAGGAAAATAAACCAGAAACTACCTGTAAACCAAGAAACGATCGGCTATAATAAATGGACGGGAATACATCTTCAATTAATGAAGCTATAATCCAGAATGCCGTTTCTTCCGGACAAAACAGCAATAATGAAGCTGCAATAACACCTATTCCTTGACAATAACCAATATCCGGATAAACATAGACAACTGAATTCATAACTCTTCGTAAACTTTCGATACCTTTACTATCGGTATAACGAAAACATATATTGTTCGGTAAAGTCCTGAAATCTGACTTTATTAAAACACTTCAAAACATTTCTATATTACAATTATTTAAAAGAAATCTGATCGAAATATGATTCTGAAGACTTTTAACAAAACTGGAATCTAATTTTCTTGAAATTTTATTCTCAACTAAAAATTAGCAACTTTCACCTTAATAAATCCTTTTCAATCTGCATACTTATCGATGATTTATCCTTGTCGCATTGCTTGATAACATCGATATAGTTGAAAGCACTTGTCAATTTCTTTTTTGTTGCACCACAAAACCTCGGCCATAGAAAAGGTCGAAGCGAATGGGTGATTCCAACTTCATGAATAAGATTCACTAATTTTTCATAATCCAGTTTCTCCACATCCACCTTCGACCATGTTAGCTCATCTTTTACATCATCATGCCCAAATTCAAGCAGTGCTATCCAGCGCATCCTTAAAACAAGTCAGCTGTTATGTTCCATTATTTATTTGTATTTTCGCTTTTTGTTTATATTTTGTGCCTTTCAAGATAGTTACACACTTTAATTTATTACATAACAGCTACTTTCAAGGCTTTTTTTCATACCCAAAAAAAATATTCAGTTATAAGCATTGTACAACTGTGCATGTCCTTTGCTCTCCCACAAAGAGCAAAATAATTATTCCCCATACATAAATCTGCACTAATTCAAAATAACAGATTCAAATTTTGTACCGATTTTGAGACGTTTCAACTGGTAGCAAATTGTTGCTATTAATGCAGTCGATATGAAACCCAAATTCGTCAAAGCTAAAAGATCAAAAATAAACTTGGAAAAATAAGTTATCTATACGAAATTGAATAACAATCGCTCTTTTAGTCCAAATAATTTCATAGAAGTTAATGAAACTTACACAGTTGTTCAAAATCAAAGATGAAGACTTAACTACTCAGTAAAGCACTGGGGCAAAAATTTCCTCCAAATCATTCAAAAAATAATTTCGGCCACAATTTCAAAGTAAATTTACCCTTAGTATGTTCAAATTACACTGAAGTGATAATATTGCATTTAATTGCTTTAGTCACACTGATGCCTCATCACTCTCTGCCAAACATATTTTCAGTAAAAAAACCATTTTCTAGTTAGAAATGGAAAATTAACATTTCCGATGTCTCCGCAAACGAATCGGGCAATAAGGTTGCATTGATTGCTGAAAAGGGTTGTTCCGACATATTGAATATTGACTGATGTACTGGAATATCGGCTTCTTTCTGCCAGTAATTCTCCATGGCGTAATATTTGATGCCTTTTTCGTCTTCTTCATCGCTAATCGTCTCTGCATATTTTGCATCTTTGCCTTGAAAAGATGTTCTATTATACATCAGTATTGTCTAAACTTACCGTTTATATTTAATATTCAGGTAACTTTCATTTCTCTCTGTAAATTTCAAGATTTCCAGATTTGAGATAATGTTAGAAAATTAGCATAAAAATTCAATTAATTGTTTGAGTAGTTGGATTTTGATGAATTTCGCATGATTTGTAATTCTTCAGTTCGAATTTTCAAAAAAAAAAAACTGATAAAAAAAATCATTCCTGGACATGAAAAAAGGTAAATTTCGATTTTAGATCTCGACTTAACTTTTGATTGCATATTAACCTTTTCTGTATCTAGCCATCACTTGTTTATTTAATATGAATCGCTATCATTCCATCCTGACAAATAAATAGTTGCAAACCAAAAAAATATCACAAACGCTGTACTTCTAATATTTGCTTGCTCTTCCGGCAATATTCCTGATCGCTACACATATTTTATCGTTCATTTTTAAGCTATCAAATATCAAATGATTATACAGTGTACATGGAAGTTCTAAAGTCAGGAAGTTTGCTTAATAATTCGGAATTTATAATATTTAATTCATGATTATGGGATGGGAATTTATATCGTAGGAGCGATAAACAATTGAATATTATCCTTATGGAACTATTGATTCAATTATAAGAATTTAACTGAAAAAGCAAAAGGAAACAAAACATGTAAGAACAAAAATATACTAATAGGCATCAAAAAAAGATGATAAATCATGAATTTCAAAGTTGAATGATAATTCATAGATTCCAAAGTTAAATGAAGATCAAGAACACATGACATGAAAACCATTGCATGATGTAACTAGCCCAGTTCGATCATATGAGGGCAGTTGTGGAGTGTGGCTAGCTCGTCTCAAGGCCGCAAAACAGGGCAGGAGGCTTTATAAGCCACAATAAATCATGGCTGATGGCGTCATTTTCATCTAATGTCAATAATCAGATGTACCCAATGAATCCTCTCATTTCACAGATACTACATATACTAAATCATAAGATTCTATTTTACTATCCTAAATGTAAAGCACACAGGAAAGGGTATTTGACTAATTAGTATTAGTATGCTCAATCTGATATTTATATTCATCCAGTCCACTAATGTCGGAAAAATTTTAAAAATGCAATTAGTTGTATAAAAGACTGTCAAAAAGTCAAATGGGAAGAAAATATTAACGAAGTCAAAGGATGCAATCATGGTAAATAAGAAATATTAAAAGTCAAACAGCTCGACAAATTTTCAAAGATGAATATGTATACGCTAAAACGCTCCGATTAAAGTGAGGTCACATATAAACAAAGTGTGGTCGACCACTCATGAGGCGACACATTGTAGTTCAGGTAAAAAGCCCCGAAGGATTTTAAATGTCAGACTTTGGAGCTGGAGTCAGTCTAGACTGTTACAGTATTCGACATAGCAGCAGTTCGACGTAGTTCGACAGCAGCAGTAATTTCGAATCACAAAAATACCGCAGCAGAGTTCAGAACGGTGAAACAGATGCATGATCTTTCTTATCAGAACTGTGGAAATATGCCTAACCTGAATTCGGAAGCTGATGATTTTTGGCGAGCCGAAAAATTAAAATCTGAATAGGGGGGTGTTATGAAAAGAGTGAAGCAAATGGGAAAAAGAAAGAACAGCTGTTGAAATTATCAGTGAATATTATATTGGTGAGAGCAGTTCATCAAGAACACTTGCTATAATTGCTAATGCAACAGAAGCCATGAACGATGATGACAGTGCTGATTTAATAGTATCCAGTCAATCAGAAGATAATACAATACATACAATGTTACATGTTCGAACTCTTGTTATTGTAAAACCTAAGTCACACGCACCCATGAAAATTATACAGACTGATTTCGGGTCATACAGATTGGGTGAGATATGTAAATGTCGAGTCTGGTAATGAATGGTTTGCAACAGGTAGTGCAGATCTAATTGTAAAGATTTGGGATCTCGCAAACAGAAAATTGCGATTATCATTATTAGGGCATGGAAGTGCTGTCACGTGCTGTAAAATTTCACGAAGACAAGCGCTCCTTTTCATGGGTGGTGAAGATAAGCAGGTGAAATGTTGGGATCGCTAGTACAACAAAGCCATCCATCATTATCAAGTATATTTAAGTTCCGTTGAAGATCTTATAATTCATCCTTCAATTGATGTTTTGATTACTTGTGCTCGGGATTCTGCTGCACGAGTTGGGATATACGAACTAAAAATGTTCATTGTTTCAGTGGGCATCCAAACACGGTAGCAGCAGTTATTCCACAGAAAATTATCACTGGTAATCATGATTCCACAATCCGGCTTTGGAATCTTGTTGCCGGACAAAGTATTTGCACCTTAATGCATCATAAGAAAAGTACCTGAGCTTTAACATTGCATCCTTCACTCTTCATGTTTGGATCGGGGAGTGCTGACAATATCAAAAAATGGAAATATCCGGCAGGAATATTCAAAATTTATCGAGACATGATGCAATCATTAATTCACTTTAATGCAAAAAAGGCGATGTGCTTGCTTCTGAAAATAATAATGATTCCTATTATTATTATTTATTATTTATTATTATTATTATTATTATTATTATTATTATTATTATTATTATTTATTATTATTATTATTATTATTATTATTATTATTATTATTATTATTATTATTATTATTATTATTATTATTATTATTATTATTATTATTATTATTTTTATTATTATTATTATTATTATTATTATTATTATTATTATTATTATTATTATTATTATTATTATTATTATTAATTATTTGGAAAAGTGATTTTTGCTGCCAATGTGAACGAACGAAAGCTCAGCCAGGTCAATAGATTCAGAAACTGAAATATTTGCATTCACATATGACTGGTCAGGTTTCCGATTATTTACTGCAGAAGCTGATAAAACAGTCAAAATATACAAGGAAGATGAGGACGCTGCAGAAAAAACATATCGATTTTGTAAAGGTCAGAAATATTGAAATGAAAAGTTATTAGCTTTAATTTGACATAGATTATTATATTTGTTACTGATTTATTGCTTGTACTTGATTAAATTTCTGATGTTTTTGTTGATTTGTTATTCCTCTCTCATAAAGCGTTTTAATTTTGGCAATTGGCACAAATGATGGTTGTGATAAAGGCTTTTCTGATTGACGGAGAGGTGATTCTTTGTTTATGTTACAAAGAATTATTAAAAAAAAAAAAAAATAAATTGAGCACTGGGTTAATTCTTTCCTTTGTCGCTTTTAGAGATCGAATATAAGAATACTACTCAACTGATCTGCTTTAGCTGAACTATTGAACTGTGGCTCCTGCTGCTGTTGAATTGTCCTCGCATATTATCTTCTTCCTTCGTTGTGGGATCGAGTGCCAATTTATAATTTGGAGCGCATTATTCTTCCTTTAATAACTCTTTTCTTGGTCTCATATTGTTGATGCAATGCTTCAAATGTTGGTCTCGAGCATTAGGTCCATTTCTTTGACTTCATCGAGAAGCTTCTCCAATTTGCTTTTGCCAGCTGCGCAGTTCTGATTAAGCATATAAGTATTCTCCCGCTCGTGGCACCAAAAAACTGTCGGAAAATTATTTGTATGATTTCGGGAAAGGATCCTCTTGTTTGTTTTTAGCTTTACCGAATTCATTTTCCAATTGC
This sequence comes from Onchocerca flexuosa, assembly GCA_002249935.1. Lineage (NCBI taxonomy): Eukaryota > Metazoa > Nematoda > Chromadorea > Rhabditida > Onchocercidae > Onchocerca > Onchocerca flexuosa. The sequence goes on along the minus strand of KZ269996.1, from coordinate 475,761 downwards.
TCTGCTAATTCTTACTCTTGGTGAGATGTCAGAAAAATAAATAAATATAAAGTAAAAAAAATGATGGCATTGTCAGCACTACAGATTTTTCCGCTTGTAGCTCTTTTAGGTTAAGTAAAATAACTCTTGTGCAATTATTGAGGGAGCAGTACTTAACAGTCCAATTTTTCATGCAGTCATGATGCTCGCATTTTAAATTAGTTATTTTAGTGTGTTCGTGATGGCTGTCAATCCCTTGCAGGAACTAAACCACCCATACAAGAAGTACCGTACATATGGACAACAACAGTTCAGAAGAAATAGAAGTACTGAGACAAATATTTGCATTGGATGATATTAGTTGATGTGACGGCGAAATAGTTTGATTGTGAGGATATTTGTCGAGATTGGGTGATAGAATAGTGGTGATTATTCTGCTGATGACTTACCGGATAGATTGACATGAATGATTAGACAGATGGTGGCGTGAGCGTTTCTGGGAGAAGTGCATTCCACTAAAAATCCAAAACATATTTCAGATATGCTCTTATCCATTCTTTCTAGTTGACCTATCGAAAGTTCAAGGATTTTCGGTTTGCTTCGAAAATATGAGCGAAGAAGAAATTAAGACGGCTAAGTCATCAGCTGCAGTATCCGACAATGAATATCCGAAAATTTTGGAATCGTATCGTCAAAAATGGGTGGTACGTTTTTTTTTTTTTTTTTCGTCAAAGGAATGTTTGCAATGAACAGTTCAATTTGTTATAATAAATATGAAATGGGGTAAAAGTTGAGGATTCGGAAATCGAGAATTTCAGATTCTGGTAGATTGGATTGCATTTTAATAGTATGGTAAAAAGTTTATTGCAGAGAAACCTTGGCATCCAGAATAAGCCAAGTGTTTCATGCCAGAAGATATCGTGCCAAAAAAATAAACGAATCCATACATCATGTTTGAAAATTCTGGACCGGTGTCCATCTGGGTTGAGAAACAATGATCTGGAAGCTGTGCTAACAATGTTTTGTGAACGCGAGGAATGTGATTTCGATGAAAGCTATGCGAGCATCTTAGAAATGTTGGTACCATTACGGTGCACTCTGGATGAACTGTACAATATATTTTATGCTATAACTACGAAATTTGTGCCAAGGTTCTTCTGTTTCTAATTCATCTTAAATGTGTTCATTAATTTTGATAATCTGTTAACGCAACTTCCTAAGGAGCTTCATGGTTGTTGTTGCACAGCGATAACTTAAATTCTTAAAAGTGTATGATTCATTCGTCCTTCTCACCCTTTTTTTTTTTTTTTTTTTTTTGAGAGACATATCGAAGGGTGCCGTATGCTACCAGCTTATGTATTTGATTGTACAGTATCACAATCCGTTGCTCAGCTCACATCTGGAGTCTCATAAAGTTACTTCTTTTGAATATGGACGTCCATTTTTCGCTGCACTTTTTGCTCCTGAAATTTGCAAGCAATCATTATATGTGATATGGGACAAATTGTTTGAGAGAGTAAGTCTTAAAATAAATTTTGGTACAAGACCTAGCTTACAAATCTTTAGTGTTTTCTTAAATAATGAATAGAAAGTTGGAATTGAACTTAAATTTGACGTATTCTAGTTTTGCGAGTGATTTCAGCAGAATTTAACAAATAATTGTTGAGGGTGATCCGTATTTGTTGTTTGCAATGGTTTTGGTTTTCCTAATCAATTGCTCCGACCAGCTTATGGCATTGAACACTAAAAGGTCTTTTCTTTTTGCTTAATAATACATTCCTGAATTTTTTGTTGGGCAGTTCTAGCAATCAAATTTTTCTTCCTGCAGTGAATTGGTTGATACGATTCGATTTTCTGTGAAGGAGCTTTCCATAAATGATGTTGACGATTTTTTGGAGTTATCAGTTTTGTTTCTAAGTCAGACACCATCATCTATTAAACAAGTGATTTTATTTAATTTTTAAGTGCGAAATTTCCTTGACACTACTGAAAATTCAAATTTTTGTTTATGATTATAAGAAATTCTCCAGAATAAGTTCTGGGAGATTTTAGTTTACCATCTGTCTTCATATACTAACAAGGAAATTAGGTACGGTAGTTTGCCCATTTTTGAAAATTTCAGACTCCACTATTAAACAAACTCAAGTATTTAAAATTAGATTTCGTATGTCTAATTAGATGTCTGATTTCATTTATTTCCTCAGAATTTTAATCCAGGATTTTCAACGCGTTTTGTTTGGCTCTCGACATGCAGAAGAAATACAAACGGATATTGCGAAACTACTTGCATTGCCAATTGATCCCCGCGACGTTATTCGAATGGGTTTAGATGAAAACTTTAATGCAGCTGTAAGAAATATGTTTTCTACTGAACTTGAAATAATTCCTCTAATTGTATATCAAAACTTGTCTGGTAACTAAGCCTTGGCAAATAAATATGATGGCAAATAAGCCTTACTATACATTTTAGTGCAGTGATAATGCTATTCATTTTAATGCAAAAGTCAACTTTGTTTCATCAATATAATTTTTAATCCAGGAATCAGAACCGAATTTCTTCATTATTGATGCTCGATCTCATGATCAGTATTCAGCTGGCCATTTAGATGGTTCATACAATCTGGATTCTACATTGGTATATTTCGTTTTTTTTTTTTTTTTTTTTTTAAGGCATGATTCTTTCTTCATTTTGTCTTAATCTTGATTCTTCTTTTTTTTCTGAAAGTATGAAATACCATGTGATCAGCTTTTAGTTGTTTGTTCAAATAAATAATTCTATATATTAGGTTATATAATATAAAGAATTATTCATCTGAAACTTAGCACTCAATTTTAAATAGTTCTTATTCCAGGTTTAATTATGTTATCATTCTGAAATTCCTTCTCTTTTAGTTGTAAGTGTGTTAATGTACAATTTTTTTCCAGTTTGTTGAAGCACCACTTCAATATAAATTGGCTTTATCTAGTTTGGATTCCTATCGATGTGCTTTCCATCCTGACGAACACATTCTTTTCCTTGGTTCTGGATGTGAAGATGATCTTTATTTGCATATGGTTATTGCAAGTTTTTTACAACAAGGACGAAAGCACATTGCTTTAGTAGACGGGGGCTATAAAGGTGCTTTTTCACTTTATTAATAATAAGTTAATCTTGTATGCTTGTTTGAATTTCCTGAAACAGTGTTGTTTAGCTCTTCATAAACAGCTTGCACCAAATTTTGAACGTTTGGATGGACATTATGCAGCCCTTTGCAAAGAATGTAACAGGCAACTATCTCCCGAAATCGAAAAAGATTCTCAAAGAAGATCATCTGTGAGTATTTGAAAGAACTAATTTTCTTTAGAAAATTTTTACCAAATAATTACTATGGTTTATAAAGTCTTAATTTTAAGTAGTCTTGCGAAGATAAATGAAGCTATATGAGTTTTTTTATGTAATGAGGATATGTGTTTTTACCGATGACTTTATAAAAAACCACTTACTTGATTTAAAACGACATAAAAGTTTTCTTTGGAAAATTAAGATTAGTGAAATATTTTTCAGTGGAAACTTGATGTTGGTAGCATTCTCGGTGCAGTCAAAGCAACGGCGCCTTCAATTAGAGAAAAAGTGCGGAAATTGCCTACAATTGTGACACTTGGTCCAAATGCTGTTGAATTTAGTCATGTTGAAACAAATCAGCGGCATGGTAAACGATATCGTAATGAAAAATCTCTTTTCACCCTTAGTGATTCTGATTCTGAAACAGAAAATATCGCTATTACATCCAATCCAAGATCCTCTGAGCCAAAATTCAAGGTTAGCGTTTGCATATACAAATTAACCATGGTGATGGCCAAAATGTCTGAACCATATGGGTCACTTGAAGTAGGACTTTCATATTTATTAAATTTCTAATATAATCAAAAATTCTCTATAAAAGTAGAGAATTTAGCGAATCAGTAAAATTTTACAAAGTTTAGGTTTAAAGATAAACTTCAGAAGTTGGACGATATTCTGAAACAAAGTGGCATACTGGAATATTTTGAAGGATTGGAAGTATTCACGGAAGGTGCGAGTCACCGTACTGTGGAATGTTATCTAGCCTTAACAGCTACGCATATTCTCATTTTTCACCAAGAAGAAAAAGTTCATAAGTTTGAAAATCAGGCTTTTAAAAGTTTTCCTCTATTCATCACTCATCTATCAATTTCGTACACTGACTTTATTTTTAAAAAGTCAGCAAATTGTCTCGATGTGAAGGCTTTCTTAGATTTAGTTTTTGAAATTAATTTTCTTTCTGCAATATAATCGTTTTTTTGTGTATTTAGATTAGAGAAGTTGTTTTACGAGCACGCCATGCATATGGATCAGTGTTGCGTGTTTCAAGCAGGAAAAAAATCCCTGAGCTTCTTACGTTCAAGTTCGGTTATTGTACCGACGCAGATGATTACAAGGCAATTTACATTTATTTTATTCGTGTGGTTGTTCCTTCTGAAATGTAGCATTTCTCCATTTATTATCTTTGCACTATCTCAATTCGACGTGAAAAATCTGTAAAAAATAAATATGAAGAAATGATCATTTTTGCAATTTTATATAAAATTGAAGACTTTTTTCCAATTATAAAACAATGCTAAAAAAAAAAAAAAAAAGAACAAAAAAGAATTCAAAAATACATGAATTCTTTTTTGTTCCTTTTGGATTTATTTCAGCTCCATTCAGTTTAAACATGTGTAAACTTTCTTGTTTTAGGTTACCGCAATTCACCGTTTCATAATACCTAGAGCCGGTGATTGCGCAAAATCAATCAAAACGAATATAATTACATTGCGACCGAGTATTCTTGGTTAATGTCAAATATTCCACTCACCTTTCGCTTATTTGCTTTCGTGATACTTTACTCTTTATGTATTTCTGTTTTTCACTTATTTTCTTTGTTTTCAAACGAAATTTTTCTCTAGCATAAGAGATGCGAAGATTGAAGTAATCAAAAAATCTTCTTTGACGTATGCAGGGATATATGTAGTATTAACCAAAGTAAATGTAATCATTCTCTGACGAGTTTTTTTTTTTTTTTTTTTTTTTAGTACTGACACTCATGACAGCATTTGCGTAGTAAGTCTTCCGCTACTCTCATTTTTTGATTTTTATGCCAAATTTTTGTGATAGAGTGAGATGAGATGGTGGGGAAAAAACGATGGAGTGTTGATTCTTTTAATATTCTGTGACCTTCATTTTATTCCTAGACTGTGAGTTATTTTGTGCCTTCTTTCTTTTTGAATTTTATATTGCTTGATATCGCTTTATTTTTTTTTTAATTTGACACATTCAGGTAGCTACGTCATTCGATTCTGTCATGTCAAAGCTTTCCAAGCATTATTCCAAGATTTTTTTTCTCAGTTTACATCATTTATCTAGCATTATTCGGTTACGTGAAGATTTTTAGTCTTAAATTTGCTTATTGGTAAATTGGATGGAAGTTTCATCAGAATCTTCGCGGAAGTCCTTTTCCGAAAGTGATAACCGCAGAGGCCAGAGTCATAGTAGTCGAAGAAGTGAGTGTCCGCAGTTTTCTAACTAGTTTTCAGTTTTGGTTGATTTCTTTGTTGTTTGCGAAGGTTTTGTTTTTCAAATGAAGGCTCAAGTTTTTTGCAAATCCACGTCTCAGAGCAATGCATTTGCATATGAGTTTTATAACTACATTAATGTACAAAAAGTCAGTACATGAGAGTAGGTATGAGAGGATGGTAGTAATCAAAGAGTATGAAAATTAGGGTTGCTCTTGTGGGTCAATTTAAATAGTTCTTTCTCCTAGTATTATTTTCTTGATCGAGTTTCGTGAAATCATTCCCTACTTCGTGGAAATCCAAGGACGCAAATCTTCCTTGAAGAGAGAAAATGAAATATAAGTTCGTTTCGAATTTTGTGAAACACCAGTTAAAATTCAACTTCCCATAGTCAACTGTAAAAGGAGAGAGACAAATTCAGTCGTCTATGTAAAGATGGTTGGTTGTTGCACTTCATATCAGAACGATGTGGGCAAAAGAAGAAAGCTAGATGTGGACAAAAGAAGAAAGCTGTATTTTTTTTTCTTATTCTCCATTAAACATTACAAAGTGTGCTGAGCAGTTTCCATACGGTCTGTTAGGAACCTGAAAAATCAATTTAGCTTGAACAAAAAGTAGTAGCCGACTTAGCAGAGGTTTGTTTCTTTGTACTGATTTTACGTGATATGGATCATGTGTTATCACTGAATATTTAATATATTCAACTTTGTGCGCTTATTTCGCATTATGCACTTTTTACGTATTTCGGATAGAATATATATTCTAAACAGAAATAAGAAAATACAAAGGATTTCTTCCTTTGGTGATTTTTACCGTTGGAAATTTACAGCCTCTTCCGTTATTACTTTAATATCACAGAAGTTAACTCATTAATTAACTTTAGCTTATCCTCAACCTTCAAGACGGAAAGAGAGGAAGTGAAAGACCCGATTGAGATAAGCTGACTGTTAAGCTTGTTTCAAATTCTATAGATATCAAATTCATTCTATTTCCGGCCACATCCACGTCCACTTAGCAGCAACATTTGTGAAATCACTATCCTCCTCCTCTAACAAGTTTCTTATCAACGCGAACTTCCTCTGTGATATGAGATTTGCATGGAGTCACTTTACTGTAGACCGCGACTGATATTCGTAGGCAAGGTGTGAATATGATACTAATCTATGTGTGTGCGAGTGTAGAAGATAGGGGGTGGGGTCATGGACATTGAGATAGGAGAGGAGATGAGGATAAGCAGGAATGACGTGTGATGCTGTTAGAGAAGAGAGCCGAGATGGTATTATGACATGGCGTGATGAGGTGGCGAGATGTCTTTTACTTCCAGTTGTGTCACCGAAATGTTCGTTGATAGAATTCGATAAAGTTCTTTGAATAGGGATGGGAATAGATTTGGTGTCTGTGCTGTGTGCTGTACTATTTCACTGAGATAAATTGAGCCTTGCTTTTTCGAACACCACTGTCACTAAACTTTGATGAGTGTCACTTAGCGAGGTTGAGAAATCCCGAAAAGTCATTTCCTTCCTGTCCAACGATATTCGAAAATGCTGTTGGAAAGCTGGAAGTTTTTCAATTTCATCAATACATATTTGTATAAGTATGTATCGACTTCTCGATTTCATAGCAATGAAACGATAATACAAAAGTTAAAGAATGCCCAGTTTTTATGTTACTGAGCTTGGATGATATTTGGAAATCAGCTTAACACTGCAATATTCAGCCAAATCAGCTGCGGTTGATTTCAGTCATAATAATCGACAAGTTTTGCCGTAATATTGTTATATCACTTTTGTATCTTGCTTGCCTTTGCTGTTCGTGTTGTTGTAATTTTTGAGCGAGAAAATCCAGGAGAAAAGATCAACTCCAGTAAGTCATTTTTAAGGAAGGATGCAAGTGAATACTGAAGATGTTACAGTGCCCTGGGGTAGGGCACCAGATTCTCTGGATATACAAATGGGTCGCTGGCGTATGGCAGTATTTCAGGATGTTCAGGAAAGTTTCGATCGCTCCAAATTGTATTTCCTCTATGATCCGATTGCGGATGAAAATTCAGGAACAAGGTAAGCGACAAGGTTTACTAATTTTAGGATATTACTACTGAAGTTGGAATTTTGAAACCACTTCAAATATTAGTAATTGAAACGTATCATCCATGCTTTTTTAGTGGTGGACGCAAAGGCAACCAAGGTTTAGTTGTTTTCGATTTGTATCAACGGTGCTTTACACGAGAAATACCTATCTTTTGTGAAGGTATAAGTTGCAAGCTTGATTATTTAAAACCTAAAACTGCAGTAATTTCTTTCAATATCAATAACTTTAGAGCATGCACATGCATTCTTTGCTGTATAATTTTTATAATTTTTTTTTAGGAACACCAAAATTCATATTTGCGTTGAAATGTCCATCATCTTCTGGAGGTTCATCATTTGTGATTACTTGTACAACCAACAGATATGATCAAACTGGGGTCGGTTGTTTTTTATTTCTATATTTTCTAAATAAATTTTTTAAATGCATGTAATGTATTAAAGTTTCAAAGCATATAGAGTAATGGATGCAAAAATGATATAAAAAAAAGAAACATGAAAATTAAAATGGTTAGAACACCATATCCAGTAATGAAGGAGATTCAGCTTATTATCTCACCGTTGTGTTACATATAGCTCTTGTTTTTCAAAGTCTCTTCTGCTTTTAATCTCATTTGGCCTTTGTTTTGTTTTTCAGTTATTACTGTACAGAATTGAATTGACACGCGATGGGATGAATTTGGAAAGCGAACCAATGGCTTTATTATCAAATTTCATAGCAATCAATGATACATTCATCGTTTCGATGCGAGAAGATGCACCTGAAGTTGTGCTGATGACTGCTCCTGGTCTTACTGTTTGGCGAATCAACTGTCTTAGCGGGCAACCTTCCAATCCAATTGAATCCTTTTCCATCCCAGGGGCAGAGCTCAATCATTATTATGATGCTTATCTAAGCCAAGGGTATGAGTTTTCAATCTTCACTTTTTTTCGATATGAGCTATTTAGCATTGGTAAATTTGGTTTGAACTGTTAGATTCTGTTTAAATTGTTAAATTTCCAATAGCTACAAATTTATATTCTTTATTTTTAAGAAATTCTGAATTATAGTTGTCATTATATTTATGATAATATATTTTTGCTTTATTCACTGATTTTTTCCTTTCTTTTTCAGAAACATATATTTCCTTTCTCAGTCACCCGATGGGCATTTCGATCATTCTCGAATTCACATTCTTGAAATCATAGGACAGCATCAGTTACATACTGTAATGTGTAATCCTGATCCTGTGCGTGGTGTACCATGTGTTCGTAAGCAGGCTGCTATTGATTCTATGTCGGGTATGTTGAATAATTAATCCTTTTGTCCTTTTCATTTGATTTATATAAGTTTCTTAATAATATTACTTTGCGATTTGTTCACAGTGTATGGAAAATTTTTGGAAGCGCACAATTTGCAGGATACATTTTGCTTGCTGGTGGCGAGATCGATTATGGCGGCTCTGTCTCCCGTCTTGTTGATTATTGGTTTCTTGATCTTTCAACTTTTATGTGGCAACAAATTCCTGCAGAGATGCCAATCCCTCTTGTTGAACCACGTCTTACTACCACAAATTCAGGTTAACTTTGAAATTAATCTTGTAATGTTGATTTTATGTTTCTTTTTTCAGTTGTAATGATCTTTTTTCAGCTGAAAGACTTACGAATTTTCAGGAAATATTTATTTGTGGGGTGATTTCGATCAACCATTGCCAGGTATGCCAACTGGAACACATTTGCGTATTCTGAAAATAACTGGATTTGAAAACATTAAACCACCTCCATATGACGAAGCAACCAAAAAACCTACTTCACCTCCGTTCGCTCCGCAAGGACCATATCCAGCGGGCACTTCAGATGGATCATCTCTATCCTATCCAAGTTTTGGTTTTCCACAAACAAGTGGTAACACGCAGAATATGGCTCCTTATCCACAAAATGATTCTCCCTATTTACAAAATAATCCTTCTTATCCACAGAGGCAATCGTTTTGTCCTCCGGGACAAACAACGTACCCTCAACTGCAACCGCAACAAGATTATCGGGCATCGGTACCTTATCTTCAGAGTGACAACCGTCAGTTCCCTCACCAAGGCGGTACACCGCAGCATCTGGATGGTAGTGCTCCTGGGCCTTTTACTAGCCAACATGCTTATTATCCATCGCAAGAAAAGCAGAATTGCTGTCTTCAATGAGAATTTTTCAATATATATGTAATTCATTATTTAATCGGATATCCCATATATTTTACTTATAAGTAACGCAATTTGGTATCCGATATTTCGTTCTTACTGTACTAGATTTCTTGATATATGTTTCTAAAGTTTTCAACACTCTTTTAATTTTACGAGGAATCCTTCTTTCTATATTTTAGCATAAATTGATCCATGTTTTCGTCATTTATTTCCTTTTTACCAGAATTCGCTGCATTATATGGTTATTATATATATAAATTTCTAGTTAGATTCTGTATTTTTTTTGTATCATTTTTATTCCCTATATTTTTTATAAATTTTGCACAAATTTTTATGTTCGAAACAATGATTTCTGCAATTCATTAAAAGTCTACCTTGTCTATGGTAGTGTTTTTCTTCTCCCAATGGATTATTAGAAATCGGCAAAAATTATCATTTAAGTGTATGTTGAGTAATGTATCAAATCTGTTGTCAAAAATATCAAGTTTTGTTTCCATTTGAAAAGAAAAACTGCTGATTCTTTTTCTTAAGAAATAACAGATGAGATAGATAACCACACTGTTTTTTGTTTTACGAAACTAATTTTTTTTTTTTTTTTTTTTTCACCCCAAAAAAAAGAAGAACCTTCTTTGAGAACCCATTTGAATATTTTATCCAATTTTTGATTGTTGTCGAATGTGAATACTTCCATCTTAATTCCTCTTTTTTTTTTTTCGACTACTTTCATTGTCCTAATTTCTTCATAATGTAATTGGAAATACTGTATCGGTCTTCCAAAGTCTTTGTTAGTTATCGCATTGTTATTTATTCATTGTTCCACTTAGTTCACTTATTCTCTATTTTCATGTGGATTTTCTAGTTTCATGCTTTCTTTGATCCATAATATATTTACATTATTCATAGAGTATATGTAGATGTTAAAGTTTCGAGGTCTTCAAGAAATATGTAGAACACAGTACACTTGCTCAAAATATTTATGTCTCAATTCGTTTTCCAGACTGCACATACTGAAGCATATGTGGATTCAGTTCCTGATGAGATTTGACCACAGCTTCCAAGTTCCGAGCGGATTTTTCAACTAATATGGAAATAATTTCTAACCTCATGTCTCCGTACAGGAAATTCCCAATCTTTAGAAAATATTTCTTTTGTTCAATTGTACAACAGTGGATCTAATTCCGTCTAAACTCTCTTTCTTTTAGTCACTGCTGATATAATGAGTTGATTAACTTCCTCTCGGCTTTTCTGTTCGTGATTCATTGTAATTTTGTATGAATTAAGTTTAACTATGTTTTAAGATTCAAGATTTTCTTGCAGCTGGTAGGAATTCAAGTACTGACCAACGCAACCAGTGGTTTTCTATTATGTATAGTTTTAGCCTTGTAAAAAGGATTGATACAAAACTTCCTATATTGTTTTGTTACTTTCCCGTTTTTGATTGGGTTATTACTGGTATTTGATGACTAAAAATTGGAAACGGATATGAATTTGGTGTAATAAGAAAGAACCTTTTATTCATTTAGCATTTCTAAAAATTTTTTTGAATCTCGCTGCATTAATGAAGATCATTGTCGGTGTTTCTAAGAGAAAATATAGGAAGTGTTACAAAAATTAGTTAAAAATTACGCAAAGCAGATCTATTGTGTTTACTTCAAGACCCAGACAGTAAGATGTTTAGAAGTCTGAAGCATAACGTAGATAGGCACAAAAGTAGATATTACCATTTATGTATAAAGCGAATAGCAATGAACTGCATTATTGTTTAGATAATGTTAAGACTTATAGAGGGCTTGCTATGGTTTAGAAGAAATTTGCACAAGGAAGTGAACTTAAATTTTTCATTTCGGCTTTTCCATGGAAAAGCAAATGCATTGAAGATTCTTCTTAAATCGGCTTTTCCATGGAAAAGCAAGTGCATTGAAGATTCTTCTCAAAATTAGCAATTCTAGGGATTAAAAATACGTTTTTTTTTTTTAGTATCGGGTACTCAGTACTATCTATGGAATTAGAAATAATGTAATGAATTACAGAAGTATGGTTCTTTTCATTGAACATATGAAGAAAATGAAAAAAAAATTTTTTTTTGAGGAAGTGACATGGTGAAAGTATAAGAGACGGATGAAACAGGTAAAGACGGAAAATTTTCCGCTTAACATGCACACGGAAGAAAATTACGGGATATAAAACATGAAATCAAAATTCATGACAGTAATAAACAGTTAAATTCGAAGAGACCGATTGCCTGAAGAAATGAAAGATTGGATGGATAAATTTGATTTGCTGATTTGACTAGCTATTTCTAGTTTGAAATCATTACTTCGAAGACTGTTTCGCAGAAACGAATTCAGCAATAATTATTTAGTTACTACCAGCTAAATATTTCTTTACAGAATTTTTAAAACTTTCGGTACATAGAGTTTACAAACTTCCACTTTCGAAATAACCATTTTAATCAAGTCCCACTTTTTTTCATTCAGCTTTCAACTTTGAACATTTTAAATTTTTATTTTCAAGTGAAAAAGGTAATCGACTTTGTCATTTATATCTGGGATTCCAGAATCGTTAGTGTAAACTCTGCCGGTTGAAGTCGTACTAATTCTCTTTCGGATCAAAGAGTTGAATTTAATTTTCGAGAAATGGCAAATCGAAATGAGGTTTAAAAGTGTGTGCGAATCAAAGATTTTTTAAGCACTATTAACAGTCACTTCACAATGTAAAGACCTTATATTAGTTGCATCAGCAGCACATTACTTCAAATCTTTCAATAATTGAAAGACATTATATGCACTTAATGTGAAATAGTTAAGTCAGTAAGTCTGAATACCTTAAAAAATTGAACTAAAGTCTGAAATTTTAAGATAGATATGTAATATTTCTTTGCTGGAAATCTCAGAATGTAAGCGAGTACTGTAAGATATAATTAGAATAACAGATGTTATAACCTGCTGCATCAAATAAGTTTGAGAGTACTGCTCATTTCCTAAACAAATAGCTTCAATTCTATGAGAAAATAAGAGATGTGAGCATAAATAAAATGGAGTGAATGAGGCATACTGATGGAGAAGAGGAAGAATTCAGCGAATGACTTTCTGGTACAGTACTATCTACATCAGCAACATGCTCATTGACTGCTTCAGGAACTAGGATATTTTCTCTGGCTGTTCCACTGACTACGCCTTCATGATTTACCACTGAGGCTTGTCCTGACCCAGCCACCTCGTCAAATTGCGGAATACTACAGTCAAAATCGCAAGAATGCAACTTATCTGCATGTAAACCCTGAAAGGAAAATGAATATCCTGACTGCTATCTCGGATGAAATCATCAAAATGTTGAAAAACAGTCTTCCCTATTTTTATAACTAAATTCGTTATTAACATTTTGATATATAACCTTGAACATATTTCTCAAGCTTTTACACATGATTAGTTGTGCACTTTCTGATTGACAAATTCCTTTCATTGCACTGATATATTCTTGCAATTTATTGTTTACTTCTTGGCAAACCTGAATAACCGATCGTAAATTGACAAGCAAAATTTTTTTTTATCGAGCTGACCCTTAAATCAAGCGAAAGATTAAATTTTGCATTCTGCTTATGCCGCTTTCTCTTACTAGATTTGCTGCAATCTAAACATCTATTGATCCACAAAAATGTTAACCTGATCATCAGGATGCTCCAGAAACTTTTCGGATAAATAGGATCCAGCGCTAAGTGTCATTTCACCAATTCGTTCTTCCGTTAAACATTCACGATGTTCGCTCAGTATTTCCTGCCCTTCCTGTAAAAAATGCCAATAAAATAGAAAGTTTTTAAATCCTTGAGTAGAGCGGGACACGTGGAATCCTGTTTGAATCAACAGCAGTTAAATATAATACAAAAATGAAAGTGGATGGAGTATTTATTGCAATTGGACATATACCAAATACAGGTATTTTAAAAGGCTTCGTTGAAATGGATCAACAGGGTTATGTAATTCAAGGCTAGCTTGCTCAAAGATTCTGTTGCTCTTGGACCGGTTTTAATTCATTTGTTTCATAAGATTAGTATATCTCTTGATGGCACTCCATCCATTATTGTTCTTGATGAGGCATGGACATTGATAGATAATTCAGTCTTCGCACCTAAGATAAAAGACTGGTTGAAAGTCCTAAGGAAACTTAATGCCTTTGTGATTTTTGCCCATCTAAAACATTCGAAACTAAATGAAAGGAAATTAAATCCAAAATTTCAGTGTGTTTATTTAATATAAAATGAAAAAAACAATTCAAAAATAGTAGTGTTCTAAATAAAAACTGATTTTTTCATATGCAAAAAATTTGTTTAAATGGCAATCTTGATATTCTATTTTTTTTTTCTTTTTTTTTTTTCAAACAAACAAACCAGACTATTCCAGAAGTTAAATAACTGACCCGTGAACAAGCATAGGTCAAGAGGTAATAACTCTTCAAAAAGCTGCCTGAATTTTTTCGATGTATCAACAGATCGCTTACTGTGTTTGAAGCAGCAACAATTTCATTATGTTCACACTCATGCTTTATTGGTCCAGCATCCTGAAAATGTTGCTTCCTAATAAACGCAAGCCAAAAATGAAATATATCATAATCATAAACATCATTATCATTATCATAATCTCTTCTTTTGACATGCTAGATAACAGTCCTTTTTCTGTCAGAACTTTTTTTTCTTTTGGCGGAGCAAGTATCTATGCTCATTTCTTTTCTCTTCTCCGAATAAACAATGATTACAGCTCTTCAATATGGTATTATAAATATCTACTCAACTGATAGATTCAATTAAAATAACATTTTTTCAAATCGATCGAATACGTAAATTAAATATGCCGCTTTGTTGTAAATATATTTCAATAAATAGAAGATCAATCTATATGTAAAGTGTGCAATAAAAGAAGCAATGAAAGTTGTTGACAAATTCCCTATCGAAACTACAAAGTATTCAAGTAATCTTCCATAGTACAAGTATAATATCAAAATGAGTGATATGATCCACCGCTTTATACAGTAATTTTCAGAATGATTTTCGAAATCAAAATAGCTTAAGACACTTTGAAACACTGAAATTTCAAGAATTCTAGCTAATCTTAATTCGCATCATGATTTGGAATCTAATCGCATTAAACTGCAAATTAGTATAATGAACACGCTATTTATGTGAATTCGAAGTATATCCGATGTTATAGCAGGAAAGAAGCAGCATCTATTTTTAAAGTAGAATTGGTATTTCTTATTAAGAACTAAGCAGTAGTCATTCAACTGCTACAATAAATTCATCTATCCATATCTCTTTATTCTCTGATAAGTACTTTAGAATTTAGGATAATAACTTATAAACATACACAAATAAAGGCAATTGCAACTTGAATGCATAATTAGCTAATTGCTCTATCTAGTCAATTAGACCAGAATCCATTTTGTTGATACTGCAATTAACTAGTATTATTCACTTATTTTTGTTAGTGAAGTAATCGATCTCCTTTACACTTTTGCTTCTTTCCCTCATGCAATAAACATTTAGTTTTCAAAAAAAAAAAAAAATTATGAAAAATTTTACTGAAAATGGTCTCTCAGGACATCATTCATGTGTAATGTTTTGCCCTTCAGAAAACCTTGTTTTTACGAAGTATTCAGAAAATTAATTTATTAATTCTTGAAGTAGAATTTAAATGATATGTGCTATTGCTGCATCATGCACAAAAGTATGTAAATCTTGAGAAATATAGGAAGAGCTAATCTAAAGTTTCTGTGATGATGAATGATGTGTAGTTCCAGCTACAAAACATTTTCCTGGAGGATTCGGCCGGGGATTGTAAAAGTAAAACAAACAAGATTTACTTTGATACATAAATCGAGCTGCCTTAGATGCTCACATTGATTTGCATTGATTGTAACAACATTATCTTTTAGTTCATATAATGTCCATGCCCATTCATCCAGAATATTGATGAAACACTTCACCAATGTTATATAATCGCATATCTTCAAACAGTTGAGGATAAACTCTCATTTCATAAATTTCGATTCAAATTCTCAGAAATCATTAAAAAATGCAGTCTTTCTTTATTGTCTTTTCCTAATATTCATATTACCATTAGGAGTTCAGAAACGAAAAATAAATCCACTATACTTAAAAATTTTAATGCAAAATAACTAACCTGTATTGTACTTGTGATACTGCTTAATAATAGCAATACAGTAAATTCAAATTTCATCGAAAAACACGTAAATTGCTGACAACTCGTAACAAGCCTCAATAATATTGGCCAGATTGATAGGTTCTCACCGAATCTCCACAGAATTTTTTAGAAATTCATTCAAGTCTTGACTTTAAAAAATGCTTGATGAGGCTAAATAAGCGGGGAACAATATCAAATTTTATCTGCAAAATAGTTGAATTTAACTTGCAATTCACAATAATTATTTCGAAAGATATCTGTAGTTAAAATCATTTGTTATAAAGATACCTATCAAGTAAATTTCGACTTAAAATTTCTAAAATTACTCCAGATTTTCAAAAATTGCTTTAGTGACTGACGATAAGACATTATTATCATGACAAAAAAAATTACTTTTAACAAATAAGTAAGCGATTGTTTCAACTACTTCGTTATTTTCAGAATGGAAGAAGTTCTAAATAAAAAATTTAGAAAAAAAAAAATCCGATAGAGCTGACAGACTAAGAAAATCAACTAAACAATAGGAAAACCGAGGACAGGGAACAAAACAACAGGAAGTTCTTAAAGGGAATATATCGACTATCTCAGTGTAGTACGAAAAGTACGAAGGAGATAAATACTTGTGGTCAATACTCTCCAGCGAAGGCAATAGCTCATCCTTAAGAAAACTAGAAATGGAACTTGCCCGATAATCTTATACAGATTATGCATCATATAAAGATAAAACATAAATTTATTGAATTCAATCAGCAGTGACAAAAATGATGCACATTATGGCTGTGCTTTATCTTACCGTTATATTTATTATTCTAATGTCGGCATTTTTAAAAAAAAAAAAAAAAAAAAAAAAAAAAAAAAACCAAAGAACGCATTCAAGAGTATGTTTCAAATCAATCAAATTTATTTAACTAATTTTGAATTCCTGCATTTTTTTTCAGAAATTCTTTTATATTAATAAATAGTTATTTTGAAGCATGGAAGTTTTCATACATCTTTAAGCAAGAGAATCAACGACTTAAGTGCATAGCATAAAATTGATCTGTGATCAACGAAACAAAATGTAATCACCAAGAAATTTGTAGATTTTAGTGTAGCTAAAATGAACCAAGAACAGATTGGCCTAGTATTTGATGAGCAGTGCTCATCAAATAGTAATCGAACGTAGGGAAATGGTTAGCAATTGCGAAAAGACAGATGGCTAATATGTTGATTAACTATATCAAGAGTTAAGTAGTCTGCAAGAGAAATAAATTACAGAAAGTACTTGGGACACACCTAAAGGACCCTTTTAGTGCTGTTTTATGCATAAGAAAGTTTCGGATTTTCTAATAAATTTCAAAAAATCGTCATTGTTCCAGATTATTTCTAAACTCTCTTCCTCTTCTTTAGATTCCTTCCAAACCGTCGGATGAAAGCTAGATGATTTAAAATTTTGATAGATGAATAATTTAATGAGAGGAAAGAAAAAAGCAAGGAAAAAAAAAAGATAATTTCTAAACTATTCTTTCTATTTTTCTCATCATATTATTCATCTATCAAAAATTTAAATCATATAGTTTTCATTCGACGATTTGGTGAGAATCTAGAGAAAAGAGAGAGAGAGAGTTTAGAAAAAAATTCGAAGAATGATGATTTTCCGAAATTTATTAAAAAAATCAAATGATATCTTTTCTTAAAGAATCACTTTTCTACACCATCTTTCAGCCGCATAAGGAAACATTCCATTCGGAAAAAGCTAAATGGAATTTCCTTCTGTTTTTCATGTGATGTAAAAATTTGCTGAAAAATAACTCAAATAAGAGAGAACTATAGTAAAAAATCTTTGTACCTGAATTAAGTGTTTTTTTTTTTTTTTTAAATGTTGAATTATACCTTTATCGCATAAAAAGAGATGAAGTCTCCCAGAAATCCGTGTTTTTACCGAGTGGTACGAAGCATAACTGAAGTGAATAATGCATCAAATCTTGACGACTTAGTTTATCTTTTCGAAACTTCCTGAAAAACTTTTGGAAAATCAGCCAATACTTTGTTCACAAGCATTATCTATTTTGCAACGATTTTTGCAGCTGCGTTTAACGTCGTTGTCGTCAGCTTTCCTGAATTAATCTTCAAAACAATACTTGAATGGTAACAAAATGCAACTTATAAAAGAGAAATGAAGAAACATAATTAAGGACTAGACTTCAAGCTCCTAATTCACAGCATCGAAGAACATGTCCAACAGCATAACAGAGATTCTTGAATGAGACATCTGTGCTATTAGCCATCAACTTGCTATCCTTTACTATTTTTAATGAGAGGAATAATATGGTTAAGGAATTTTCGCTAGTGAGCACTAAAGCAAAGACTGTTTATCGATGTTGCTTCTCTGTTTGTTAGACATGTTTCATTCATGAGGAGTTCATGGTACAAAACTCCAAATCATTCCTAATCATGTATAAATTAAATTTTGGAAGAGCAATCATGAAATCTTTAAAAATATAAAATAAGCTAGAAATTCTGAACAAAAGACTTGTTTACTGGTCGGCTTCTTCGAAAAACAGTGCTAGCAAAACTTAACAGTGAGAAGTGTCACAATAAATTACAATCAAACTAATATAAAATATGTTGAAAAAATGCGCCCAATCAATTAAAATAATTAAGCAATTAGAAATGCTTCAATTAAGCAATTAGATATAAAGGCATTGCGATGTAATCCAACAAAAAATCAACATTGCTTATAGAAGGATAATCTAACTTAGAAAAGAGTCCACTCAACTCAAACGCTTTATGTTTTCATCAAGCAATTAGAAATAAAGGTATTAATGATATAATCTAACTAATGTTTGGAATAATTTCATTAATAATATATGATAGTTGGTTAAATTCATTCTTCATTTCAAAATTAAAAGGAAAAAAACTTGAAGAAAATGAAATTTTGGTAAATTTCGGTGGGCTAAATTGAGGCGATGCAACTTATCGGAGGAAATAAAAATGATAATGTGAGGAACTTCCGTTTTAATAATTTCTGCAGCAATTAATAGAAAAAATTGTGTGAGAAAAATGCTTATTTTGTGCCGCAGTACTAGCGAAGATTGAAATGACATCGATGTCGACATCCTGTTAATGCAAATAAGCGTTCATATTGCATAGGAATGAAGTTTCATTGCCGTCATAAATAACTTTGTTTGCAGTTGGTGAAATCCAAAAAGCTCAACGGCAGGCGTCAGAACGAGGCTCTCAAGAATGCTAGCTACAAACATAGCATAAGAGATCCCTTCGTGCTAGAGCCTTTTCCCATATATTTAAACTTCGTAAGATCGACCAATAAAAGATTCAATCCATCAAAACATTTGCATCAGCCTAATCATAGGTGTTAACGTGCTTCACTTATATAGCCAACAAAGCCATTTTAACTTCATTTATCTAAGTAATTGCGACATTGAGTGCGTTCATGATTAAGCTGCAATCTTTCATTTACATTAAAATTCCTCATCATTACTTACAAAATTAGCATAAAACAAAATTAGCATAAAAAGTGATATACTAATTGATCAGCAATGTTTCCTCTTCAGTTCCATAATTTTAAAGAATCTTATCTGCATCCATGCTTTATTCATTTCCTGGGTCACTGAAACAAAAAAAAAAAAAAAGAGATATCATTAATTGCTATTATTGCCTCGAATAAGACTACTATAGATAAAGTAGACTGTTAAGGAACAGGAATGAACTTTTGTTTATGACCAAAAATAATAATATGAAACTCTGAAAAAGGAGATTAAAAGATTATTTATTATTGGAGCCCAGGCAATAGTATAGGATCAGGAATCACACATATATGTATCTAGGCGTGGACTGGAGAATCATCATTAGAAAACGCCAGTTAGGTAATTATTAAAATTAAGAAGAAATATTGATTATCTTATTAATTTACGGTCCAATATTGCGTGAACCAAATATGAAAATTAACATGACCGAAAAAAAAAAGTTACAAAAGGACAATACCGGAAACATTGCAAAAGATAGCACACGTAATAAAAACATGACGACAAATGAGAAAGGAGGTGGAAAGCACAAATGATGTAAAATATTTTGAGATTTTAGAATCAAATATTATATATATATATATATATATATATATATATATATATATATATATATATATATATATAATAT
>KZ269996.1:388694-455525 GCA_002249935.1 Onchocerca flexuosa | reverse complement strand
TATATATATATATATATATATATATATATATATATATATATATATATATATATATATCATATATCATATATCATATATCATATATCATATATCATATATCATACATCATGTATCAAAATATCATTTATGTATTCCGGATAACATGTAGTTAAAAGAATTATCAGCAAATTAACTGATATCGCTATATCACAAGATCACATAAAAAAAAAAAGGACACGAAAAGATCACAAAATATGATTAAGATTTGAAGCCTAGAAGATATGGTAAAAGAATTATGGTGCGATGCAAGGAACACTTGATGCAATCCCAATGAATACGGAAAATCTGGAAACAAACCAACCGCATCTAAAAAACGCTAAGACAAACTAAAAAAAATTGACCTTTGGTCTCTGGTAAAGGCTGAAGTACTCGGTATCTGCCTGAAATTTCTTGTGAATCACGACATAATCGTTAATCCGAACAGTGTTGCATTGCTATAGCAAGTTGCAAGTTCCTTTAAATAAACAAATGGAAGGAGATTTCGAAGAAATAGAATTAGTTCAAATGGTCTAGCAGTTTGTGAAATTTATTTATTTAGGAAAAGATGAACAAGTACGCCTGATGCATGAGCAAGATCCGTCAATACATAAATGTATAAAAATGAAGAATCAACGTTTTAACTGCGACAAGACAAAAGTTTAAGGCGTTTGATAAAGTGTGATGAGACAAAATCATTATTAGATGATAAGTATGATGAGTAGTATCATAAGCTTCTTTCATCAAGCTAACATAAGGCCCTATAATGTCAAGCTAGTGAAACAGTTCGAATAAGTATCAATTCATCTTGATTTCCAGAAAACATGAAATTCATAAGATTATTAAAATTTCTACTTATGTGCTGGAAATTAATAAAAAAATTTTCGTATCTTTTATTTACTGATTTTATGATTGCCTTCTAGAAATGTGTTCAAGGTACCCATGTTATAATCTACTATTGCTAATATGCATTGGATAATTCGTCAGAAAAGTATGAAACTCTATAATCTACTCATTACTTCATGCTGCTGTGATAAATTTAGTTTCTTGATCATTATAGAGTATTCGAATTCTAAGCAATGTCTCGGCGTAAATGTAAATTCCGTAAAGGACCGCTTCGAGAGACTGCTAAGCAAAGATTTCAAACGAAGTTTTAGGAAAAAAATGAACGACTTCTTGGATGGGACATTATGAAAAGTTTCAGGAAGTT
The DNA here is from genome assembly GCA_002249935.1 of Onchocerca flexuosa. NCBI lineage: Eukaryota > Metazoa > Nematoda > Chromadorea > Rhabditida > Onchocercidae > Onchocerca > Onchocerca flexuosa. The sequence continues at coordinate 454,300 of KZ269996.1, read as the reverse complement.
TCAAGAAATTAAGTGAAATGTTTCGTAAGATAATGCAGTGGAGTTCATGAAAACTGAAATTTATTGGACGATTTGTAGTTTATTCTGTCACTTATGGCATAATGGTTGTACAATTTATTTCTGTATGTTTTGCTATCTTTATTTTCAGCTCAATTTAGCAATATTTAGTATTTTTTAAAACAGAAGTGAAACGATTTTTAGTATTTTTCAAAAAAACTATATAAATAAAAATGTAAATACTACCTGTTACTTCGCAATGAACTCCTCAAGTTCTCCACCGATTTTTTTCAAATTTTGATATAACTTTGCATTCGAGTCGGCGAGTGCTTTTATATAGACATACTTACTTTGTTTTAAGAGTTAGGTGCGTGACAACTAAAAGTACGTGAGAAAGCGGAGTTTATTGACTACGCCTTTCATTCTCCCATTCTCCTTCTTCCTCCATCTCTCTAATAATAATATAAAAACCCGCTTACCTTTTCTTCCCTCATTCTCCTTCTTCCCCCACTTCTCTAATAAAAATTAGTAATTAAATAATAAGTAATAATAATAATCCGCCTTTCTTTTTTTTCTCTTATTCTCCCTGTACCTCCCATCTCTCTCTCTGCTGCTATGCTAATTACATTACGTGGATTTATCCAAGGAAAGAAGAAAAAAAGAATTAAAATGCTTTCTGATATGGCATATAAATATAAAAAATTTTTGCGGTTTTAACAAATCTGAAAAAGAAATTTTAAATATCTGTTAAAATTTGAAATTGAAATTTTGTTTTTTAATAAAAGATGGCTTGATTTGTTTGAAAAAAGACATCAATTTAATCTAATGAAACTTTGTTAAGTCAAATCTAAATATGTCTTGGGATCAATCTTTTTGCTCACTTAATCTTCGCCGGCTTAATTTACATTTAATTTAATTTGCTGTAAATTTAATGTTAAAATATTATCTCATAACTTTCTTCATTTTTCCATGGATTAAATGTTCAAATCCATCAGAAGTATTGCTGACTTATACTTAAGTACAATTGATACTAATTCTTTCTTTTTCAATTTTATTCATATTAAACCTTTATTTGTTACAATTTTAGAATAAAAAGTTGTTTTGTGTTTTCACATACCTGCAATTGTATCCTTAAATCCACGGATTTATTTTTATCTATCTATCTATAACATTTGCTTACAAATCGCGAACAAAGTTTTCAATCAGTTAGGAATGCAATCATCAAATCGATCTGCTGCTGCTTCGCTCGATGTAAAATTGTGTCGCGAACAAAATTACAACACGACTGATCTTTTGTCATGTGTGCAATCCAATATTCCTAAGCTAATGTTTGAGCAAAAAGGCATTTGCGATCAAATAATACAAACTGTCAATAATGGAGTTGGAGGAATATTTTGTCGGGAAAAACCGAAATTAATTCCCAACTAAAACTAATAAATTAAATAAACAAATGGTTAAAAAATTGTAAAATTTTTAATGAGTCATCATTTGTAAAATTATTTCTCATTCAGTGCTATGTCCATGCTAATTTATAACCACATCAAAATGTTTCCGATTACATCTAATAAAGTCATTAATCATGGGATTGTAAAACTGTCACTATCTTTGAATTCAGCTAAACTGTCTTAACATTTTTTCTTTGTGAACAATTTTTTTTTTTTTAAATTATTTCAATATCAATTGTATTATATCCCAATATGCCCAATTCTCAACATATAAAATATCCCTTTTTATTCTTTCAAATTGGTTCGCTCTGACTAAACGATCTTAAACCACGCTACTCCTGTCCAAGCTCCCAACATATTCTTCTTCAAAAAACCCACTCGATCAACCAATTTACTTCACTAAACGCCTGATTTCCTACTGTTCTGTCAATTACGTATTATTCGATTACTATTATTGTGAATAAAGCATTTAATATAAATCTATTCCTTCCACAGCTCAAACCAAGTTTCAAACCTTCCACAACATCTTTTCAGATGCGCCACTACTGGTAAAACGTTCCTACGATCCTAAAATGGCATAGCCTTAGCTCTTGCATCGTCCGAAATAGCTGCAACATTGGTACCAGGTGGAAGAATTGCTCATTTTGCTTTGAATACAATAGACTGAAATTCCGACATGCAATATTTTCGAAGCATCCTATAGGGAAAGTATTGCAAAAATGCAAACTTATTGTTTGGGATGAATGTATAATGACGCACAAAAAATCGTCGAGGCTCTTAATTACCAGACTATTTGGGAATATATTAATATTGCTTGGAAAAGATTTCAGGCAAGTATTATCTGCGATTCCTCAGTCGACATCAACGAACGAAATAAATGCTTCGTGATGACCATAAAGACGTTAAAATAAACTACAAATATGCATGTCTAGCTGCAAAACGATCGATCAGCTGAAATATTCTCACATCAATTAGAAATTGGAAACGGAAAAGTGCCGGTTGAATGACCATAGAACAAATTTCATTGCCTAACTTTTGCAATTTAGTAATGTCAAAAGAAAAGTTGGTTGAAAAAATATTTTCCGATATTCAAACCAATTATAAGAATCACGATTGGTTTAGTGAACGAGCTATTCTTGCAGCCAAGAACAAAGACATTCGACGAATTTCACAATATTATTCAGTCTAACATTTAAAGCGAAGCAATCATATACAAGTCAGTCGACACTATTGTGGAAGTAGATGAAGCGTTAATTATAACAGAATTTTTTGAATTCATTCGATCTGCCAGAATTGCCACAGCACGTACTGTAATTGAAAATTGACATGTTAATTATCATGTTGCGAAATATCAATCAGCCAAAACTTAACGACAGCACATAGAAAATAAAGCAACAATCTTGACAGAACCTTTCAAAGATGAAGATGTCCTTATTCCCCGCATTCCTATGATTCCAACAAATTTGTCATTTCAGTTTAAGAAATTGCCATTCCCAATTCGATTGGCATTTTTATTCACCATCAACAAAATAAATTTTTGAGTTCAAGGTGAATCTTAGAATTGTGCGGTTTAGATATAGAGACGGATTGCTTCTCACATGAAAATTATATGTTGCGTGTTCTAGAGTCCGCAAACCAGACACTCTCTATATCTATACAGACAATGGAACAACAAAAAATATTGTACATCCGTAAGTATTGTAAAATTAAACTAGATGTGGGCGAAAACTGAAAGATGTTAAATAACGCCATGACAATAACCGTAAACTAGAAATACTAAAGGTCAAGTGGCGCGACATAGTTTCAAAGGGACGACAAACATGTTTACCACCAAAATGCTCCAATTCACAGAGAAACAACAAAGATTGATGTAGCAACAGCAACAGTTCGGAGTTCCAAGTGTTCCAGTTCGACAGATCAAAGCGAGAAAGCAGTAGAAATAATCGGACAATTCACTTGAACAGTATTCTTCTCTATTATTGAGGTGTCTGGATCTTCTCTGATAATTGTTCGTTTCGAAGAAACACACTTCTTCAGTCAATAAAACATTTCTCAACAGCATTCATCTCTATCACACAAGACACAAAAAACCTTTTCACACTTATTTCTGACCTAGCCTAATCACAATAGCAAGAATCAGTCTCCAATCCAATCAAACCACAAATTAATTATCAAGTATCAGTTTTTTTTTCCCAACACTAGAAACATGCGCTTTCTCTTTTCTTTTTTTCCGCTAAACCAGACTGAGCTACAGCAACGCATGTATAAAAACATGCGCGTATTCAAATGCAAAGTTGTGTCAAAATTTCAAAGCAATAGATAAGAACTTTTCGATATCTAAGATTTTGAATTAATATAGATAAAGCGCGTGTTTAAGAACTTTCGGAGGTTTCAGATTTTAAACAAACGAACACTGATGTTTTTACTGACATAGATTAGCTGGAGCAGGACATGCGAAGCGTGGCCGGTCCCCATAGACTAGTGGATTGGTCACGCGGAACGTGACCAGGTTCAGTTAGTAAAAAAATAAGAATAATGATATAAAAAGAAATTAATGTAAAATTTGTTGAAAAAAAATATCGTGCATGTTTATTCACTATCAAAAGTTAAGGAAACATTATTCAAAATTAATTGGCTTTGCAATATTTCTAACCACTTTTTAACAAAAAATAACAATTAATATGAGTTTTTAACCTCCTACCATCAACTGAAGCAGACATTTGATATAGAATTATTGAATATGTAAGAAAACTTAGCTGCGCATAAGGTGCTCTTTGAACAAAACAATTAAGATAATAGAATATTGCAATAATTTGTTATATAATAACTGCGATTTGAGCAAAAGTTATCGTTAATTTATAACTATTGTTTTACCTCATTTTATGATTGTTTTTTTTTTTTTTTTTTTTTTCATCCATAATTGTTTTAATACGTGAGATTTCATAGAACAAAAGGAGGAAAAGAGTTTTAAAATAATAAAATCGATGCCATCGATTGAAAATCTTCAAATCTGGATCATGGTGATAATGAAAGAATTAAGAACAACAACTTGAAAGTTTAATATCAAGATTTTTAGAATGCAGGAATCAACTCAAAAATGATAAAAATTTCAAAATTCAGTCAAAATTTGAAGCTAAGGAAAAGATTAATGGATTTGTTGCTGAGAAGTGGAATGGTAAGGAAATGAGTATGAACTGATTATATTTAATTACATGTATATATATATATATATATATAACTGAATGAAGCGATGACTGATGAAGATGAAAAACAAGACAGTTTTCAGTTTTTTGGAATTACAAATGTTTTCAGTTCCAGTCCATTAGCGTTCTCGGCATCAAATCTCGAGCTCATCTTTGGAGCAACCAACGAAGGTACGTTCCAAACGAAGGTGCTTTGTTCCAGTTTCTGATCAATAAGATTGGAACAGTAAACGTAAGATTATCTATTTATAGTAATATTATTTTCAGTTATAGCTAACGGCTTTATGTCACATGATTTGCATGATTCCTGATTTCTCATTCGTAAATTATGATAACTGTGGCGGAAGAATCTCTTTTCAATAAATATTAAATTAATCAAATTACAGGCAAAAATTCACTTTTTGGAAACTAACTTGTAGTATTTTTATGAATAATAGAATAAAATATTTTTTTTATAAAATCATGATCCGTGGTATGACATATGTACGTGTGTTGATACATTTTTGATCATCCACGAGTAAAAAAGTGGAAACGATTTTGAAATATTGTAATTAATCCATTTGAAGCGATACAATTTATAGAAAACTTTGATGAGTATCTTTCTAAGGTTTTTATTACCATAGCTTAAATCATAAAATATTTCATTCTATACCTATGTGCCATTTCGATTCATTATTATAAAAAATATTCGTTAACGAAGAGCAAGGAAAAATGTGCAAAAAGTACAACTAAGTAAATATGTAGATGAAACATTATTTAATATTTGCGAGATGTTTCGCCCCACTATTTTTGATATATTAAAATTAAAAAAATTTATTCTCACAAATGCCTTCATTTGATGTATCGAATATCTCGCTTGCAGCTAAATAGCAAACAATAACTAACCGTGATGAAATTTGATTGACAAAATTAAGCTGCTTTTATAAATGAAGAAAAAAAAAAAGGAAAAGAAATGAAAACTATCGTTTATGCTATAAAAATACAGTAGTCCAAAATTTTAACATGTATGAGGCACAATATTTGAAAATTCAGTAATTAAGAATAACTTAATTAAATAAAAACAACAAATTAGATTTATCTATCGAGATGGAAATTTCGATTCAGTCATTTTCAATTTATTGGAAAACTAGAATATCAGAAGCATTAGCATTAGTGAAGCATCAGAAGCAAAACTAGAATATCAGAAGCATTCATTTGCTCGTAGTAAATACAAAAGGTGCCACAGCAAAATCTACTGTTGATTTTTTTTTTTCTTCATTTGTCAGATATTACAAATTATTCCCGAACGTTCTTTTTTAACCAAAAACTAAAAATTAAACTGGAAAGCTTAAACTCAAAAAATGTAAAATGAAAATAATAGTTTGCTATTTAATAAGAGTTTATATCGATAGGAAATAGCAGATCCATCATCAATATTCAAATTTCAGTCGAACTAATATACTATTTCAAGTAAATTAATATAGAGACAGATGACATTTGATTGATAACTGCAAGTATTTGCGATGCGCTATTAAATTACTGGATTGTTGGGTTAACAAAAAATGAATTAACGAAGATCGACTAATATTATATTATTACTTTTCAAAAATCTTCTGAAAATATCTGAATATTTGAATTGTTTGAAAACGTTTTGCACATGAAGATTTGCAGTAGGTCATGAAGTTCTGGAAACAAGAATTGATCTTTGGGCGTTCGATTTTTGACGTGAGAAAAATCAAAATAATCATTGGCCCGAACATCAGAAGAGTTTCAACTTTTAGGAAACATGTGGGAATGCTCTGATATAGTTGCATGAAAATTTCGGAATCTCCATACAGGTCCTTTTTTGCTTCTTCTCTGCCCCACGCCTTCTTTACTCCTCAAATAGCAAAAGTCAGGATTTCTTTCGTGCATTTCTCTACTTTTTAAAAGAATGTTAATAAATCAGACTTTGAATTAATAATTGTTTTATGATTCCATAATTTCAGCACAATTTTTTAGAGTAAAAAAAAATTGTCACACAGAGGTTATCATTGGAAAATTTAAATCCAGGAAATGATATACTAACAATTATGGTATCATGTCAGCTCTTGTTTCTGCACGATATCACGAACTGGGGACATAAAATTGAAAATAGTTGTTTAATGCAGAAAATAACTGCCATCATCTACAAACCTATGCATACATCTGAATATTTTTCAGAAAAGTTTTGTTGTAGAACAATGAAATTGAAACCACTTTTTAAATTGAGATTGAAATTGAAGTCATGACAATAAGAACTGCAAATATGAAATTAAAGCAAAAAATCGATCTTCGAATACACAGAATGATAATTTCTTCTAATTGCATAAAAATAAATAAGCCGATATGGTACAATAAAAAATATTGTAAATGTTTAGGAAAGCTTCACCTTCATTTTGACAGCTTCATTTTCAGATGTCAATCATGACGTCTAGGACTCTACGAAAGATCCTGCATTTTTTTGAACTGAGCAATCATAATTCATAACTGCTATAAATTTTTATAAAATTCCAAAAGCTATTGCACACATTTTCAACCTTTGCGCCATTTAACCTATTCCAAAATAAACAAGCTATTCTAATCCTGAAAAGACGTTAACTGGATAATGAAGCAACAGATACCGATGGGTAAATAAATGGATGTGCAAGATATTAACACCATTTTTTGCAATATTTTTCGCCCCAGAAAGCCTCCCCAATTTTCGGAATGTTTGCTTTACAAATTTTCGAACTTGAAGCTTATACTGTCCTTCAAATTTGGATATCAAAAAAAAAAAATTACAAAAACAGTTGAAATCGGAATATTAAAGTCTTCAAATTTGGATGAACATTTGATTTAAATAATGTTAAAAAAAAAAAAATTCAAATGATAACAAATGACTAATTAAAATTTTTATGATTTCTGATAGAATTACACCAACATTGTGTTTCGCACTGCTGTTTATAACATGCATCCTCTGATAAGACTGTGCACGAAATTTGACAGATGAAACTTTTTGGAAATACTCTGTAAAGTGTAAATCAATAAGATTCGAAGTTCTAATAAGTGGCGCCAATTACACCAATTATGGAAATGTCAATGTAAACGTTAAAGTTTATATTGGACAATCCAACATAGTTTCTCTAGAAGCAGTAAATCCATAGTTCATTCAGATTTATCAAAACCGGGAAATGCTTTATATTTACTTAGAGAATGGCAAAAGAATCAACATATAACAAGATAGAACTTTGTTACACTGAATGAAAATTGCAAATTATGATGAATTACTTTCGTTCCTGTTCATTATTGTATTTATTTCTACATTGCTGCAATGTTTTTGGCAAAATATTCAATATGTAAAAATTCATCAAAAAAAATATTTAAATTTGAGATTTAAATTAAGATTAATTATTTCGTGATTCAGTTTCAAACTCACTGGGTTTCAAAAGATTAGATGCATTAGAATATCAAATGAAAAACGATGATAAAAATGTTCGATAGATAATAATAATGTTTAACTGGATGCTAATTGAATGGACTGAAAAATAATATAGCAAAGGATGATGGTAAAGACGACAAAGCAAACGTTTATTAAATTCAATCTCAATATGTGTACTTGGATTAAAATTGTGCAAATGCTAAAATTAGTTTAGATATAAGAGGGAGAAAGGTCTTCGAAAACTTTAATTTTTGCGCTATTGAACAAATCTTGTTAACAATCAACACAAGTAGTTAACCATATTTGAAGGATGATTTCTGAAAAATTGATAAGTTTTTTAGATGTGAAAATTGAGATTGAATAAAAATTGCAAACGTTCAAGTCAAGTATGGAATTCAGCATTTCTTTTTTTTATACTTTCAATACTTTATAAAAATAGCGTAATGATACATAAAATAGCAAATTTGAATACAAAAAACAGTGAAGAGAAAGTAAAATCCATCATGACCGCCATATATGACATGTTTACTTTTCTTAAGAATAATCAATAGAATATTTTAAAATATGATGTTTCATTTCTGATCTCTCATCATGATGAAAGGCTGATGATAATCAAGTTGATGTCAAAGCACGAAGAAATCGAAAAATTACGGTCTGATGTCTGACAATGCGTTTCCGGAGAGTAAAAGAGGATGTGTCCGATATGTTCCAGTACTTTCAAGTCTTCATCTACACAGCCAAAGTGTTACAACTGTGCCGAATGAAAACACATTACAATTTATGAGACTGTGGCTAATAAATAAGATTGAATTCATCAGTGCAACATTTCAAAATATTTCAGATAGCGTTTTTTTGTTTCAGTCACTTGAACTATTCCACATCTATCGAGAATAAAAAGCTGAGTGATAAGATGTACCAATATATCAAAAGCAAAATTAAGGCTTGCCACTTGTTTAAAATATTTCTGTTTGAGCATGGCGTTTTGGAAATATATAGTTGCAAATTGAAAGTGAATACTGATAAGGGTGAACATCAGAAGACGAAACTGACTCTTAGACTGTTAAAGAAATTATTAAGTTAAATTTCTAAAATTCCATAAAACGTAAAAGCTTGAAGAATCGCAATAAAAATGCGAAAACTTCACGATCTAAATTTTGAAAGAGCAAGAGAATAGTTAGGGACAAGAAGGCAGGATTTCTTTTTCCAAGCATTAAACTAACTTCATCGCATTTGAAAAAGTCCGAAGATAAATGCTTTGCCAGATAGAACCTAACTAGCTAACTGAAATGGAAGGGAACAAGAAATACTAAGGTCTTAACGCTTTTAAACTACTCATCTTTATACACACGTGTTTAGTCTCATGCACTAATAGTTATTTATTGATTTTAGTGAAAGGGAAATGAAGTGTAATTTTCCTCCTTCACCTTATTTTTCATAGACGCCATGTATATACTCATCCGTTGTTGATGAATTTCATTCACTCTTCCGACATACTTTAAATATCCTTAAAATGAAAAGTTCCTTCCAAATCACTTACGTTTAAGTCCTCAAAATGAGTAATCTTGAAGAAAATTCGTTTTATTCTGAGATTTCAAAAAAATATTTAATGGACACCAAAATGGAAGAAAAATATATAACTGGAAGATCTTTGACTACTATGTGAGGAGAAAAGATAATGTTAAAAACAATGGCTTTAACTGCCATCCACAAATATCAACCTAGTGAAGCATCAAGAAACTCAATTTCGTGAAGTTTTACTAAATTCTCCATGTTGATTCAAACTTTAGCTTGGAAAATGCACCAAGAAAGAATACCCTAAAGGAAGAAAAACAATGCATAATTTAAAAAGTGCTGCATGCAAAAATCATTTATTTTGGTTCTTCACTTGCCCTAAAACAGTCAGCGCGTAAATGTAAAGCTCTTCAAATAAAAAACACTTTGTTTGACCCAAATCTCTGTAGTATAAAAGTGAGATAAATGATTTCTTTCGATTCTTTGGTAGAATCCGCTAATCACACTTTTGCGGCAAAAATGCATATATAAGCATTACGGAACGACTATCCTGAATGCTAAATGTCATGGGAGAGATTATAAACAAAATTTATTTACAGCGGAAAATAAAGAACGTGGATGATCACATTAGGATATTGCAAGGTTCGGAAATGTAACAGCAATAAGATATGAAACAATAAGTAGAAGGAATGAAAAAGTGAGGAAGAAGAGCAAGGGAAAGTGGATTAATCTTCTAATGAACCTTCTTTTTGTTTATTGCATTTATAGTGGGTTTGGCTAACAGCACAAATATACATACAGGCTTATAGGACATCATATATTTCTAGATGTGCACCGCTGAGCGACATCTACCCTGATATTATTCATCAAAAATGAGATCCAGTGAGAACAGCCAATTGTTACAAGTTGCTAAGAAAAAACACTGCAAGAAATGAGTGTTTCCTCTCAGTGTCCTCTTTTTTTAGAAATTGAATTACTAAATGATAGTTAAATAAATTGACTACTTTAAATTATATCTGTTTATCTGAAGTGGTTGGAAATAGTCGATCTAACTCCGGAGAATTTTGCAAAAAGAAACTTGGAAAAATTCCAAACGGTAAACAACTGCCTCTACTTTTTACATTTGCATGCAATATAATAAGAGCAGAATCAATAATTATTAACATCAACTCAATTACATAAAGCTATAATTGTGAGACAGAAAGGAATCAATCTACAAATAGTTAATTTAAAATAGCAGATGGTCAATTAAATTGGAAGTTGCTAAAGGCTGCGTGCAACAACTTACTCCTGCTATGAAGATAGAAATTGCATAGCAAGCATAGCGGTCACAGCATATCAATCATCAATAGCATTCAATACATCGTCAATCTATGATAAATCTTTGACATGCAGCAGTTGAATGATGTGGTAAGAGGGAGGTCAAATGACATAAAACAGTATGGGCAGAGATAAATTCCTGACGAATTCCTCGAGAAAGAAGTTGCAAAAACCAACTTCCAAAAGCATATAGTTGAAAACTTCCACTCAGAAACTTACCTACTGAAATGCATCATCAACTCTAACTGACCAATCTCTTTTATTATTGCTTTTCTGACTTAAACAATTTACATCTTCTAAGTTTAAACGTGTCAGTCAACGATTCATCTGCACAAACATCAACAGCAGCATCCTGTGCTTCGGCAAACAACAATTTCCTGATTTCTTTTGATAAACTATTCATAAATAACCTTAGGCTACCCACCGCTCCAAACTTATAGCAATTGACGCATCACAGAATATTCGAAAACAACAGATTTTCATTTACAGAATAAAACAATGTAAATTTTCTTTCGAATAAGAATATTTCTGCCTCAATAAAAAAAAAAAATTACCTTTACAAAAAGCATTTTATCGACGATTAAAAGCAGTTCACATCTACAAAGCTCCTTTTGCCTACAATGAAATACAAAATAATCACCACTGGAAGGATTCTAGGATTTCCATTTCAGAATATGGGATTATAATAACTTTAAACCCAATTGAAGTAGAATTTTGTTACATGAGCTAAAACCAGCAATAAACAATGATTTCTTGCGAAAGCATAAAAGACAAGCTCTCGAAAACCTCAGGCAAATTCGATAATGTAATAACAGCGCAAGATATATCAAGAAAAAAAAAAACTTTCAAAACTCAAAAAATTCATGACTAAACTTTAAAAAAAACTTCAGTCGATTGGGAAAATATAGAGAAATTCGGAGAAGCAGAAGTCTCTTAAATAGATGGAAATACTTTTATAATAAAAGAAATATATGAATAGCATTCAAAAAATGCGAAAAACTTGCCAGAAAATAATTGATTCTTAATTCGAATAGCCCGAAAATAATTTCATGCATAATATCATTGAAAAGATGGAAACATAAAATGCGAAAAAAGTTGATCGGGATTTATTGTTCAGTTCAGAATACACACTCAACCATGCAAATTTTAAACCGGTTGAAACTTCTCCGTACCCGGTAAATAAATGCAAATAACAGAAGCTCATAATAATAAGAGTATACATTATACTTGTGCTTCCAGTTTAAAATAACACAAACAATCACTACAAAAATATTATAGTCGTATAAATAACTTTCAACAAATAATGACTCCATCAATAAACATAAAAAGTGAAGGAACAAGTAAACGAGGCAATGGATTGAGTAATGATAAGAACAAGTAAATATTACAAAAGCTTTTTTTTTGAAAACAACTTATTACAAGTAAGACAAAGATAATAAAAGAATATACAGTAAAAGTGACTAGTAAAGATAAGCATAAACCTGTAATATCATATAAAAAACTGGGAGAATTAAACAAAAATATCCTGATAAAAAAATAAAAAAAAAAAATAAAGATCATTTTTAAAATGGTTTACCTCCAAAGAGATTCGGGTTTTCAAAAATATTTACGTGAAAATCGGAGATTCATGAGGACGAAAACTTCGCTTGTTACAATGACCAACACAATATTCACGTCCAGATCAAATATTCACCGACAAAAAATAAAGTTTTGATAAACATCACAACAATATATATATATATATATATATATATATATATATATATATATATATATATATATACTGGAGACAAGGAAAAAAAAACACCTTAAAAAAGTGAAGTGATTCCACTGATTCCATTTTGTTCCATTGATTATTGGACCCTCAACATTAGTAGCAGTTAAAAAAATATTTAAACATATGAAGCGAAAAAATCAAGATTACATACATTAGATGGCTCCACAATTAAAACAAATCCGAATGATCAATCGTTTGTACAGTTTCATCATTCCCACTTTTCCTGGCCTCGAAAAGATGTCGTCGGTTCGAAGCCGGCCCCAGCTTCAACAAATATTGAATTATTTTTCAATTCTCTTAAAGATATTCTCCTTTGTTTAAAGTATATTATGTTAAGATTCACATAAATTAATAAAGTAAGGCGTCTTGGCAAATCAATTGATAGATGATCGATTTTCATTTTTTAATTTGAACATAATTCTTTGTAAAAAAAAAAAAGAATTTTTTTTTTTTTGAAAATATTTCAGTTTAATAAGAATAAACTTCTGGAATTTCTGCAACCAAATGCACTAGAAGATCCTTAAATCCTAATTCATCATACTATCCACATCTCTAAACAAAGAATAATCGTAAACCTTTCTAAGAAGTCCACGTAGTTTCTCCATTTCACAACGCATCGTATTACAGTACTGCACACAATCCCACATCATACGTGCTATATCAGTATCATCCCGCGTGTCCATTGGTATATCTTTATGAAGTGGTGCAGAAAGTCGAAAAAATGGCACATCCATGCTGTGACACCAAGAACGGGCTCGCTCTACAGGTGCTCCTTCAGTTGCTGTTACCTGCAAAATACAGTTGACAACAAGTATTTTTTTCTACAATGCACTATATTATATCTAAAATATGCCGAAAAATTGTAAAATTGAAAATATTCAGTGTCTAAAAAACCTGCTCGACGAGTATCACTCCCAAATTTTTAATGGCAACAGCGGAAGAATATGGATTTGATGAGATTTCCAAATTTGATGTGGATAAAGGCATTGTTGGAATAGCACCGGTACCGACGCTTAATAAACAGCCAAGCTGTATGGAATTATTTTCTGAATTTGTCTGGAAAAATTATAGAAATTATGTTGCATTTTTTTAAAATTTTTTTCAAAGCAAGACAAAAAAAGACGTGAAAAAAGCATACAATTAATTAAACTTTATATCCATTAAATTATAAATTTAATTTAAAAAATTGAAATTTAAAAATTTTAAAAAACTGAAATTTACCATTTATATAGGACTCAAAACTTAAATAACGAAATGATTAAAACTGTGAATCTACCAAAAAATGTTGCGTAGTATTCCAAAAAGCTAATTCAGAAAGCAATTCTAGGGCAGGATTATTTGAAATGATACCACCATCAATATATCTATTATCAACAGAACTAAAATATGTTGGTGCTGCTGAAGTTCGTCGTAGTGCTTTCCACAGCAAAGTATCTGCAAAGATTGACATTATTAGTTTCAGATAATACAAAAAAACTGTTGGCACGTCATTTTTCCAAACAAAATAATCGAATTTGCAAACCAATATTTTCCGACAGCTCACGAAATATGACGTACCAGCGGGATCGATGTATCCAAGCGATGAATTTTCTTCGTCTGACAAAGGCAATCGAAAATTTCGCATTAATTCCAAACGGACTGGGAAACAATCTGCTCGTACTGTCGTTAAGATCATTCTTGAAAACAAGGATAAATTTTGTGCATTACTATACTTTAATCATGTAATATTAAATAAATTTCATAAAAAGAAGAGAGAATTCATACTTAGGCCAAGGTATAGAAGCGAGGGTCGTATCTGTACCAACTTCTTCTTGCATAAACAATTCCAGTGAAGTCGTATTGTATGGTCGAGTCCAGCTATCAAAAATAAGATCTTTCAAGCGTAAATAAATTTGCTGACATTCGCGCAATGTTTTACCTGCAGACAAAATCTCAATTCATAAACTGTAATATGCCGAATCGAACAATTAAATCATAAGAATTATTAATCGTTGCAGCAACAATTTATTTGGAACATTTTTAATCATTTTATGTCAGTAATTATCCAAAAAGAATACAAACCTAAAGCTAAAGCAGCAGCAATAATTCCACCTGTAGAGGTGCCAGCTACCATATCAAAATATGAAAAAAATGGCTCCCCCATCACTTTTTCAAGCTCCAGTAACATCTGAAACAACCAAACCATTACCTTTCCTTCGTTCTCACTAGAGCTCCAACTTTGAGCTCCCCTATTCCTCATTAGGGATATTTGCAGAATATTAACAGGAAATTAGAAAAAAAAAAAAAACATGAAGAAACAATTATTACTTGTATGATAACAAGACCACGAATTCCACCACCATCAAGTGACAATAAGTTCACAAAATCTGGGGTTTCCTTCGTTATAATCAATTCTTCCAATTTCTTCATCAATCGTTCGTAACAAAACTAAGTACATAGCAATAGTAACAAAAACAACTATCAACTATCAGATTTTAGAATTCCAACTACAGTATATTCAAAAAATAAGTAGAACATCGTTAATGTGCAGTACGCACAAACCTTCTGCTTAAAATCCTGAACAGAGTTGCTGACTTTAACATCTACGGATGTTTCCAAATCATCCATAAAGGCGGAACTGCCAGTTCGA
Source organism: Onchocerca flexuosa (assembly GCA_002249935.1). Classification (NCBI taxonomy): domain Eukaryota; kingdom Metazoa; phylum Nematoda; class Chromadorea; order Rhabditida; family Onchocercidae; genus Onchocerca; species Onchocerca flexuosa. The sequence goes on along the minus strand of KZ269996.1, from coordinate 438,999 downwards.
GGAATTATATAATTTTCAGCACTTTCTATCAATGACCATGAAACATCCTTCATTTCATCCAGCTTCTTGCCATTCACACAACCAGAAACACATCCACTTTTTCCTCCACTTTCACAGCGGCGTGCACCGCAAATTGCAAGACTTTTTACCAAATCCCATCTGAAAGTGAAATTTTTGCGAAAAAAAAATTTTGTAGTCTAGTTCAAAAACTTAGTAACCATAAAAATTCTAAACTTACTCCTGAAGCTTAGAAGCAAGATGTCGCGGCGTCTCATCATGTTTATTCTTTATATTTGGATCAGCGCCTAAGCATAAAAGTAATCGAGTCATTAATAAATCTCTTCTTGAAACAGATAAATGAAGAGCAGTATCACCACTTCGATCTGACACATTCAAGTCGCAGTTATAGGACGACAAAGTCATAACCATACCTAAGAATTATTTTTTAATTAACCAAAATGGTTTGTTCTTAATATTTTCCATACGGTAAGGAATACGAAAGCATTTTTCGATTCCTCACCGAGATAAACATATTTTCTGTAAATTATCGGCAAGTTTTGCTTGCATCATGAAAGAATAAACTGACAAAAAGAAAGGAAGCTGATCACGAAAATCACTAACCAAGATCACCTCTACTGACGTACATATGAATCGGTGCTTGCCCAGAATTGTTTCGCGCATTCAGATCAAGTTCCTTATGTTTAAGATATAGTAATCCCATAAGTGGTGTTTTGAACTGTGCTGCGTGTAATATTGTGTTCCCCGTAGCTGGATCTTTTTCATGTAATAAATTGGGAGATGCTTCCAGTAATGTCCGAATTACTTCAGCTGACTTCCCTTTACTTTGCATCGCTTCAAAAAGTGGAGATCGTCCAGCAACACGAATATTGACTTCAGCACCATGTGAGAGTAAAGCTGATACAATTCGTGGATTCGCATTTCGGATTGCAATCAATACGGGAGTATATCCATCGTGATTGGTTGTATTCAAAAGAGGATGCGTCTTCTCAAATTCCCAAAGTAATTCTACCATTGTCACTGAAGCTAAGGCTGCATAATGTAATGAATTATTCCCTTTAATATCTCGTGCTGCCGGATCAGCATCAAGTTCTAGAAGTCTTCGAACGATTTCCACGCGATGCATTTCAATGGCAAGCATTAACGGATAACGACCTTCTGGTTGAGCGGTCACTTGCAGCATCCTAAAAAAATATTGTGCTTCAAAATCACAGAATGTGTTAACAATGATTTTAAAAAGAAGGATGGTGATGTGCATTCATCGACAAGGTCTTTTGTATAGGTAATCATGAAGATGACTTACACATCAAATAAATCTTCATTTGTTTCCTGAAACCTTCTAATGCTTTCATCTGCAAAAAAATCGGCCCGATTTGTCGCGATTGCAATCGGAACAATTAGCCAAAGCGGATGTGCACGCAGCGCAGTTACCAAATCTCGCACTAGCCTACGATTATCACTTTGTATGTCTATAAAGAAATTAATAAAATTACCATGGAAAATAATAAGGTGTCAAGATGAACAAATATTTCAGAAAAACTTGGGGCGTAACAAATACTTACCAAGAAGCATGAATAGGGCTTCGCAATCATAGCATCGATTACATAAATCGATAGCTTCTTGGATTTCATGAGTTCGAAATATGCTTACAGTAACGAGCAATTCAATCTCTCCTTGTTTATTATCGTTTCTTTCTTCACTTTCCTTCGAAAATAGTACATGGAATAGTGGCGCTGCAGGTCGATTTTTTAATGTGCCCTGTACAACGCATAATCCTTTTTTGTTATTACTGTGAGGATAGACGGAATTATGAGCTCGCAACAATTCCACCGGAAATGGCACTACCTGAAAATAGAATGAGTAAAATACAAAGTCTTATGTCTATTATAACCAATGCTTACATTTATTGGTGTTGAAATTACACAACGACAAAAATATCATATATAAGGAATACAAATGATCTACTTCATAACAATCAGAAGGTATCCAGTAATCTTCACCAAAAACGCGTTCTCGTGCGCTTGACCAGAGCTCACCAAGTTTGTGTGAAACTTGAGCTAATGAAAACAAGCTGAAATTTTTGAAGTTTATCAAAGGGGACAAAATCATAATAGAATTTGTGAAGTTCGAACATTCTAATGTTATTATTTTACAACAACGCTGTCAACTACAATCTGAAGACTAATTCAATCCATTTATTCCAAGACGTTAGTCTACATTGCGGCATAGCAGTGAAGAATTTTCTATGCATCAACAAAAATCTCACCTTGGTCTGACAGCAGCTTTTCTTGTTGTTGGTGATGGTGGTGGTGTTGGAACGCCTTCTTCAGATGCCAGAACAGCTGATGGAATACTTCCCATCTCGGATAAAACAATCGGTGTTGTTTGGGCATTCGTTTGAGCATCATCGATTTCTCGTGACGATGAAGATATCTTAAGAGCCGATTCGCCGACGGTTGTAGCTAGGTTATTATACAGCAGTGAAACGCCATCAAGCTGCTCATTAATTGTTTGAATTGGCTCGTCATCCTCAGTTTTACTCGTCTTTGTATCAGTTAGTTGCGAATTAATGCCCACAGTAATGGCTTCCAGTGTGGATGTATTTAAATCGGTCATTTGATATCATTGGATATGCCCGTCTACTACTTCATTCGTTCTCCAATATTCATCACAATTGCTTTCACCTTTAAAACACTGACTGCTATATGTTAATGAGGGAACGTGTGTTACATTTCATTCAACGACAACACATTTACCACCTGTACAACATAAGATTTAGCTTCAATCATTTGGAAGTATACTATGCTTAAATGATCCTTTCGTTAAAATAGCCTTTCAAGTATTATGTAGTTTCTAGAAGCTTCAAAGAGTTTTAAAAGCGCGAGGAAATATCATCATTATCAGACATTCACACTTATGTAATGGATCTTTACCAGTTTGGCGGTCGTCACCCCAAACATACTGTACATATGCTCAGTGGCAAGAATTTGATACCCCAATATATATGCCAAATGCAGCAGAACTTCAAATTATCCTGAAAATGAATTACTCAGAAAATAAGTTTGCTTGTTAAATAAGCTGTTAAGAGAAGATTTGTGGCTTCACTCTCATCTCTTATTAGCTAAGAAGTTGCGCATTTCGTTCCAAGCTGAGTAGGACTCATCATTAATAAAGATATCTTCTTGGTGAATGTGTAATTCGTGCACGGAAATTTTAACAAAGATTCAACGCAGAAGCAGATTCCGTCCCCACTCCAAATCACCAAATAAAAATCCTCCAGAAACCAACAATCTCGTAACGCAAACATGCAATTCGTACCTCAACCATCCCTTCTGTTCTCAAAACTGTATTACCAACCTTATCACTCCTCCACTACAACACTATCCATTTAACTTGTAACCCTCATCCAACATTCTTTTCAATCGGAGCAATCTCTGGCATCCTTGATGTCACCATCTCTCCACTAATCTCAGCCAACTCAACGTTTCTCCAAAATTCATTTGCCGAAGATAGCTTCATGCAATTTCATATCCCAACAACAGGAGATATCCTGTTGACAAACGACACTCGCCAGGAAGGAGAGTAATAGGAAATAACGGTTGCTAGGTGGACGTGGAACGGTCGAGAATGGGATAAATTCGATGTAGTTCGATGAGTCGCCTTATCTATTGCCATTAAATAAGCCTATCAATGCTCGTTTTCCTCTGTCTTGAAAGTTAAAAATCGCTAATCTCCATATCGAAAACATCTAATAGCCTCATGCACTATCATATCTTAACTGATTCTCCAAGGGAGTGTAGGAGAAGGAGGGGTTCTGTTTGATTTTTGATTTGGGATTTTAGAGTCGTTGGATTAGAGATCTTTTTGCTGCTGTGACTTGACTGTGTAAACAGTAGCCTTTATTAGATTTACACGATATTAGAAACAATTTCGCAATTACAACAACAAATAATGAAAAAAAGAAACAATATGCGATTTCCACTAATCCATCACCAAAATATAGTCGGGGATTTTGAATAATGGAATTCATTCGTGTCACTTCGTCAGCTGTTCGTCCAACAAACAAGAAATTTTCTCTGCTTTGATTTTTGTTAAAGTGTAAATCACAATATTGAAGTTAATACAAACTGCAACATATTTCAAAAAACATTTTAAGCTCCTGTGATTTCATTCTTTGGAAAGCAAAGCAACACAAAGTCACTTTAATAATAATTCTCCCTTATGGATTGGTAAATACATTTATTTATCAATTTTCAAGCTTCAAAGGTTTGAAATTATTGTTTCAACATCGTTCTCTTTTGAAAAGCAAAGTATTTAAAGGTTCATAAAAGACTGCAAATAATTCGAAAAGATTATCTGTCCACAACTTCTGATACTCATAAAATATGTTTCTATGGTAATGATATACGTTTGCATGCATACTACAACAACATTCACTCATCGGATGGCATTGTTTGTCAAGATTTCTTATTTTATCCAGTCTAATTAGTTATTTACAAAGCTAGCAAAATAAGAATCTTTCGGCATCACTTCATTTAAAAATGCAACTTGGATTTGGAAATCTTTAGAATCTGCACGCTGCAAACTTTTCAACAAGCTGATGTCCTGGCTATAATTGCACGTTTATTTCTCACTTCGTTTAACAGATTCCACGGGATTGTTAGAAAATTTGGTGAAACTTTAGGCACTTGCACCAATAATACATGTACAGCCTCACTTACACATCTAATATTTTTGAAAAACTTAAGATTAAGAAAATGATTTTAATTAACAGGCCTTCTAAATAAATTCATCTAAGTACTTTATATTGATTGTTTGCGCATATTGGGCTTGCATCTCTCCCTGTGTGTGTTTGAAATATGAACTCATGTGGCTGGCTTCAACAAGACCCCTTTTTTGAGAAGCCTATTCATGCATTGCCTAGTTGTATATTTTTATTATTGCCAAGCATATTAAAGTTCTTTCTCACCTGCTTATAGCCATGTTTATTCGAACCTAAGTTAATTTCCCGATTAATTGAAATAAATTTTTTTTTTTTTTTTTTTTTTGAGAATTATTGAAATTCACAACTAATTCTTGGAATATATCTATAATGAACTGATATATAGAATCATTCTGTGGAATAGATGAGAAACTTTAGTTCTGGAACTTTTGTTCAGGTTTTATGCAATGGATCGTCGCGGAGCATTTCAGGGTGGTTTCGGTAGCGGCAGCACTGGTAGTTTTGATAGTCATGGTTCAGTTGATCGTACTGAGAAATGGTTCAGGTTTGAGTCAAACTATTTTTGAATCAGATAGAAATACACTTTGCAATTAATGCAAGCTTTAACAACCGAAATTTACGTACTTTTATGGTCAGTTTGACTTTATTTAACTTATCAAGAGTGAAAGCTGAATTCCCTTTTTTTTTTTTTTTTTTTTTCATTAAAATTTTCCTTCACTTCTTAAAATTGTGATCAGTTATAGAAACTGTTTTGCAAATTAACAAATAAGAAGTTAACTTTAATGTCATGGCATCTCTTTATTTTTTATGTATTATCTGGAATTCGTCTGAATAAAGACAGAGAACAGAAGGAAGAAATTCGTGTTTCAATCATTCCTTTTATGTTTGTTTACAAATTAAGTTTTCTAGTTTCGTAACAATCAAAGCCAGCGATGTAAATAAGGTTCTCTCTCCTTTACTGGAGAATTCCTGTCCTTCAAAAATTTGAAGGAAAATTTTATAGTTCAACGAGAAGTCAAGGTGGTGGACCACGGCGAATAGGTAGCGGTTTACGTCGTATAACGCTTGACTGGGATAAGCCGTGGATTCCGGTAACAAAACTTGGTCGTTTGGTGAAGGATGGGCGAGTAGCTACAATCGAGGAAATCTATCATAGATCGATACCAGTTTTAGTCGGTCTTGCTGTTATAATTTAATAATAGCGTCTTGATTAAGAAACTATTTCATTTCTTTTTTGAACAAAATTACATTTCAAAATTTTGAAATTTATGTAGTGTATTGGAAGTTTGCTTTTCAATTAGATACTATATAGCAATTAAACTTGATCTTCAATAAAAATGTTTCTGAAAAAGAAATGAGTAATTCTTCCTAAAGAAAAAATTGATGTATGCTGCTGAAAATTGCACAAATTCAAATTCATTAAAGAAGAGAAAGAATTGCAGGAATATCAAATTGTGGATCTACTGGTACCAAACCTGAAGGAGCAGGTATTGAAAATTCTTCCGGTACAGAAGGAAGTACGAAGCGGATTACGCACTCGATTTCGAGCGTTTGTTGCCATTGGTGACAGGAATGGGCATGTGGGTCTTGGGATGCAGTGCGCAAAGCGCGTCAGCACCGCGATTAGACGTGCGATTTATCGTGCCAAGACAGCGGTGGTGCCTGTGCGACGAGCCTATTGGCATGTGGAATATGGGCTACCCCATACTATACCCTGCAAGGTACATACCATGACTGTTTTCCTTTCTCTTTTTTAAGATTTAAATAGTCTAATGAATTAATAACCGCAATTATATCCCATTTAACTTGTTGTCAGAGTTTTGAAGTGGAACATCAAATGCCGTAAAAGTTTACATCTTAAAATCCTTAATTGAAACAATATGATTCAGATAATGGTTCGTTACTGTAATGTGCGAGTAACACTCTATCCAGCTCCTCGCGGTACCGGTATTAGTGCACCACCCATAGTGCAGAAACTACTGCACTTGGGTGGCATTCAGGATTGCTATTCGTCAGCTTCCAGTTATACAACGCTAGGCCCAGTTGCAAAGGCCACATTTCTTGCCATTCAGCGTGCTTACTTGTTTGAACCGGAAAGGGAGAAGACTGATGAGGACAATGCTTTTCCGGAGCTAATGCCATTAGTTAACTCATGACAATCACTGTTCGAAACATCTTGTTGAAAAGTTACGTTCATGCAGGAATTTTCCCAATTATTCCGATTAACTTAGGATGTTTTAGTGCAATATGCTAGATTATTGCACACTTAGGAAACAAATTTTCTAACATAAATTTTTTTGTTAATTATAAAATTGACCATTTCCACTACGTTCGGAATACAATTTTTTGTCTTCAGTTAATCATAGCTTATTAACATTTTAGATATTTCTTACTTCAAAAGATTGTGAATAGTGTTCTCGAGTTTTCGAAAATTTGATTAAATGATATTATTTGTGATTTCGTTCGTGAGATTTAAAAAACTCTGGCATTTGTTTATCATTTTGTTCTATTCCTATTTTTTGAAAGAATTACGGTGATTCCGAAAAAATGTGTTTAGAATGGATTGGACGCTTTCAATAGTTTTTTTAATACGTTCATTCCCAGTCCTAATTTACATCAAACTTTTTTTGTGAAATTTATTGTTCAGAAATTTCAATTTTTGTTCAGAAATTTCTATCCTGCTGCAATCTTAAATGCAAATCTAGAAAATAAAATTTTTCAATTACTTTGATCTAGAATTCGATCTCATCACCGTGATGAGCACAAAGCTTTTTTTTGCCGTCATTATTTCTAGGGAAGTAATTCCTATGCATTTAATTGATTATTGCTGTATTATATTTTTTTATTGCGACTGGAGTCTTTTATGTATTCTATGTCAGTACGTAAAATAAACTTTTGTATGAAATATCTCTTTGCGTCACTGAATCGGGCACTTTTTGCCCAAGCTATTTGCTTACCCAACTACATCTTCAAACACTTAACAGAACTTATTGAAATACAACAAATGAATTTGCATAATGTACTGTTTCCAGAACAAATTCCTTTTGAAATCAACCATTAATCAATGACAAATGCAATTATAGACTAACACAGCGCCAACAAAGATGCTCCTAATATTCTATCCTAAAAAAAAAACTTTCAGCTTGAAATTTACTCTCTTTACCCCTAACATCAAAAGATATTGCATTTCTTTTCTAGACAGAATGTTCATTACATATTGAAATTTGGTAGCTTCAAACTTCTTTAAAAATTGCTAAATGCTACTGAATCGAGCGTCATTATTTTTATAGTGCCTGTTTATCTACATTATGTTTTCAGGAAAATGCAAGTTTTCGGAGTTTCTTTGTGCATCAGTTAATACAAACCTTTTTTTGCATTTAATAATGCGTGGCTCCATTTCCCCACAACTTTCTAGATGACAAATCGTGTACGATCACTGGCTACTCGAGTCACTGCGAGTTTAACAACAATTCAGCAACCTTCGTCTTCTACTGCTACAGTTGTAATTACCGCTTAAACGGCAAAATTTAATCATTATTCTAATTTGCATAGACACTTAAGATTATCAAGAAAAAAAAAAAGGATTTTACAGAGCAATGATGAGGAAATGATTGTTAAAGATTCTATCTTGAAACGAATTGAGTCGTTCACGTCACATATACACAATTTTGCTGTCAAATCGCCTATTAAACATCATTTTCAAGATGAAGATGGTAAGCATTTTCATTTTAAGTTAGTTAATAATCATTAAAATTATCTTAAAGCAATTCAGCGAGTGAATTGGTTTAAAGCATGGAAAGATACATTTTCAAATTGCATCGTTCACAAGACTTCTGTTATTTATTATAAAGTGTTATTACACTACCATCTTTGCTAATAGCCGAAAAATACTGATAATCATGATAAAATCGATAATCTAAACATTTCTTGCATCTTTAAAGTTAATTTTTCTTTTCTCGATCTCCGTCATTCTCATGCACTGCTTTACAATTTTTTATTTTTTTTGTAATACATTGTTTTACCAGTTTCAATCATCATTGTTATATCTAAGATTCTCAATATTTGAAAAAAGGTGTTCAAATTTGAATTCATTCCCATCTTACTAATCAACATATTGCTTTTGAGCGTTTGCTATCTTTATGACTTTTTGAATAATGAAACGCAATACTAAATTTTATTTTCATAGATTTTGAAAATTTTTCTTCTTGGAATGGCGAGCATTGATACGACAGGCAATATAGTAGTTTGGTTGTTACTAATCTTTCCTATATAAATGGCTTGTCAAATGATATAAATTTTACTGCTGCCTTAACTGGTGAATTTTCGAAGAAAAATCTATTTGATTGTGCGGTGAAACTCGGGTGGGTTGTAGAGCTGTATAGATGGAATTTTTGCTTAATTTTGTAAATGAAGATTATAGTTTCAAGACCGGAAAGTCCACCATCGGATGTGGATGCTGACCAGGAGGAGAACATATCGCTTGCAAATGAAACCAAAACAAATCAATACTTCACATATGACGTCAAACATGCTCAACTTAGGTCCATTTTCACGCTCTTCACAAATTTTCTGGAACAAACAACTGTAAACGAATCAATTTCGCTTAAAATATCGGAATTGAATGAGACTTTTTACAAAATTCTTGATATAATAATAGTAATTCACTAACGGGCTGTAATACGTTTCACTCTTCATCTCAATCTTTTTTCTCAAGAATGAAATTAATTTCTTCGGATATTAAAAATGAGCAAATCAAGGAAGAGATCAAGTTTCAAAGGTTATTAGCTAAAAATGGTAAGATAATTTATCCTTCGTCCCTTTTGTCCCAGTTCATTGTTACCGTTTCTTCGTCTCACTCAACAAGTTTTTTAGAGTAATGGTACTTGGTCCCGGCGGAGTCACTATTCCAGAAATGGATCGGCTAAGGCACTTGATACCGGATGGAACAATTACTGTGATGTGTTTAACTTGGAATGTTGCTTCAAGAGTTATTACAATTTTCCATTTTTTCCATTGAGTCGATGACCTTCTTGCAACTTCAACAAATTCGATTTATTCTGAGTTCTAAGAATTTTCTTCTGCTTAAAATGAATCTGAAACTTTGCAGAGGCTATCAATTTAAACTGATCATATTCAAACTTCAAACTTAGAATAAGTCACAATTACTCTTTCTAGTCACAAAATCATTTATCAAAAATTGAGAAATTGATTACAAGTGAACAATCCGCAGATAGAGCCGATCTGATTTGTTTATGTTTTCAAGAGCTTCCATCAATAAATGCGTGAGTATTATTTTCTTCATCACCTTATATTATCTATTTTTAAATTCTTTGAAATAAAATTCAGCGAAAATAGAGCAAAATTTTAAATTTATAGATATTATCATCAGGAAACAGTGAAGTCGCTGGCCAAAGCTGTTACAGACACGCATCTGATATTTTGTTGGGTACGAAAATGGTCGCAAATGGTGATTATTTTTATTCGAGAATCTCTGGTTGCATATACCTCAAGTTTGTAATTCTACTACGTTTGTTGATGAACTATTTTAAGACACCTCAAATTTATAAATTGTGAATTTCATGGACTCTAAAATACGCTCTAAAGTGAAATATTCAAAATATTAAAAGATTTTGGTTGTCTGTAAACATTGTATTTCTTAGATATGAATTGGACGCTTTCAAGAACGTGTTTCATTTCATTTCTTTTTCTACCACTGAAATTCAAGAATCACTTGCAGCTCCGGAATGGCAGTTCATCTCATTCAGTCCAATTGTCAAGCCGGTTCGAACGAAAGGAGCGATTGCCGTTTTCTTTCGAATTTTTCAAGCATCGGTCATTTTTGTAACTTGTCACATGACTCGTTAGTTTTGCTTATTGCACTTCTTAATGAATAAAACACCATATGAACGATTTAAACCGTAAATTAAAAGATAAGTAAACATTTTAGTAAATTAAAAGATAAGTGAAATAATGAGCACCAATCTAAGGAAGAGCAATAAGATTAAATATGCTAAATAGAACAGAAAATTTTGAACAATCTCTTTAATCACAACTTCTGAAAGTTTAAAACTCCATATCGATAGGTTTGGTCGATCTTAATCCTCTTTTATCTTTTTATTATTACAATATAGGGATTCATTTTGTTTCAGATGGACCAGTATTGAATCGTATATGTGATTATTCGAAAATCTGTGATTCACTGCGATTTTCAGCACTGAAAAAAGGCGGTACACTGCCTTGTTCAGGAGTGAAACAAGCTGATTGTGTACGTTTCGCGACTAAATCTTTGTGGCGAACTGAAGTGAAAACTTTGATTTTATATTGCTGCCAAGTCATAAATTGAAAATTTGCAAAATGATGTCTGTATTTAGTTAGTTTTAAGAGAAGTAGAAAGTTAACATCAATACTTGAGTTATGTCCAAAAAATTTCTACTGAAATGAAATCCTCATAGGTTTTCTGGTTTGGTGATTTGAACTTTCGGCTTCGAAGTAGGGAACGAGTTGATGCACTGGATTCACAGAATAAAAGACACGAAAATATCAATGATTCCTACTTCGATCAGTTACTCACTGACGATGAGCTGACATTAGAAAAGTGTAAAGGTATGTTTCTAAGTTCTTTGTGTTTTCCAAAAACGGTATCGCTTTTCATTATCGGTATCGCTTTTCATAAGGACTAAATATAAGTTGTTAATAATTCATCCATTTCAGGTAATGTTTTTGAAGGTTTCAGTGAAGCTTACATCAACTTTCCGCCTACGCACAAGTTTATTCTTGGAACCAACGATTATGTTAGCGATCGAATTCCTTCATATACAGTATGAATATTCATCATATTTTAGCGCATTGAACAATAGAAACTTATTATTTCATGATTTTATTCAATTGAGTTGTCAATTTTAGGATCGAATTTTGTATTATGCAAAAGAGTCAGGTCGGATAAGACCCGTAAAATATGATTGCTTATGGGAAGAGAACGCTTCTGATCATAAGCCCGTTTATGGTTTTTTCGCTATGCGTGTTTTGGAACAGCGGTACTAATGTGATAAAATAAAAGGACTTGTAAGATATTGTTATTGCATTCCTCTTAGCACCAAAACTTTTTAATAATACAGGATTAGAACTGTCGGATATTCATAATATCCTCCAGTTCTCAATGATCATGTTGTTCGCAAGATACCAAAACATTTCTCTAAGATTTAATATTGAAAGGTACGAACTTGTGACACTTTATTGTAGCTATAAAATTATAAATTTAACGAACTTGTGATATTTTATTGTAGCTATAAAATTATAAGTTCAACCGAAAGACGATCAACTGACTTTTGGAATCGGCATGTAATTCACTTCTACGATAAATTTTGCTGTCAATGGATGGTTGACTTATTTTTATTTCACTCAAATTTCGAATTAATTTTAAATTTGAATATCAGCTATTAGTGTGTAAAATATTTGCTTGCTGCAAAATCCGCCACTTATAGTCTATTAAAGATTGTTCAGTGAATATAGCAGGTAAAAGACTCAGTGAATATAGTAGATAAAAGAATAAGAGTTAATGAAGTTTATTGCAAAAGAGATCAGGTATCATTTTTTGTAGTAGACCTTATCATCAATCCCTGTTGCATGCAGTGGTCTCAATCATTGTTCTTCCGTTATCTTATTAGGTGCGTTTTTAACTGTCAGGTAATTTGATAATAATAGATGATAATTTGGTGTTCACAGTACCTTTCAGACGGTATCACATGTTGTTTAAAAAAAGTTGCTGTCCTTCCTTTTTAAGCATTTCAGATTTCTCAATTCTACAACATCATTACAGTTTCGATTTCTAACGAATTGTTGATATAGTTTCTTTGGTGCGGATTTATTGAATGTAAATATTTCCTTCATTGAGATTCTAAATGATACTTGGTAGATTGTTTTTAAATCAATTAAATGAAGAAAGATCCAGTAAATTATAATACAGTCTTCTATCACTTTTTTTAAATTCAATGCACTATTTTTTGTCCTTTTAAGATAATCTGTACTTTTCATCCTCAGAACATTTAAATATCACTCATTTAACTCGTCCGAATCAAGAAAAATTGTCGAAATTAGGATTATAATGCTAATTCAGTCATTTCGAAGACTTTGAATTGTTCATAATTTTGATCAGACTGCGAGATTATTATTACCAGTCGCGGATGTGATGCATTCAAAGAAACCATCATGAACATAAAAGTATAAATTGTCACATTAAAACATATCAAATCAGCAAATAAAATTTTTTTGATACAAAAAACCTCGAAGCGATTCAAACATGAATAGAATTAATTTAGTTAAAAGATTTAGTGAACATGATGATTCATATGACTTAATACCGATTACTTGGAAAAGTTAGAGATCTAAAAGATGAAATACTTCATTCTTCGTTTAATTGTAGTTCGTGGCATTTACTGATGTTTTCTTTCATAGTAATCTATAACTTTCAAGACTCATTTCAAAGTATTTGTTTCAATTACATTCTTTCCCCAACTCTCATACAGTCAAAATTCAAGAATTGGATTTTGAATATAGCCGGAATAATATTTTTGGACTTTGCTCAAGAATTTTCTCAGCTTTAGATTGACGCTTTATATTATAATTTTAAAAATGAATCTTGATTTTTTGAAGATTTTCAATACTCCCTGAATTGCGGACGCAAGATTTTGACCATATTATGTTTACAGCAGTTATCAAGAGTGATATGTTTGACACTTATTTATCAACTTGCTAGAAAATTTGATCTATCTATTCCCTGTGAATATTGATATACTCCATATTCATGAAATATAATTATGGGAAAATGAAGTTAGACAGCTGGTTTTCTAGAATTTTGTTTTGTTTGTATTGTTAATGCATTTAGAAAGCATATTTTTAGCTTGAAATGTAGAGAGTAATGAAATGTTAGTCTCTACTTCGGCCCATTACCATAATTATTGCATATCCTATCGTCAAGCAGTTTTCTCATTAATAATCATCATCTAATTTGATGATGGCGCCATTGAAGCTACGGTATTTGTCGTTGTTAGATTGAAAGGATCGCCATGTGGAAATTTTTTTTTTACGATTTTATCAAATATAATTTGTGCAGAATAGTTTAATTTCATTGAAAACTTTTAACCAATGCATATGTTCTAATTGTCATTTCATTTCTGTCGCGAGGATAAGAGAAGAAAATCAGTGATTTCTTTGTTTCAAATTTGAGATTGCATATTTGATGTAATTAATTGTGAAATCCTTTTTTTTTGTCTATCAAGTCAATAAGCTTTAAAAAAAGTTCTCTTTCATCATGTTAACCATAAGCAAAATCTCATGGGCACCAAAGGCGCATGCCCATACGACAATAAAGGATCTTTCTTGTCTCTCCAAAATGATACCAGGATCCTCCATCCACGAAGAAGATGAGGACCCTGAGTACAAAAATCATTTCAATGAATTAGCTGCCATGATCTCGGTCGGATCGTCCAGCTCGTGGTATATCAATTTTTCTTTATTTCGTAATCCCATCTCCCTCTTTTTCGTTTTGTAATTTTTTTTTGTAATTTTCTATGAAAGTTGTCCTTTGATAATATCGAAGTTGTACTGTTGATGTAATTGCTGTTGTAATATTTGCTGCGTCTGTTGATTAACAAATTAATCATAATAAAGGATTTAATTACCCAAGTTTGAGTGAGCGAAACAGCAAGATTTGAAGAAACTGTGAGAACGGAAGAACAGAATTCAACCTTACAATTTTGCCACTATCAGAAAGAAAATAGCGACAATTTCTGCTATCACTGAAATAAAAAATTTTGATCTGAAGAAAATTCAAAGAGTCCTTACATAAAATCTAAAAATTCAGTTTACCGATTATTGTAATATTAGAACAAAAGAACAAGATCTTAAAAAAAAAAAAGTGCGCATTTCATACAAATACCATATTTGTATTAAAATGTGCGTAAATCTATTATGCTTTTCGATGTGCTGAACTGAAAAAGAAAAACAGTGTAACATTTAAGGTACTACGATAAACAAAATAGCCTTAGGAGATTTACATTTAACAATAGCGCGGAGGTTCGAAATCAGTTAAATAAATTATAAAGACAAGAAAATTGTGAATATTTATTCAGCGTTGGTAATAATGGTACGGAAAAATGAATTTTCTTTTTGTTGAAATGATAAGTTATGCAATTTGATTTACTCAATAACTTGGCCATGGATATTTAAATTGTTAGGCCTTAGTCGGTCAGGAAAGGATACAGTTCCATCGTTTCCCCGAATCTCTATTATTTCTCGACAAATATTAAGTCATAATGATTTTCTCACACAAGAAACGTGTTTAGAGAACACTTTATAATTTTCAATGGACATACATTATTGAAAATTTATAACATTATTTACTTCAAGAAACAATTATTGGTAAACGAACATTTTCTTGAAAACTCGTTGTGCGAAAGATATTCTTACCAATTAACATGATTATCTATAATGAAGGGAATTAATTTTTTGGTACAGGTAGCGATTTGCAAATTGCGCAAATATTAACAATCATGAAAATCTTGATTTCACACTTTTAAATATAACGGAAATCAAATGTAGAATGGAACACAAATAACATTCTGAAAAGTATGTATATTCTGTCATCACCACTGCTAGCTGCGACATATCGGGATAGCAACGCATTCAATCTGAAATGTTTTCTTAGCATTTCAACTAATGGGATAAATTAATAAGTTTCTTATTCACAAAATTCCAGTTAAAATATAATTTCTCCGAAAATCTGAAATATTAGGTACGACAATTAATATGATGGCAATGTGGATTAGAGATATTTGGATGTATTATTGCACTTGGAAAATCTTGTGTTGCATTTGTGAAGCCATAGAAACGACATGTGTAGAGCAAATATTATCGTTGCAGTAATAGCCTGGCTGTATTGATTTTTCGATAGAAGCCAGCAAAAGTTTCCCGATCAGCAACTTATTAAATAGTAAATGAAAAATAATGAAAGCATATAAATAATGATTAGTGCTTGAAACAATAACCAAATCAAATGAAAAAGATAATTTGATCTTAGTGATCCACGATGAATCTGAGCAAAGTAAAATCCATACGAAGCAGAATCGCCAGCCATTTAGAATTCAAATTTTTTTCAGTTTAGCTGAATTGAAATTACCGTGGATTTTTTATATTTCAAAACAATGACTTGAAAGTCAATATCAGAAATCTTTTTTAAAAAGATGTGCAGCTGCATTTTTTTGTATTGTATATCACCGAAGTATGAGACGTAACAGCACTGAAATTATTGGAACAATCCTGTCCTGATTACCCGTTTCCGAAAAGGATGATTAGCACTTCCACATTTCCAAGACGAACAAGAAAAAACAATTCCTTATACAGTAGTCATCAATCTAAACTATTTCAAAGATTCATTCTGTTGTAAAGTTTTTTTTAATGAGGGATTTCGCATTGGAATGAAGTCTACCTCACTTAGAATATACAGAAATCAAGCTAATAAGATGAAACATCGAACAATATAGTTCAAATAATCCACAAAGCTCAATTCTAAACTGTGATTAGCATTAAAATAGGAAAAATATCTATGAAAATGATTCATATAAAATGATGTATTGTTTCCAGTAGTACAATCTTATCTCATATCAAACTTATTCATTTTCTATTCAATTTTCTTGAAATTACTATTCATTAACTAGTTACTTTTATGTTTTTATTTTTTTATTCAATTCAAAAAGAATGCGAAACTCTTATTGCCAAAAATTGCTTATTTATTGGAAACGGTAATCAAAAAACTGAAAAATGATAGAAATCTGAGATTAGCACATGAATTAATTCTTCTTGCAATTAATATTTTGGGATGTTCCGTTGTTTGGCTGTCGGCGCCAATGATATTGAAACCCATTACCATAATTGGACGATTTGTTTATCGCTGCGCAAGAATTCTGTTTCGCACCATCTGCTTTCCAATATGTTTGTTGCGGTTTTGGTCTTACCCATCGTTTGCTCTTTTGAATCTGTGAAAATCGTCGATTCTGCTCTTAGTTGTAAAAAGTCGGGCAGCTTATTTTACATATCGAAGATAAACATTTTGAAAACTTGAAGTGAAACAAATTTAAGTTGTAGAATAAAAGAAGAAGAGACAGATGCAAAAATATAAGTGTACATTGTATTTGAGTATTACCTGTGACCTGAGCGTATCTAATTTCCGTTGCACCTTGCAACCATTTCTGGTCGTTTCTTCCATTTGTTTCTGCAAATTTTCCAAATTCTGCGCAATTTTAGTCTGGAATAATGTTATACATCGCATTCGTTGATGATGATAATTTGTCTCTCGCGAATAAATTACCGCTTTGGTTTCAACCATACCTATTTCTGATGTTTGTTCCACTTTTTCAATGTTTAGCAACAGTTCGCATTGTACAATATCTTGATATTTCAGGACTTTTAGCAAAAAAATCCGTAATTCACCCAGATGTTTTCTCTGTCGTTGTTGCAAATCCTTTACTTTTTTTTTCAGCTCCATTTGTTCTCCACATTCCTTCTCTAAGTTCATGATCTCTTTATCATGCTTTATAAAAACCAACATTTCATCCTGCTCTTCATGAAGTAATTTATTGATAAGCTCCGTTATTCTGGTGTATTTTGTTTGGATCTGTTCTAACATCGTTTGTGAATCATGTGGACTTGTCGAAACCACTGATTTTTCGGATGTATTTGATTGTGCAGCCTGTCTATTCTTCTGCTTTTGTTGTTTTATTTCTTTCGCTTGGTTCTGTTCTTCGACCTTTTCCGTTGTTTTGAACAATTTTTCTGTAAAGTTCTCTTCCAAACGGGTATTACTGTCCGCAATCAGTTTTGATAACTTATCGACAAGTATGAACCCAACTGCAGGTACTTCGTGTGGATTCTGCCAGTACATCTCCGTTTGCCATACATATAATGACCAAATAATATCATCTATAAAGTTTATAAGTCCAAATATTGACGAGTATTGAATGAAATTTGAAGATAGTTGCTTCTGATCACCAAACAGAGAAAGAATTAGAAAATAAAAGTATTGTATCTTTATTAGATCTATTGATGCAAAATTGGCGCTGACAATCGGTTTTAATTTTCTAAAATTCAAAGCGTTTTTGAATCCTTTTGACTAACCAGAGCTCATCGTGAATAAAGTTATCGATGGAGTTGCTTTTAATAGCATTCGAATTGATTCTATAGTGAATACAAAAAATCGCATGTCTGAGGACTGTATCTACAAATTTTGCATATTGCTAATTTCGGATATTCAGCAAACTGAGAATTTGATTTGTTTTGTTCCAACCGTACTTCCATTTTATCTATACAAATAAAAGTGTAAATGTTCATTGTTCATTTCCATACAACACTTCAAGTTCTTCACCGATTGATTTGAAATTTGGATGCAACGTTGCAGTGAATAGGCGCGTGTTTAAGAACTTCTGGATATTTAAGATTTTGAACAAATGATCATTTACATTTTTTTTATATAGACTACATGGATCCGCCACGCGAAGCTGACCGGTCCAGCTATTTTATAACAAAAATAAAAGAATAGAGAAGTGCTAATTCCCAGCTCCATCTGGAGATTGTAGGAATAAGCAACGGAAGAAGACATAAGATTAGTATTTATGATGCCAACTCTGGCCAAGCCATAAAAGGATGAAGAAAGAGATTTACCTCATGTACATAAACATTTACTGGAGTTTTGTCCGTTGCTTCAGTACCATTTTCTTTCTGTAATGTAATTTAGAAAAGTTTTCCAGAACTTTGTAATTCCTTCCGATATTCATTACAGTAACAGTGTCATTCATAATGCTGTTTACAAAACTGTGGCAATTCCGCTTCCATCTCCTACTTTGAGCAAAATTAAAATAGCAGAAGTACACATACCAGTGTCAGTGGTACACCGCAATTACTGAAAAGCGTGTATTGTTGAGAATCAACCCTGCGCGCATAAGAGTCCTCATTTTGCCGTAATAAAGTGAAACTAAACCAATTTAATTAATTTTGGAGACAGAATCACAAAACAGAATGAACTATATCAATGCCAAAAATACCAGTCATTAAGTTGTTAGGAAATTCTCTTTCTTTATTCATTTTATGTTCTGCAAATAGGCGACTGATACCTACTGTATCAGTTCACTAGCTGTAAATTTTTGCACGAAAACATCTAACTCAGGAAAAAACCAGCATCGACACTTCCTACTGCAATGTATGTAATTGCTTACACCATGTCTCCCAAAATGCCACAAAGAATAAGACGATTGCGTATTATAATAACAGCAATATTCGGGGCTTTTTCTTCTCCTCCTTTGCACACTTGAGAACATTGTCGATGAATTGAGGATAATATTGCACCAAGAAAATTGGCCAACTTAATTACCCAATTTAATTATTCATGTAAGGATTGTTTTCCTGTTGGATCCATAATTAATTCAGAGAGAAACAAGTAAAATTGTAAACAGTTTTAATATTCTGAAAACTGATACGGTTTTCAGTAAGATGTTCTGAACTTTAGCGAAACGCGATCACGAATCACGGATAATGTTCGCTAGAGAGATCAAAGAGTGAAATAAATAAATGCGATAATTGTGTCGATCTGACTTTTGCGAAGTACTGCGATCGCAAAATAAGAAGCAAAAAATGGTTATTGTATCTAATGTTGGAGTACATCCTTTCACGTCATATAGACTTATGAAAGCAATATTTTTTAAAGCCAATTAACAAATTTTATCAAGTTTGGTGATAAGGAATATGCAGCCTACCGAGCGATTATCTTGTAAACGGTTTAGCAAGGGATTTGATGAAAACTTCAACAAATTCAAATAATTCTGAAAAGGTTACAGACCTCGGCATCATTCCCAATATTGTTGATAGGATAGTCGCCAAATGTCCGATCAAAAGGCAAAATTTGAGCTCGAATCTGCTCAATTAGCATTTCTGCTTTAATTTTCTGTATGGAACTTTCCACTATTGCATATAATCTCACAATTTCTCCTAGTCGTTCATCTCTGTAAATTGACTATCTTCAGTAAGTCATTATTCTTTACACTGCTGTCTAAAAACGTCATATTCTGATTTATGGACACTGCGGTTTCGGTGCAGTTTTAAATTTGAATTCAATCTCACAACTTACACTTCATAGATATATCGTACATCAGTATTTTTACTCATTCCATTCCCAGTAAACAGTTGTGAACTCTAAATAGATTAGATTATGGATAAAAATTAGCCTGTTCTTTTTTTCATCGAACCTAATCAAGAAAAATTTATTACTTAATTTTTCCAAAATGTATGACTATGATAAACATTGATTCTCGTCTAGGCGATGAAAGGAACAATTAATATCACTGATGTAACGGATGAGCTTACAGATTCTATTATATTCTAAATGAGCGGCGATATTGATAAAGCGAGTTCAAGTAAAAGTAAGAAAACTGTCTTTGGTTTTAAATAGAAGGGTAATAAACAAGTATGGGAATTCAGAAGTGTTTTGCATTCAATGAATTATCTGTATTTGGTTGGGAAAATTTAACTGAATCGTTAAGGAAAAGGTTAAGCTAACCAGCAAAGGAAAGCAAGCCGCATAAGCACATTTCCGATATTTTACTGAAGATGCAAACATTATTGTTATCCACACTGTTCAAAGCTTACAGTTGCCAAATTAACGCTAAAAACTTAAATACATCAAATCAAAAACTTTTATGAATATTACTGTACGATATATAAATTGCGTTCAAATATTCGAGAAATTTCTGAGAATCTCGGATGGTTTGTTAAACAAAACTTTTTCAAAACATCGTTCTGTATGTTTGTAAATCTAACACTTTTTTTCTCAGATTAGAATTGATATTTTTAAACTATGTTAACAAAATATCCTAACAATATAATATTTCTACCGAAAAATGAATCCTTCGAGACAATTTGTAAGAAGCAACCAGCTAATACTTCTTTTGCTATTAGAAATAATCCAATTTGATTACCACTGCTACTTTTAAATAGAGAAAACAGTGTGCATAATTTTATTCATCCAAACTGTTCATTCCCTATTTGATATTGAATCGTATAATAAGATTCTCGAGTGTTAAACAGAAGGTCCAATCCTTCGAGGAATTTCATGAAATTTAGAGGATTATCTTTAAAAAAACGGTAAAGAACGTAAATCGAAGAAGAAGATAAGAGACGTTTCAATCAATTTTAGGAGTTAAGACTCAAAAAATCTGTGAAGGATTGATTTCTCCAAAATAGATAAATTCATTAATTTTGAAAGTATAATGCGTAGGCAAAGAATACACGTTGTTATCCTCGACAGCACTTATGGGTAGAATAAAAAAGCAAGTTATTTTAAAATGCGGACTTTCAAAATTCTTTTTCTCAAGAATTATTCTTCAAAATTAAAGGATGATTATTTGGATGTTTTACTTTATTTTTTTCGTACATCTTTGAAATACATATGCAAATTTTATGTTATACCGACAAGCAATGATAAGTGATGAGTGATAAGAGATCAGCGACAAAAAGGATAATCTCCGTCTAGTCAGCATAAAACGTCTTACTACGACACTCCTCTACACTAAACCTTGCGTCATCTCTTCTCAAACAAGTGTTCCTCGGGTCACGAATCTGATGAGCGTTGACCGCGCATTCGAATCTTTTTCTGCCGCAGGTTGAGGGACATGAAGCCAATAATCGGTGAGGGGTAAGGCATCTTTTGTTCCTTGCGGTGGCTCGTTTAATATTCTTGTTTTAATCTATTATAGCAGATTTATGAACCTTAAGGTCTTCAAACACACCGAAGCAAATTCCTAGTACCATCCGAGATAACATTCCGGTGAGAATTATCTTCATCATTTAATCTGAGTTGTATTTATTTTTCGTACATATTCCTATGCATGACTTAACTCATGGCTTGTACGAGTTATATTTCATTTTTGTTTGATTTCCTTGTCGTTAAAAGTATAAAGACAGAACTGTACAGATTCAGGGTGGACACTATGTTCAATGTGGCAAACTTTGTTTAAGGCTTCAGATGCCATTTATTTTCCTCTGCGACATTTGCAAGACTAATACTCGCAGGTTTAGACAATGACATAAGTGATTTAATTTGCTCAGAATTCTGATTGGTCGATGTAATCAA
The DNA here is from genome assembly GCA_002249935.1 of Onchocerca flexuosa. Classification (NCBI taxonomy): domain Eukaryota; kingdom Metazoa; phylum Nematoda; class Chromadorea; order Rhabditida; family Onchocercidae; genus Onchocerca; species Onchocerca flexuosa. The sequence goes on along the minus strand of KZ269996.1, from coordinate 417,088 downwards.
AAGTTATCCAGATTGCAGGGTTGTTTTAGATCAAGTATTGATTCGGTAATATTTTGAGTGTATATCTATCGAAGATATTGTTTTTCCTTTTTGAATTTTTTGTAAGATTGAAATAGTGATCTAATGAAATTATTAGTTCTTTCTTTTCTACAAGAGTGTTAGCAAAGGGATTGGGAGCTCCTTGATATTTAATAAGAGCATTTATTTTTTTCTTTTAGTTATAGAGTTTTTACGTATCCTTCATTCCTTAAATAGAGAAAATGACGCCTATAAAGCCTAATTGAAATCAATGAATTACGCCTTCAAACTATAATGCGCTATTATATCAACTACCGATGTGATTTCCCTGATCCTAATACTACACAAATATTTGTTTACTTTCGAGATATGATCAGAAACTAGAGTTTTTTCTTTTTTTTAAATGAAAATTAAAAGTGCATTATTATTCTTGACATTAGTATGATCAGCAATATTTTGGATAGTTTATTAGGCGCGGAGATTTATGAAATAATTGTTCTTTGAATAGGAAGCATAAGCTATTATATTTTATCATTTTTCTTTTCTGCAGAGAACAATCACGAATATTGGGGAATAGATGCGAAAGAGATCTGATAATTAAAAATGGCAAGTATTATCAAGAATCAGATTATCAAGCATCTTTCAAAGTAATTTCTCAATATATTTTTTTAAAACATTTTTAAACTTTTCTGAATTCGTGAGCTTTTTCTGAATATAGGTTTTCAAAAAAATATGTTGACGAAATGGTGTGTCACTTTCATCCGAACTTCAGATTTGTTCGGAATATTACAGCTGATCAGATCAGTGTGCAGATTTTGAGTGGTAAAGGAGAACTAAAAAACATCGAGTTAAACGAAACTGTTTTAAGTGAAGTTAGTTTTTTTCTTTTTGGGTATGCGCTTGTATTGCTTCATTTTTTTTTTTTTTTCTGAGGTAATTTTTATTGTCCTGGAATAGTTTGAAAATGCAAAAACAACTAGATTCCTGTTTCTAATGTTTATTTATCTAATAATTCTAAGGCTTGAACTGATTGATTATCAAATATAGCCCATTCTCTTAATTTTTTAAGTTGAAAATCATATGACAATGAGATAATACCTAATAGGAACATTTCATTACATTAATTCCATCTGTAAGCATCCACTTTTAAAAAAGGGATGCTTGTAGATGGAAGTAGTGCAGCATCCACTTTTAACGAAGATATTTCTCATCTTCCCTCTACTATCGTCTTTGTATAAAAATTTATGTAAATGTAAGGCTTTTTATGGCAGTCGACTTCACAATATGATAAATTAAACATCAGCAAAGCAGTGTATACATTTATCTTTTTGCAGGTACTTGAATTACCAACATGGCTACGAGTTAAACGGGCAATTTGCAACAGAATAGCTGTCAAGGTACCGTGGACGAAGTTAAAATCACAACCAGTTCAACTAGTAATTTTTTGGTTTCGCATTTGAAATCCAAAATTAGCAGAATTGAAAAAAGCATTTTGATCATTCTCTTAAATTTTCTGACATCACAGTTTTCATCAAGTTTGCTTCTTTTAAATATCAAGTATTAAATTCAATCGTTCTGGTCATATTCGAAATAAAACAGCCAAATTCAAACCAAAATATTTCCATTCGGGGAAATATTACTTTGCATTTCGTCTTCCGTTTTACCGTAATTTCTGTTTTCAGTTTATTGATGAAGTACGGATAGAAGTTGAACTTAGTTCAGAAGAAGTTGTTGGATGTGAATCAAATCCTTTGAGGTAATTTCTTCACCGCCAGGATTTACATGGTTTAATCTTTAACTGAAATATTCGTGATGGTTGTCGGAGTTTCAAAATATTATTTCAGTGCCTTTGGAGATTCAACGTATGGATTCGCTAATCGGGTTGCGGAAGGGATGTCACTTTATGTCAGTTCAGTGGAAATTAATTTTGATTCTGGTGTTTTTCGAGGTTCTCTTACGGTTCGTTGCTGAATGTCATATTCATTGATTATCAACTATGATTTTGTCATGAAATTTTTTACAACCGGAAAATTTTTTGTCATGAGGTCTTTTCAGCTGTCGAGATTGGCGGTTGAAAGCAAAAGTCCGAGTTGGCAACCAGCTAGTGATTTGCGATATACTCGAATTATAGATACAGCTAGCAATAGATTACTGATGTTTAAAATGGTCTGTTTTTCGAGATATTTCGTAATATTATTTGATGATTTTCCATTTTATGATTTATAAGAACCAGAAGTTTCTCTATTTATTTTTAGTTTTTCTATTTATTATTTGCAGCTATTTTTTTTTACAATACTTCATGTTCTATTAGTTTTATAAACAATCATTTTTCAGGTTACATGGCAATTATTGCGCATCGAAGCATCCGCGCAAGCTAAATTATCCGGAAATGTTATAAATGCTCCATTAAGATTAATCACTAGCAGTGGAAAGAGTAGAGTCTGTGTGAAAAAATCCATTATTGGTACGAGTTTATTAAAGTTTTCATCACTGGGTATCTTTGAAAAAAATTACACAAATAAAGTGATTTTATTATCTGTGTCTTAGTTCTTGATTGTATTATGACCAAGATACATTGTTGGACTAAATGAAAAAAATTGAGTCGTTTTAGATGGTAGCGTTCTCGGTGGTCGTATACAAGTAATACTAGACAATATTTTATGGATTGCTACTTTACCGCAAGTGCGATCTGCGATCGCATTTTACGATCATATCATAAATATTATCAAAGCTGCTCCTAAGAAAGTATCGACTTTACAAACGCAGGTTGGATGTTTGTATAGTTTTCGCTGGATGCTGTTTTTTGCATCATTTGCTTTGCACATAGTCAGATCTTTTATAAATCTTTTATTTTTTGCGTTTTTAATCGTTTGTTCTTAAAGCGGATCGATTTAAAATTCTTGCCAATGAGGAAATCACCATCTTCTATTCCGGTTTCAAATATATTCCGCAGTTTCGATTTTGAACGAACTTCATATCATGTTTATGTTGGCAAAATTGATCTTCATCTCTGTGATGACAATCAAACCTCAGATGGTATTACTTTTTTTTTTTTAGTAGTCTTTATGGAAGGGAAACTTTTGTTCGAAAGTTTTCAGTAATATAAATCTTATTTGTTCAGTAACTTTTGATTTCTTCATGTTTCTTTTTCATCTTGGAGTTTCAATTTCTGTTGATCAATTTAAATTCATGTATTTATATAATGTCTTTTAATTATAACTTTTTGACTAATTTAATCAAATTCCCAGATTATCCCGAGGATTGGGACATTATTTGTGGTGCATTACAAGTAACTTTACTGCGGTTGTCCATTGATTTTTATCCAATTAATAACGCTATATCTGATCGCAGTGACTGGATTCGATATGATGATGCAAATCATTGTGCTGCTTGGGACCACAAAATATTGCAATTCCACTTGCGAAAGCTTTGCACTGAATTGGGTTTGAATTATTCACTTTTTCTTTGGACACTAAATATCGAGGTGAGGGTTGAAAACTGATTCATCACTTGACTTTTCTTTTAATTGTAATCATTTGGCTCGCTCATGTTCCAAGTTTTATTTTTTACTTGCTGTTTTGCATTTTCATTTCCTTTTGTAGATGACAGTGAACAAGATCGAATAGTTGATATGTGGCCGAAATTAATGTCTCAAAATTTCGTAATACGAATGTATGATATTATTGTTCAGTGTGTAACGGATATGAATTCCAAAAAAGAAGCATTGTTTAATTTGTTCATGTCTGATCGTAAATCAAGTACTGCAGTACGAAGCAATATTCCTCTTTTCCATCTCGAATTTGCTTCTTTTTATCATCCAACATCTGAAAATTTCCCAGGTAATATTTCCACTAGTAATTAATAATTTGCCTTTGATGAATTACTTTTTGTCGTTAATGTTCATTTCGAATTAAATTTAATCATTACTTTTATGCAGAATCTTGTTTAATTGATTTTCAGTGCCCTCAAATATTACACATCTTTTACTCGGTCCATTTTTTCTCGTAATCGATCAAAGAACGATTCGATGGCTTTTATTCGTTATCGATGACATTAAATATGCTTTAGTAAGTTTAGGAATTATCTGTATTTTTTTTTTTTTTGAAAATTTTCCACTAATTTTCAAAACATGATTTAAATATAATTTTATTCAAGCAATTAGAATTATATTTGCAGCAAATCTCTAACGCAATGCCTGAAGTTACAAAGATACCCAAAACCTCTCTGCGCATCAATTTGCTTATGCCCAAGGTACATAAAAAATATCTACTGAGATGAATCGATCGTTTCATCAAAAACAATGATTTTTACCGGTTTTTTCTTGATTTTCAATATGTTGAAGTTGGGAACTAAGGAAAGATAATTTCAGATAAATACTTTGTTGTAACAAGACATCCAGAAATTTTGTCTTCTAAATATACTTTTGTTTCCTTATGTGTCATTTTGAAAATTTTGTTTGATGACTGTTTCGGCTTTTCTATTTTCGATCATCTCTTAAATTTATCTAATAAAGTGTGAAAATGATCAAAGAGTTTTCAAATCCTGTAAAATTCCAGATAATAGTACCGTTAAGAGAACCGTTTATATCGGATATCCGTTTCGCACGTAGAATTGTGATTAGCATGAGTACTTTGTTGGCTACCAATTGTGAAGCAATTTCCGGCGATGAATCATGTTCATTTTTCAAACCGATTTCATCTAATATAATCGATTTCATTGATCGCATTGATCTGCTAGTTAGCAAAGAGAAATTGAAAGAATTTATCTTTCAACTGAATCAAAATTCGTATGAGGACATTGATCAAGGTAATATCATGCTTTTTATCTCATGTCCGAAATTTGGAGTTCAAAAATCCCTGTGCAAAACAACTTTCTGATTTTAAAAAATCTGGGAAATATATTTTTTCTTGGCTTTCTGCTTATCATCACTTTGAGACTAATTATCCTGCTGATCGATATCCTGAGCAATAAAAAATGAATTGTTCATTTGCTTATGCGATTTAAACATGTATAATTCCCAGAAAGTTCTGTGATATTTCATTTTTTAATCGGCCACTGTAAAATATAACAATTTAGGGGAGCGGATTTGGATAACTACATCACCGATTTGGATAAACACAGATTTCGGTGAGGGAACATCAAGCACACCCTTGCTTGCTGATACTGCTTTTCATGCACTTCTTAGTTTAAAATCAATGAAGGTAGGATATTTGGTGAATCCTTCTTCTAAGTTTTATGTTGAAAGCTAAAAAAAAAAAACACTAATGTTGAGGAATGCAAGAAATGGTCCTGGTACTTTTGTTTTTCAGGTAAGTGTAGCATTACAACCGATGTGGAAGATTCGAGTTGTGGTTAATCATTTCCAGTTTCTTCAAATCATGCGTCTAATTTCTTCTATATCAGTTTTTATGAATCAACTTATTAGAGATCAAAAATTTTTCTCTTCCACTCGTAGCAATGGAAGTGGTACAGCAGTTGAAGTAGTTTGCTTCTTAGAGGAGGTATATCCATTCCCATTAGTGATGCTGACCTAATGGAATTTTAGTTTTTCAATTTACATCTCATTTTCTAAAGGAGAATGCGAAACAGATTCTGTTTCTGAGTGAATTCAACAAATTCAGGCTGAACTTAATATCTTACTGCCAAATCAGCCAATTCCAACTCCGTACGATCTTCAAGAAATAATGTTGCAATCATCAACAATATCTTCAGATGGTTAGTTTTTTTTTTTCCTACGGAATTTTTGCAGGACTTTTTACAAAGCATGTATATCTGTGGTTTTTTTTTTTTTTTTCACGTAATTATCTGTCATATCTTATTCAGGTTTCAACTCAGTTTTTCTTTGCAAACTTATTTAATGCTCCACTCTCCATCACACAGAATTTATGATAGTGCCACGGTTTATAGTAATTTATTATTTACTGAAGCATAATATGCATGTAACTTGAAACACAAAAATGAAGAAATTTGTGGGCTATAAAATGAAAATTTATTAGCACCCTTTTGTTTCGCTCCGTTTTTTGAAGTTTCATGATTATAGCATAGAAAATCTGGGAATTACTGCTGTTTATGATCTTGTGTTTGCACTGAATCTACATGACTATCTGATACAAATTCCACGAATTCCTCTTTATCTTTGGATTGCATGCGTACATAAGGTGGTAACTGTGCCCGAATTCCCTCCAAATGTTTGTCTAATCGTAAAGATCGTTCAGCCTGTAAAGATATTTACACTCTTATTTCGAAAATCTTCTAAAAATTGCACAATTATTGCTCGCCCTATGCTGGTTTAAAATCATTTTTGCTGAATTTTCTTCCAAAATTTTGATTTTATCCGCAAATAACTTACATGCTCACTCAATTAGTTATTCTTTCTAGATTTATTTATTGTAATACTTACTTGAGTTGTTTCACGACTGGGATTTTTACCGAGTAGTGCAATGTCGGCGGGTTTCGATTGTGTCGGTAAACGATATCGTAGAAAAGGTGATGTTCGGTATCCTGTAGGTCGTTGTGAAAGGCGCAGAAATCTTTCAGTGTTGAATTTCTTGCTTTGAATACTGTTTGGGTGAATATTTAAAGGCTCATGTGTTGCGGCAGTTGTTGCTGTAACTGTTATTGTTCCCAAAGGTAACGTTGAAATTGTTTCGTCAATTTCTGTAAATGAATCGAAAAATTTTTGAATGGTTTAGGAATTTTTTTATGATAAGATTTTTATATTTCCTCCACAAAATCGGGATCATGGAACAAACTGTTCATTTAGTAAGTTTGTCTGCTAAAGTTGTAATTTTTAAAGAAAAGTACTTGATAGAGATTTCAAGCAACACAATGGCGGTTGTGGCACATTGCTGTTTTTAGGGCATACATCTTCCAAATTATGCGTGTAATTTGTTTGACAGATTAAATTGGGCTCTGTTGTAAGGTTTATTGCATCTTTGCCATTCATTACGTGAAAGCCATCTTGTAGGCAAACCATCGGATTTTCTAGATAAAATCAGTAAAAATCAAAGTGTTATTTGAATACCAAATATCATTATCATTCCAAACTTCATCTTCCAGCGTTTGAAACTTCTTTTTCAAATGACTACAGAATCTCCGAAATGAAAAAAACCATTGATTTTTTGCTTCAGTAATTACTTTCTAACCATTTATTAATCCATTAGCAGAATTCTTTAAGTTTGTTGATGAGACAAACCTTGTAATCGAACCATTAGATAATCGGAACCAATAATGGCACTTGGTTCGATGGTGTATATTTTATTGTGCGATAAGTCCAGCGTATGCAAATTAGCTAGGTGCGCGAAGCTTAAGGGCTAAAACATATTAATTTTATTCTGTTTTAAATTTAAGTTTTAAAAATACAAGAGTTAGTATTTGCTTCAGATCTCGCAAAAGGTTCTCAGCAATAAAAGTGTCATAACTATAAAGACGAATGACATTTTTTACGAAGCTATTAAAGATAATCTAGATTGATGCTAAAATTAGATTACCTCTATTGTCCTGATATTGTTGTTGGCAAGAGATACTTGCCGTAGAAATGGTGTACCTTGGAACAAATTTGGTGATACGGATCCCAAACAGTTATTTCGTAGCCATAATAGCAGTAGTGGTGTCGTTGCAAATGCTCCGGATGCTATATCCTGAAACTTATTTTCAGTGCGTGTTAATATAGTGAAATCGAATGACAATTTTTTTTTTTTTTTTTTTGAGGGCTAACTCCAAATTTCGTATCTTAGCATTCTGGCATAATATTCTTTATATTAAATAATGTAGAGAAAATGTGATTTCGGTAATAACCTTTATTTGATTGCCTTCGAGATTTAGATGCTGCAGATGTTCCAGGCCAGAAAACATATCATCTGTTATCTTAGTGAAGTAGTTGTTACTCATATCGATGACCTGAAGCAATAATCAATAAACAATCGGTAAACCATTTGGTTTCAGCAATAAATTTTAATTTTTTCATAATTTTGTTTTGTCGGGAATGTTTTTGTAACTTCCTCGCATAGCATAAAATAAATCATACTTTTTATAAATAGCAAGGTTTTTCAGTAGTTTTAAGACGAATAGTTTTTTTGTTTCATTTCCGTAAGAAATACATAAAGTTTTTACTTGGACTTGTTTGAATTGATGTAGTACTCCCGCCTCGATGTTTTCTAAATTATTATTACCCAGATAGAGATAGCGAAGATTCTCGGCTTGTGGCATGAAATCACTTTTAATCGTAGAAATTTTATTTCCAGTGAGTGAGAGGATTGTCAGACTGCTCAGATTAGTTAACTGCATGCTCTCCAGTTGTTTAATCTAAATTTGAAATTTTAATTACCTTCGCAATGATCCTACTACTTAGTAGTTTTCGTTGCATTATATACTACTTTGACTAAGGCCTTAAGTCAGATTTAGAGTTCTTAGACCAATCTTTTAATTTTTTTGAAGAGATTCCGAAATTCCGAAATTTTGATTGAGAGAAGAAAGCTTTCGAAAGAGTTATTCATATAATAGTTGTAGTAATACCAAATTTTAATAGGATTTGCTGCTTAAAATTGATACAGAATGGAATTTTCTACGTTCTAAAAACAAAAAAAAAAAAAAAAAAAAAAAAAAAAATGCAACAAGATAACTTTTTTTCTCTTGTCTTTCTAATAATGTGAAATTCTTAATGATTTTCCATTAGTTTTTTAGCTGCCACTTAGTTGCTCACCTCGTTGTAATTCATATGTAGACCGATAAGATTATCCAGACCTCGAAGAGCTTCAGAAGGTACGGCTGACAAACAGTTGTTGTCAAGAATTAGGTTTTGCAAAGTTTCCTTCACGTCATTGAAAACCGATCCTTCGATATTACAAATCTAAGTGAATATCTCTCAGAAGGCCATATTTCATATTTATTAATTTGTTTGCTTAGTCTGGAAGTGGAGATATTGGAACTCTGTGTTAAATATCATCAGTTTTACAATGTTTACTGTAAAGGAATAAATGCTTAAATTTCATTAATTTTACCTGATTACATTCAAGATTTAAATCGATAATGCTCGACATATTCTGGAAAACAGGTTCCTTGATATCTCCGATGTTGTTACAGCGTAGGCTGAGTACACGTAAAGCACGCATCGCGATAAGTGAATCGGTTGGAATAGCAGTGAGCTTATTTTTGGAAATTGAAAGCTCAAGCATGACAGATTCCAGGCCACGAAATGCTTGTGGGTGCAGCGCACGGATACGATTATTGTCAAGAATCAACTTCTTGATCCGCAAATTTCTGAACGCATTTCGTCCAATCTGTGTTGCACAACTAGACTTTAGTAAAAAAGTAATTTGAGGTTAGGCTGAAATTCAGAACTGAGGTAGTTTTATAAAGTCTTAAATTCTTTTAAGTGCTTGAAAAAATTAATTTCAAAAAGGGTGGTTTTTCAAAATCTGACCTCGACAATGTTAGCATTTTCAAGTGCTAATTCGCGTATTTCAGTTGGTGTCTTTTTCAGCTGTTCCACTACAGCTGGTCCATTTTGACCACTACACCGGATCACGACACCATCAATATAGGCAAAACAAGAACAAGTTGTTTGATTTTTCAGAAATGTCGGACAAAATGCAAATGCACAGTTGGCGAATGCATAGAAAAATAGAATCACTTCGTACTGCGTCATTTTTCAGCGTTAAAATCAGGGTTTTAAAATAAGTTATTTTAGCGATTAGTGTTTGGTATATGACTCAGAGGACCTAGAGGAATCCGTATGGAAGGACTGCCGTGGAAGTTTGGAGTTTAATACGGTATCTGGATTGGGAAGACGGTACTCCACTAACAATTTTCAGTGAAAATTGGGTTTTCACCCACGTTTTTTTCTCAAAATAGGATAATACACATGAGTATATGAGTAGATTCTATTTGAGATGAGAACGATTTACATATGACAAGAAGTGGCGAAGTGACTAAGGATGCTGGGTGATTTGAGGGGACGATATGGGGCGGGAGTTTACAGAAGAAATAACAGGTACCAGGAAGGTCGCCGCTCTTTTCGCTTTACATATTTCTATATCTTCTGTGCGATGTATCTGAAGAATTCAGCATCATCAGTCATCGTCTTAATGTTGTTAGGTCAAGGCCAACATTTATGGCTGCTTGTTCTTGCCACGAAACCGTCTGTCCGTGCTATTTTGTGAAACAGAAAATTTTATATAATAGTACTTCTGTACATACACAGTGCGTAGTTCCATTGGAAAACAAATTTTTGAATTATATGTGCGTTTTATTAATCAATGATGAGTGACACAGTTTTCATTGTATTACAATGAGTGAATTTTTCTTAGGAGTTTCACATGGCTCATATCAGTTTTGCTCACATTCCTTAAATATATACCGTGTTATTCTTATTTGTTGATTTCTAAATGCATAATTTCTATCACCATCTCAGAAAGTAATTTGTCGATTCATTATAAATTGAAACTTTATTTAACAGTAAACTCATGAATTGGTTATCACAACTACTGTCAGTATTATGAATAAGGAAGGATATTCTGAGCGAATATCTAGGCGAATGTTCCAAGCAATTAATTTGCCTTGTATAGATACAAAGATTTGAAGTTTCTTTTTTGCTTAATACTTAATGCATGTCCTATTGATTCATCATGTTTATTGGTCTGATTGGAAATTCAGTTTATAAAAACTGTAAATTTCGAAAATGCGAAAATAGGATGAAACTAAGCGAAATCAGATGGGGATCAATTGAATTCATATTTAAAACAGTGGGTTTCCTACATCATTTAATTGCAGAGATATTTTACTCATAATTTTCGCTCCTGCGACATTTTTTTTTTTTTGATTGCAAACCAATTGTCTTACAACTGCTCGAAATGAAAACATAAAAAAGTTGTTAGTACTGTTCTTATCTGCTCTACCTCGAGAAAATGGTCGAACTCCACGTTGATGAGATATGGTCACACGCACAATAGTGATATCCCTGAACGAATTATTTCTCTGGACTATTTGTCACTCCCATTATATTCACTTTACCGCACACTTCTTTTCGTAGTACAATGTATTATTTTGTGAGCAGTTTATGTATGGTCATCTTTCGATTAGTATATTTGTTATAAATCTTTTCCAATATTTTTGAACATCAGTTCAGATACTTTCTTGCATTTAGATATCGCAGAATCAGAGATTGAAACAGAGGACAGCCAACACGGACGAGTTTTTATTAAAGTTTTTGTTTCCATCGTTTCATTTGTATTGCAATTGACATAAGATGATACAATTTTTTTCTTTTCATGTTAAGTTTTGGAAACATTGAAGAGCAAAAATTCAGACTTTATTACTAAAAAACATTCTACGTTTCTCTTATAGTTTCTTCTGCCCTTGCTATCAATTCTATCCTTTTGTTCAATCTTTTTCTTTTAACTCTTGGACGCGATATTAATTTTTTCGTTCTTTTCAGCCTTAAAAATCAATGTTTTTATATTTTTTATAATCTGGAAAAGAATCAACAAAACTGAGAATAAAATTGATAGTGATATTTGTTCCATCAATTAGATCTCTTTTCCTTATAGATTCTGAATCACAACAGTAAATTAACATGTGTAATTAAAAAATAAATAATTTCGATGAAGTGTTTTTAGATGGGATTAGAGTTGCAATTTTGAAGCATTTAAACAAAAATCTCGAATCAGAAGACATTATGTGGGACCCATCAATTAAAAGATGAATTCGGTTATAGAATTCTGAATTCTGAAAATAAAGTTTTCATATTAAGAAATGAAAAAAAAAAAAAAACGATACGCTGATATACTGGACAATAATTAATGCGGATAAAAAAAAAATATATATATATGGAATGTTGACAAGAAAAAGAGAATGACTTGAGCACCGGACTTAAGAATTTATGATCTAAATGATTAGTTTACTGCATATAAATTCCTAAGTTTCTATTTGTAATAACAACTTCCATATGAAGTAGGCGCATAAATCCATGGTTGTCCATCGTCAAATCGATTTAGTATCGATACATTTCTGAAATTCGTAATTATTACGTCGATTTTCAGTTGTGAATCGAGTCTTGAATCGGCTAAAACAATATTCTCCATGTAAAGAGTGTAAATGTGATTTATTCAAAAAATGAGCTTCGAAATGCTAGAATTCTACCGATTCTGTCTTACTGTTCCATAAATCATATCGAGCTGAGCAGTAACATAAGCATTAGTATTTGCGGCGCTGTCCGTTGTTATCGAGCCATGATAAATTTGCAAACGGCGATGTTTCGCAATACACAAACCAATAAGTACGGCAGCCATAACAATGGCAACGGTACTTAAACAAATCAAGATGATCAATGATGGAGCTGTTACACGTTCGAGCCTAATAAAAAAAAAAAAGAAGCACCATTTGATGAACCAAAAGATATCAGTCAAATTGAGCAATATATTGGTTTCATAAGTTGAATACAGTTCTAAATAATGTTTGCCGAAACAATGAAATACATTATATTTGAGATTTCCTAAATTTTAGCTAGATATTTATTGTTAACACAAAATTAATTTAACGTCTTTTGAGAATTCTAAAACTCATCAGGATAAAGATGAATTCAAAAGGCAAAACTTTGAGATCTGCTCACAAACTTTATGCTATTATATTTCAAATGTTTAATCTATTATGTAACGTCATTGATTGTATTCTGGAATGACTCACCTTTCTGTATTATTCAGATCAAAAAAAATCTGCTCTCCACTTTCCTGTGCTTCCTTTGTATTTTCTATGGGATTTTTTCCGACGTAACTTCTATCACTTTTCTGTGCTGAAGTAGTGTGATCAGATTCTTGTATATGATTAGCAACAACGATACTGGGTGGTAGTGTTTGTTCGTTGAATGTCCTATTATTTGTAGATGTTGGATCCGTGGCTGTTATAGTTCCGGGTGCAGCTGCATATGCTTTTGACAATTTTAAGGGCCGTTTTAAAAATGGCACGGGAAATGGATGCATCATGTTAGTGGTGTCAAACGGATGCTGATGATTCTCACTTCTGTTTTTGTCTCGCAGTTCCGTATCTTCCGACAATTTACCGGTGTCTTCATGGCTTCTCGTCCCATAATTTTGAAATTCAGGGTTTGTCCTTGCCCAACTTTCTGTAGCATATGTGAACTGCTCAGTGCTAGGAACCTCTGATAATTGTAAGGATAGATTAGATTGTATATTTACGGGTGCATTAATAGGTCTTACTGGGATCACTTTATTCGCACCGATCTTTTCTTGTTTATCAACATCAGCTTCTGGTTTTTCAACCTTAAATCGTGAAATATATATTACTTTCATAAATAAATTTAAGGAATATCGTTGTACAGATTCTTCAGTTTCCTGTTTTGTATATGCTCAAAGCTGTTTTTTCTAAAGTTTCAGCGAATTGTTAGAAATTTTGGGAACACAGATTAAAAAAAAACGAACTTCATTATCAGTGGTGGACAATGGGCGAATGACTGCTGGAGTTTTAGGTAGCAAGAACTTCTGTTCCTGTTTAAAGTTGGTCTCTTCTCCATGACCCACCATGAAATAAGTAGAAGTTGGCAGCGTATTTGTAGTATCCGAAGAATTCTCGATGTTTTGATTAGGATTCTTATCGTGTCCGCAGATTGTATCTTCACTGCTTGCTATGTAGATTCCTACACCATGCTGTAGCATATGTATTCGTTCCGAACAGACCAGAGGATTTTCTGTAGTTAAATTTTGTTAGCTTGATTTCACTTCGGAATTTTTTTAATCCAATTAAAAAAAAACCTGTATATTATATTGCAGATATTGTCTGGAAATTGATTCAGCTTAATTAAAAATTAACTTTGGTATAAAATTTGTTTATTAAATCCAGCAACTGTAAGTACCAACCCTGTAGAAGCACAGTTTTCACGCGTCGGTTGAATGCTCCATAGGGTGTGCGTATCAATTTGTTGCTGCTTAGGTCGATAAGGAATAGATTAATTTGAGCCAGAAATGTTGAAGGTGGTATATCCATCAGCTCATTATTACTCAAATCAAGCATTGCTAAACTTGGATTGGAATAAAAACTATTCTGATCGATGGACCGGATCTGAAACATATTTATTAGACTAGATGTTATTTATTAATCTCTATATAAGTTCATTCAGAAAGTTAAATGTTTCTTAGATGCTGACGGTATCTCGAATCTTTTTTTTTTTTTTTATTTTCTCTGTCTATTTCTGATGTTATTCAATTGCTGAATGTAGTATTTACTGAAAGAGATAATTCGTGGAGATTGGACAAACTAATATAGAGTGCCAGCACATATTAATGAATCTTGCCTACACATCATAATAGATTCAAGATTCACAATAGCAAATTCTAGAATCTTTTAGAGACAGTATTAGTACATTAAAAAAAATTTCTTTTTAGATAACAGGTAAGAATGCAGAGCGAGGAAAATTTGAAAATAAAATTTAAAGTGTAGGTATTCAAATGATGAACGATTTCTCAGCATAAGAATTATTGAGGACTTAATGTAACAAACTATTTATTTGGTTATTCAGACAGAAATTCAATCTTTATTCTTTTTTTTTCTCTTAAAACAGCTTCTTATATTTTGAAATTACCGATCTAGAATCTTTTCCATTTTTTGAAAACAGAAGTTCGAAAGAAAATCCTAACAGGGATTGACATTTTTCTGGTACATATATATGCGTCAAAACATTTTCTACTTTTTTTTTTTTTTTTTTTTTTTTTGTTTTGCTCGACTTTTTTTCAAACTCTTTAAAATAAATAGGACTGAGAAACAGTTGTGCTTCATAAGTTGACGACTTTGACTTGAACTGTGAATATATGCCACTAGAAATTACTGAAAATTGGCCATTTACTGAAAAGAATAGTTGCTATGATCTTTCCATAAAGAATATCTGGTACGATTTTTCTTTTCCATACAGGAAACAAACCTGATTATCCTTGAGAGCCAATTGTTGCAATTTAGTCAATCCATTAAACATTCCTTCTTGAAGTTCCACGAGGCGATTTGAATTCAAAATCAGGATGACCATTGAACTATTTGCGAAACTATTTGGTTTTATGCTGGTGATATGGTTTTCACCTAGATACAGTTGTCGTAAATTTTTCAAGTTTGAAAACGAATTTTCCCGCAGTTCAATCAGATAATTTCCAGTCAAATCAAGCATTTCAAGTTGTTCGAATGAACTGAATTGATGTGGTAAGATCTGAAACGAGATTTAAATCATTCACTTATGTTTTAGTAGCACTGCCATTGCTAACTTCAGCGGCGAAGTTTTTTGTTTTCAAAATATAGCAGTAAATTTATTCAATTTGATGTGATTTTGAACTAAATGGCATTAAAAGGTTGCAGTTTTGAACTTCTCCTTTCATATTATTTTTACAAAATTTTGGAACTAATTTCATTACCGCTTAAACTTGTTGAAAATACATCCTAAAGAATGGGAGAGAGAGGAAGGGGAGAAGAAGAGGAAACGGAGAAATAGTGTTTTGTAATGCTCTAGGTGTGTGCTTCAAATTTATAAACGGTGTAGAGGACTGAAAATGAAAGACGAGAAAGCAAAAGAACTAATGGGTTTACTGACATCAGTTATTCGATTTCGAGTCAAGTACAAGTATCGCAAGTTGGGTACATTGAGGAATGTTTGCTTATGAATAGTTGAGATCTGATTTGATGCCAAATTCAGCAAATTAATTAATGGTAAGTTCATGAATGATAGTGCTCCCAGCGAATTGATATTGTTGTTGTGTAAATGCAATGCCATTAACTGTTTGAATCCTCGAATTGCTATAAATCTCTTAATTAAGTCGGTAAACGAAATCATCATGTAGTTCACGCTGATGAGAAACGTCAACTTCTATGTAAGAATTGTTTAAATTTGCATGAAGATTTCAGCTGACTTATGTTATCCATATTTATGCTTTGGTTCTCCTTTTATCAGTTAACTTTTCATTACTGAATAATAAATTAATTCCACTCAGTAATACATATTTCTAACAATTTTAGTAAAATAACAAACAAGCAAATTTCTAATACATAAACTAGTGAACTAAGTTTGGAGCACTAGCAATTTTAATAAGTTTTGTTTTGGTCATACTGCACAAATAGGCACAAAATCCAAGTTAGTTTAACCAAAAAAAATAAAATGCGTAAGTTTACCTGGTGCTGGCACTTCTTTCAAACAATTTCTGCCAAGATTAATGGTTTGTACACTGTATTTAACATCATCAAATGCATTTTTGTGTATCTGGCATATGCGATTATTCGCTAAGCTAATATCGTATAACTGCAAATTCATATTTTATTTTTGATATGATATTTTCCAATATTCAAGGAAGGAACATGGAAACTTCACCTGAATTTAATAGTTCCTTAAAAAGATTTTTATGGAGATAGCTCTTTCTTTAATTTTCTCCAGCGATTTCGTAGTCTTCAACCTTGGCTATGATATTATTATTGTGAACGAATGAAGGACGAGTGAAAGTAATTATGATGATAATAGCTGCATAGTAGTAAAAATAATATGGTATAATGGGAGTTCTATCCAACATTCAAATACGTATTGAAAAGGTCATCTTTTTTTTTTAGGTTGTGATTATTCAATTGACTCTTATGGAAAAATTGTTGGAAAAGTGTTTATGCCTTAAATCCTAAAAATTTTAAATAAAATGATAAAAAAATTATGCATTTTGAGATATATTGAACTTGCAGAGTTTTAGTTGTAGAAAATCGTGATTGTATCGCTGAGATATAAGCATGGACTCACATTTTTGAAATGTATAGAGGAGGTAGTTTGGTGCATAAAACTAGATTAGTAAGCAAAGATGAACCTTCGATAATGGTGGAAAGGCATGCTCCGCTTCAATATCACCAATTGAATTATTGGACAAATCGAGTCGTAAGAGTGCTGATAATGGAGTTAGTGCTTTAGATGGTAACTGTGTTAAATTATTATGATGTAATATAAGTTCCTGTAAAACATTGTTCATCCCCAGGAAGCTATTTTCATCGATATCTGTAATACTGTTATATGACAGATCTAATTTCTTGATAAATAATCCGGAAAAAAACCCAGCAGGAATATCTTTTAGTCCAGAATCTTGCATTTCCAGCTGTTGGACTAAACCCAAATTGATCTGATTAGCTCTTAACATGCGGACAACTTGGGATCCATCAGTATGTGAGCATTTGAGAATTATACCATTCTGTGAATCAATACAGTGACAGATTGATGTAACAATTTGAGGACAAGCCAGTGAGACCTGCAGAGTACTGATAAATAAAATAAAACTTCCAATAAATTGATTGATTTTATCTCTTTTTTTCGACCATTGTTTTCCTCTAAATCCGGCTAATTTTTTTCGTTGTCGTTCGTCATTACAGATTTTGATTTTGCGCCACTCTTGCATAGAATCTGCACAATTACTGCCGTCATTATTGTCGACAGATTCACTATTATAGCATCTTCCGATTCCTACATATCTGCCATCGTTGATTCCTTCATCTTGATCCGTTGTGTTGCGATCACTGGTGCCGCTTTCTTTATCGTAATCATTGTCACAAAAGATGGCGCACGTCACGAGCGCTAGTGCTTCTACATGTTGTCTGTTGGAATGTCTAACTGTAACATTATTGCATGATGGTTCTGGGATCGAAATGAGTTTGGTGGATTGTCGAATAAGTTGCTTATCCGAAATAGAATATCGAGAAGTAACATGAGCATCTGTATAAGGAGGCATCTGTTTTACCAGTAATGGTACAGGTACTAATAGTAATGATAAAAATATGCAGTTGCAGTAGTAGTAATATCAAGTAGTAGTAGTAGTAGTAGTAGTAGTAGTAGTAGTAGCAATAATAGGACAAACAAAGAATGGTTTTATTATTTGTATGATATATCTATGATGATGACTGGAGCGGACACGGGTTGAATGGTTTGAAAATTGTGAGATACAGATAATGGTCGGTTGATTGGGAGGGGAGCGGTCGTCGTCAAATTCTCATGCCAGTCGGTACCTGTAGACACCGGAGAGCAGCTCAACAAATTAAATGGTTAGATGGAAACGGAACGGGAGAACCTTGCCCAACTCGATCGGCAAATGCATGCGCAAGCAAGGTCGACGATGATTGCACCTTACTAGCCATTTCCTTGCTCTCGCACCACATCTCCCGCCTCCCTCGCACCTGTTCCTCCTTTCGGTTTATCGTTATCTTCCTTCCTTCCTGTAATCAAAGCAAATCACTCTTAAATTCCCTTTTTAGGTCGTCAGAACAGTTCAAATTTCCCTGTTGAACTTGTCAGCTTTTTTTTTTTTGTCTTTTGCAATTGATCTTTGTGCTCGGAAGCATCACTCATTTAAAAAAAAGAGTTTGCAATATTCCCAGCATGTTCAGATTTCATCGACAACGGATGTACCGCATTGGTGACAAAGGTCATCGGCGAAACAAGAGCTTTCTTGCCAATTATGGGTCCCCACACGTTGACTAATTATGATGGCTTGCACTCTCACGAAGTATAATTGCCCCAATAATGGAAGCAAATCTATTTGCAGGGACTTCTTTCTTTTTTTGCTTTTGTGGATAAAATTGTTTGCAAGAAATTGTCGTATGGTTTTTATGGCAATAAAAATTTGACCATTTTTGGAATTGAAATTATAAATGTTACTAAGTTTGAGATGTTCTAAAGGAAAAAATTATCAATTACCAGAAAACTGAATATTTTCACTTCGTCGTTTCCTTTTTCCGTCTTTGAAACGAATTCCCATTACGTAATGGGAATTATTTTTAATCAGACAGAAAAAAATGAAACAAGAAAAATAAAGAGGACGAAATAAAAGAGTGATAAGGAACAGAAGAATGCTGTTTTCGTTCTTAATTGTGAATTGTTCCTGAAACTGTTCCGAGCTGAATTTGTAAATCTCGTGGTGTATAGATTTTTAAATCACTTAATGTTGATATTCCTCTACATAGATCTTAAACCTGAAGTTTGTTCCAAGAAACCCAGTACCTGCAGAGAGGATTTCCCTGATCTACTCTTTTTGATAGTCTTGATCGTTCATATCGTTATTCTTGATTAGTGCTGTGGAAAAAAAAGTGGTTAAGACACTGTTATATTCTTGAAATTTGCCGAGAAATGAGCATTTTTTTTTTGCGGAACAGTCTCTTTTCAAGATCATAAGTGTTTACTACTTCATCATTTTATACACTATGATGGAATGATCATGATAAAGTTGATTATGCTAATTAATTGTTGATTATTCTATGGTTCGCACATCATATTTCTCCTAAACTTGGAATACTTGCCAAGTGTTATTCAAAATTAATCTCTGTACTTGCCGAACTTATCAGGTCACTTGAGATTTCCATACTTCTGAATTAGCTCAGAAAAAAGAAAAGGTAGATTCTCTTAGCTGTTTTCTGTTTACATACGAAATTTACGGAATTACTGGTTCCAAAAATCAAATTATTTAAAATTTCGAACTCATGTAAAATTAGTCATAGAATTTGCAGGATTTTTAGATTCTCAGTACTATATGGTAAAACTTCCGAATTCTTCAGTCGCTGTTATTTGTCTTCTTCATCACCTCAAACACAAAAATTTTCTTTTTCTATTCAGAAAACATCATATCGACAAAACTTCCGAAAAAATACGCTAAAAAACCCCAAAATCTTATTTTGACTAATCCATTCAAACTGGCAAGTAAAGCAAACAGTTGTTGATGTTTGTACCCATATCAAGGATTCTGTGTTTAGTACCACAACGTGACAGTTTTCAGTTTTCCAACCATTTAGAATTTACAATTTTGAAAGCTAGAAGAAGGGAAATAACGAACGATTCAGCATAGTACTGAAAGTTTTACAAAAGTGAATTTAAGTTCTTTCTAATCTTTTGTACTCACTGAGAGCCATTGATGCAGAAATATAACACTGGGTTCAAAAATAATGAGGTCGTCAGTTTTATCAAGATTTCAGACCATGTTTTTCAATGATTTCCGAAGAAGTAGTGATTCCGAAGAGTGACCATCTTATTTCGAGATTCTCTTCATCGGGATAGAAAAAAATAGAGCTCGTGCGTTCTTTAAATAGGTGTTTGGAATTTTGAAACAATTCAAACTCAAAGAAAACATGAAAGTAATTTAATGTACAGTCGAAAACAAAACAATGAATAGAGTATAGCGAAAAGAGAATGTTTGGAAAGAGAAAAACATAGACTAGAATATAGCTTAATAAGGCAAAAAGTCAACGTTTACAGCAAAGTTTACATATTTTGATATAAAATACACAACAAAAGGTGTACACGTTTCGGTTTTTTTTTTTTTGTTAAAATCCTAATAAATAGTCGCAATACAGTATTTTTTCACTGGAAAGGCGTTCAAAAACAGAAACAAGAACTAATGATAATTCTCCCTGTCATGCAGATGATGATCTAAACATGATATTAACTTTAAATAAATTTATTTAAATTTCGAACATAGGAGAACTCCCTGAAAGATGTTGGCGATGTTTTGTGAGAGGAGTATCCATCTTCAATCCATTTATAGTTGACTGTTGTGGTTGCGGCATTTGACTCGCATTCATTAGTGAATCTTCATCAATGTCGAGTTCTTTATCTCCCAGTCGTTTTCGTTTCATATATACACATATTAAACCCACGACTGCTATAGAAGCTGCTCCAACAAATCCTGAAGCAACGTTTTGTACAAGAGAAAAGATTTCGAATAAATTGCCCAAACTTTTTTTGGGTCTTTTCTCTTTTTTCAATTAAATACTTTTCTTTATATATATATTTTTTTGAATTTCAGTCTTTGTCAATTTTTAACCCATTTAACTTTTACTACCACGTAATTAGAAACTTTATTACTTTTACTTCCACGTAATTAGAAACTTCGAATTATCCTTTTTAAATAGATTTTTCAGTAACCAAAATTAACATACCAAGTAATAAAGCAGTGTAGTACTGAACCCGAACTAATTTCTCTGCTCTATGTTTAGTTTCAGTAAGATCATTGCTCACTTCATTGATATCGTATGGAACAAAAGTAGGCTTTATTGGACGTGTAAATGTCGGCAAATTGTATAGTATTTCTTCCACTGTCTTATTAGCCTTGAAAATGAAATTACAATTACCAGTGAGATATTATACAACGAAACATGAGTGATACAAATATTGTCAATTATTGAGATAGATTCAGGAACTATCGATTAATGTGACTTACCAAATTTGTTAAATTAATAATTTATTTCACTGATGTGGATTTAACTGATTTCATGTAAATTTAGACAGCATAATAGTTAACGTGAAAACATACATCGGTGGACAAAGCAGAAATCAGTCTATGTCCATCTGTGAGAAAATGCTGTTGAAGTTCACTGGGAAGGAGTGTAAAATCGGGTACCTCACCACGGAATAGGGCATCAATCACCGGTTTCGGTATTTTACTGATGTTATAACCAGGTGGCAACATTCTCATTACTTCGACTACTGTTGATGATAGACCGCTTGATTTTTCTCCTGACAAGTTTTTCAGCTGATCCGGAGCATTATTTTCCTGAAATTTTTGGAAAAAATGTAACAATATTTAATCGTTAAAAATTTCTTAAATTTGTTCGAAAAATACACGAAAAACTAGGTTTATGTGCCATCTATTGATGATATAAAATTTGCCGGTAGAACAACAAAGTACAGTGTACTGAAACAATTCGAAAAAAGTGATAGGGAATATTTCTAAAGTACTGCTTTGATTTCGATAATAGACATATTAGCTTACCCGTATACTTTGTGTTTCGTGTCGTTCAGGAGATGATGATATATCGGCAGCTTGGGTTATGAGTATTTGTGGTAGCTTTTCCCGCTGTAGTAAATAACGAGATTCAGCTATCACAAGTTTTTCTCGTTTAGTCGCTTCTGCTGCGGCTGCTGCAAACATGCGTTTGAGGTATTCCTTCATAATTTTGTCCAGAGTTTCCGGAGGTAAACCCGGAATTTGTCCACCTCGCAACACATGTGCAATTATACCTGCTGGGAGCTAAAAATTTATTGTCTTCAGGTACTTCTTTTATATATTATCATCTAGTTCCTAAGTTCATAGATATAATCTAGAATATACTATTATTTAATATACGAAAACAGAAGTTGCATTTGCATCAAAATATATTACATCTTAGGAATTATTTTTGAAGAAGCGTTATTTACTTTGCTTATGTCGATGTCACCCATGCCGGGTACGTTAACAGTCAAATTCGGAGTAGCCTGGATAAATTGTTCAATATCTGTTAGTCGCGATTGTTTCCTAGTTGTGACGCGAAGCAGTGGTGAAGAAAGCTGAAAATAAGTTTTTATTGCAAAATGCAACAACGCAAATAAAATCAAATCTAATATAAAATCATGTCTCTTTAATAGTTTTTAAAGTAATTTTATGTAAAATATAAAAATTTACCTGTTCAATAGCATTGTTAAATTTTTGGATGTCATGAGTATGTTCTTCATTTGTTTTAGCTAAATAATTGATACCAGCAATATTTTGGATTGAGGGAAGAGTGTCGGTAAGGGCATCAATGACCGGTACCATCTCAAGCAGACTTGGCGATTGCATAGGTGTTAAATTATGATGCAAATCATGATCTCCGGAAGATAAGATATTGCTTAACATATCACGATCTATAATTTACTCATGTGATTACCAAACTTCATTGACAGATTTAGTAATACATTTAATATTGGTTCGTGAAATATTCTGAATTGTTGCTTACCAGCATCATTTTGACTATTCCCATAATATCTCGTTTTGCTCACTGTTTCATTGGCTTTTACAATCATCAGTTCCTTTAATCGAACACCGATGTACTTTTCCGGTCCAGCGCACAATACCTCATTCTGATAGGGTAAGAAGGTTCGCACTTGATTTGCTACCAAATAACTCACCAACCAATCCAATTTTTCATCACAGTGAAGTGGGTTATCTTGAAATGACTACTTCCGGTTGTTCAAAGAAAACATGGGTAAAAAACTTTTAAGGCACTTTTTGAAGTGAAAAGATTTTACAAATTTTAATAGAATTACATATTCGATTTGAATTTGAAAAGCTGGATTTTTATCTTTTATTGAACATACCATTTAGCAAAATGTTAGCTATTTTTTCTCTAAAGGTGTCCTTTTCTATTGTTTTGATGAGGTTAGATGACAGATCGAGCCAGAATATATTTTTAAGTGGCGTGAATACATTCTTTTCAATTTTATGGATACTGTTATGCCCAAGATCAAGAGTTGTTATTTGTGAAACTGATGTAAATGTCAAGTTTTCCAAAACATTAAGAGAGTTATTTCGTAAATTAAGTTGTTGCAAATTTCGCATTCCATCGAGCATTACGCGTTCTGAAAAGCTCAAAGATTTACTTTTAGGATATTGATAGCGGAAATTTAAGAAAACAAATATATGTCACCTAGGCATCTTTTTTCAGAGAATTTCTACAGTCACTTCGAATGTTTCATAAGTGGTTAACTGTTACTGCTTACCGATCTTCTTGATGGCATTATTAGCTAAGTTGAGAACGACAAGCTCATCCAATGAATCGAAACTATTCCTTGACATCGATATAATTTGGTTGCTCTATAAAAATGATTCTAAGTAGCAGTATCATATAATTACATTGTGGTAAAGATGATCCAAGTTTAAAAGAACCACACGTCTGAAGATAATTAATGGACCTGCAAGCTGATGAGCTGAAGTTTTCTGTTGGAACTAAATGCAAGTGTCTCAATTTGTGAAATTTTATTGTGATTGAGATGAATCTGTCGCAGGTTAGATAATGCTTTGAACGATGGTACCTGAAATTGGGTTGCTTATAAATTTCGTTCTATTTTCGATTATTTTATTGAACACAAAGGAGATGATGCTGCATACTGCAAGAAATTAGTTATCGAATTTGAAACATGTTTTTGATTCACATACTACATATATTTCACTTAAACTTAACCTTAGTAAGCATATTTTCTGACAGATCCAGAACTTCAAGATTTTTGAAGACTTGAAAAAGACGCTCCGTTTCAATAGAAGAAATTAAATTATTTCTTAAATAGAGATGTTCCAGAAGTGGTACATTCATGAATGCTGTCGGTGCTATGTAACTTATTTGATTGTTATTTATTCGTAGTTCCTGAAAAAAATTTTCAGCTGTATAAGTTGCAGTCAATCTGAATTTGGGTATACTTATAAGAGATAAGACTAATAATAATGCAGTGAACATTTTCATGGAAATATTATGTCTTATTTATCGTTTTTATTCTTTTTCCTTGTTCAAATGAGACAATTAATTACACAAAATATTCGTTTAGAAATTTCAAAGACCACTCACTTTTTATTTTGTTTGAGAAAATTAAGGCGATCAATTGGTATTTTGTGATAGGTAAGTATGCATTGACCTCATCCCTATTCAATCCTTCCAGCTCCCTTTGTTATTACTCATTTTTAAATGTTTGCTACTGGGTTTTAAAAAAAATACATTTTATTTGAATCAGTTTGCACTGGTCCTCAAATTATCCGTAAAATTTTTCGATATATCTGTGTATCTCATAAATCAGTTACAGATTAATATATATTTGACGATTTTGAATAAATTGAAAGATCCTATTCCAAGAAAATGAAAAATCAGTGGAGCGTATATTTTTTTGTTGTCGGTAGCACTCCATCTTCATTAGCAAACAGAAACATGTTATTTTAAATGCTTCAAAAACATATCATTTTGAATTTTGAATACCTTGAGTAATGGTAAATTCATAAGTTCGAAATTAGTGATTTCCTTGATAGCGTTATGAGATAAATCCAAATACATAAGCCGGATACAATTCCTTAGGTTCTGGGCCGGTATATTGTTAAGGCAGTTGTCACTCAAGTCCAATAATTCCAGCACGTTCTTGATATCCAAGAATGAATTACTAAAGTATTCTCATTCATTATTCCTTTTATTTTGAGTAGAGAGAATCATTTTTCAAAAATTCACATTAGGTTCCAAAATTCAGGATATTAATTAGCGTAAAATCAGAAAATTTTACTGTATTTTGAATTAGAACAGTTTTTCTGAAACGTCTAAATTCTGTTCGTTTTTAAAGAATTCAAATATTTTTTAAAATTCGGCTGCTGTAAAGCTCTTCTTATTTGTATATATACCTCATTTATGATAAAATCAATCGTTGTGGACAGAAAATATTAAGACAAGATGCGAAAAGGTAACGGGGGTCGCGGGAACAAAGGAACTGAAAACTATGAACGTACAAAAATCCCTCTACACCCCTAATTTTCTATTGTTTGTATTGATCGCCATCTCCATTTCGTTATCCGTTTTGTTGTTACCGGTCATTAGATTCTTAAATGAAATTAGTTCAAGGCCATCTATGTCTCATTGCCGCAACTTTAGTAGGTAATATTATCATTAGTTGTATACTCATCAAAATTAATTTAGTTCATGAAAAAGCTCATTCCTAAACTGATTTTTGGACGTAATTTCTAAAATAAGGTCGTTCAAAAAAATAGTTCGAAAATCTGTGATTCATGAGACCGAAAAGATATGCTAATTTGAAATAATTACATCACTTCATCAAAAATACGACCATTAATGAATGGCAAATAAAAAAATTTTCTAACCTTGAAAGTGAGCAAATTTTATTTCCTTCAAGACGTAAATGTCGTAGACTTTCGGCACCTTTCAATGCATTATCTGATAAATCTGTTAACTGAAATTTTTTTTTTTTTTAATCAAAAAATTTTCAACTAAATCGTTGTGAGCATTGTTGAAATATAGTTTACCTGATTATAACTGAGATTGAGTGAAATTAATTTTGGTAAATGATCAGGTAGTGTAACAGTTGTGAGCATATTTTCGGTAATTGTTAAATGTTCCAAATTATCAGCTAATTTGGCGAAAGTTGCATTTGTAATTTTCTTGATACCACACGAAATCAACTGGAGAGAGCGTATATTGGCTGATGGCAATTCTTCAAGCACCTAAATTGTGAACTCTAAAATTATAAAAAAGTATCATAAGAGGCTTCATCTTATTGGTTTGTCTGGAATTTTATCCCATCAATTTCCTAAATAAATTACAGTATTTAGTTTACTATTATAATTCAGTCCAATTTTTTTTTTTTTGCCAAAACTTGAAATTTCATTTTTTTCCGGAAGATTTTTGAAATAGGGTGGCTGATATGTTTACTTGTCCGACAGTGAATTGAATGCATGAAGAGTGAATGTGATTTCTTGGTTTTTTTTTTTTTTTTTTTTAAGATACTTTCTTATAAACTGTACTCAATGTAATTAGAGGAAGTGGAGGAGGAAATCGAGAAAAGAGTTCAATAATGACAAAAAATTCGCTGTAAAATGGAGAACGAGATGTAAAAATTTTTAATTTTAATCAATCTTACACTCCATTTCTTTTAATTTTTATTACTTAAAATAAATTCTAAAGAATAATTTACAAGGGACAGCATAAACCAAGAGTTTTTGTGAAAACTCAAACGTTAATTCTCAAACATTTAGTATGACTGAATTTTGAATATTCCTGGATGTTAAAAAGAAGTAATTCTTTTTATTCTGAAATAAATCTAGGAAAAACTCACTGGCCAGGAAGCATCAATGATTGTAAGCCTTTGCACTTGTCGTCTACTTAGTGAATGTATAATATCAGATAAGGTTATATTGATAGGACCGTTACAGTTGATATAATAACCATTGGATCTGTCGTCACAAGTGCATGTCTTAAGGACTGGACAGAATGCTGTCACATAATACGCAAAAATGGTTGGTACTATTAGCTGTCGTGATGCGGAGAAGACCATATCAACTTGAAATACAAGCCACAAAAAAATCAGTATTGAGGAAATCGGTTTGTCAACCGTTACCCCGCAACCAAACGATTATTTTCGTCCTTAAAACAGATCATGGATATCCAACTCACATCTCCCTGCAATTGTTCAATTAGTAAATAAAAGTGTGCTCTAGATTGTTTCAAAGAGCAGTTGAAACCGAAGAATTAGGTAACATGGACTATGCATGTTGGGAAAAAATTCCGATCGAGTTTGTATAATTTGATTTGTGGATTGGTCGGATTGGAGTTGCTATAGTGACTATAGTGACTCGGTTAGATCAGCAGTTGATATCGGGAAAGTCTTCTATGTTTTGTGTGAGAGAGACAAATCTTGTGAAAAGTCTTGTGGAAAATTTCTCCTGTCGAAAACACACTCTTCTCCAAAATCCGAACCTTATATGTCCTTTTGGGGCTCCTCCTTTCTTGATCTCCAATTTGTCGCCTCATGATTAGGCGACCTCCCTTTATTTACCTGTTAATCGGAGTAGTTTGGAGGCAGACATGTTTATTGTTTTGACGGGAACATGTTTACCATTCTCTTTATTTTTTTAGCACAAACATGTTAATTCTTGTTGGTCCGTTTGAAACTGCTTTCGCGCTTCTTGAATTTTAACACTCTTGCTAAGTCATCTTTCGGATTTTTCTGACAATGCCGTCAAATAAATCGGTTACTGCACTTAGTGAGATCAAGAATCCAGAAGGGTCCACATACCATAAACGCGCTTCAGCAATCATAGAGTTCCAGAATTTTCGATACAGATACTTCAAAATGCTATAGCGATTGAAAAATTGTATTTAAAATTGATACTGAAAGCTGTTCTGGTCGCTGTTCGACCTTCAAAATTTATTTAAAGTAAAAGAAAAGAATAATTGCATGGCATGGTATGTAACCCACTTCTACTGACACGAAAGGTGCTTTCCAGTAACACAAATTATATATTTTCTCATACTGCTCATTTGCATATGTGTGATCTATTACGTATAGTCAAATATTTGCTGGTATTTTATGTTAGATATGTTCATTTTAAAGATTGCTTAAAAGATGATGTCATGCATTCACTATGGAAATTAAATTTAGTTTGGGACATTACTCTCATTATTTCAATGAAACGAGTATAGCTTGCTTTCACTCATTATTTAACGAATAGCTGAAGAGAAAACCATAAAATTGCAAGGAACCGTACGCTAAACTGCCAAAAAATTCTCGTCTGACATGAAATCATCAATGGCTGATAGCATCTGAAGTGGACGGAATTATAATGCAATCATTTTACGAACAGACAACAGGGACTTTAATTTTCAAATTCGTTTTTTGTTACCTATCACACATTCAGACTTTTCTATGTGACTCTGATAGGGAATTTTAAATCGTCTCCCAAGAATAAAAAATGCAAAAAAAAAAAGTTTCTGTACAGGAATTTAGAGGTGGAAGATGTTATTTCTTAGCTAATGCTGCTTAAATAGAGTAGCCTCAGAAAAAAAAAAAAAAAAAAAAAAAAAAAAAGGGGAAAAACAAAGGGGCCGAT
>KZ269996.1:310433-388594 GCA_002249935.1 Onchocerca flexuosa | reverse complement strand
AGAGTAGCCTCAGAAAAAAAAAAAAAAAAAAAAAAAAACAGGTGAAAGTCAATGGGTCCGATATCCATCCAGTACCTGTTGTTAGAGTAAGTACCCATTACTGGTTCCGTGTGGAAGGCATAAGTGATTTAGGTCACCGGGTCAACTCCTACCCTTACTGGCTCTCAAACGACTGCGGAGGTATTAATCGCTTTTAGTCATGTCAATAACCTTCTTCCCCTCCTCCTCCCTCGCTCCTCCTACGATCACGCATGGATTTGATGCTGTAATTGTTCTGATTGTCGCGCAAAATCCCTTTTCTCCGCCCCAGTCGTTTTGACGTTTAATGTTTTGAATCTCCAAGTGCAAAAACTATATTCGTTGCTGTCTAAGGTTATGCAGTAATACTGTCAAGAGAGAAAGATGACAGATCGTTCTATAATTTCTCATGATGTAATTTCAAGTTGTAGACGAACAAAGTCACACGAAGAATAATGGCCACAATGAATAGTTCAATAGATGCGAGACATTTTAAATTGTTAGTGCACACATGGAGAAGAAAACTTTCGGGATAGTATCCATCATTTGGTGAGGTCATATTTGTGACATTAATTTTTGATTTGTGTCCCACTTTTGCCTTCGTTCATTTCTTCTCTCGTGGATACATAACATCAAAAATAGTTTCATCTGCTACATCTGATCAATACAAGACATGTGGATATAATAACTGTTGTCAATGTAACATTTGATATCATCATTGGAGGAACCATAGCAAGAAAATTCAATTAATTACTACAATTTTTGAAAAGAAAACAATCAATCTGATCGTGTATGCACTTCACATAGATCTATAACAATCCAACAGTCATTATACAAGTCACTTTAAAACCTTTCAACTTACATCACCGTTATTCATAATCACCACCTATAAGAGAGTTCATAAGTTCTCCGTTTACTAGCTTTATTTGAACAACAAAATTGTGTCGTATGCAGTCCGATTGTAAATATTGACTTTTATGAAAAAATTGTCATTTCGACGAAATTTTAACAAGTTTTCAAGAAAAAAAGGAGTGAGAATTCATATTTAAGTAGACGTTTGATTTAATTTAGTTCCTGCATTCTTTTATTGAATATGACTTTTTCCTCGAATGCATTTAGTGTTGCTTTATATGTTTGCATCAAATTATAATCCGGAAAATGCAGAAATAATTGTGTGACAGTAAAACAACAATAATGATTTTTTAAAAAAAGCATAAAAATCAATGACATTTGGATAGGAAAATCCATCCATATCAACCACCATATAATTCAATACTCTATTTGGATTGCAGAGATCAACATAGAAAAATGGTATCAGTCAAAAAATCAATTTCTTCGAAATCTTTCAGTTAATGGCTTCGTGAAGGTTACTGTAATGTTTATTTTCAGAGTAGCGCATTATTACATTGCACGTAGTTATCTGAGTATAGAAGTAGTATTTAATCAGAATGCTCTATGAAATCTTTTTCAAGAAAATTTTCTGCTTTTTCGACGTTATATTCTTTTTAGAATTATGGATCTTTGTATAAGTGCTTATAACGGTGTATAGGACAAGTAAAACAGGCATCAGATACAGCTGGGGTAAATAGGCTATGCTCAAAATATACCTTTGACTTCGTTTCATTGGATACTGAATTGGAATAACTCCATGCGCTGATTCAAACATTACTTAGCATTACTAAAACTGAAATGAGATTTAAAGAATTTGCAATTGAAGTTTAAAAATAAGATATTTAGTCTTGCAAGCCCTTAAAAAAGAAAGCGGACCAAATTTATAATGAGAACTCAATTTTATTATCCTGTGGATTTGATCCGAATGAAATTTTGTTCCATCTTCCGTAAAAAATTAAATTCATTAATGCTAAAAAATAAGACGAAGTAAGAAAAAAAGGATTTTGATCTCTGAAACTTCTTTAGCTAATTACAGTGCGAGCTCTAGTAATAATGGTCTAGAAGTGAAGTATACTATTAAAACTGATTCACTCTGCAAATTATTGAACACTTGCTATCCTACTCATTCTTCTAACATTCTTAAAATGCAACATTAATCGAAAATTTCTATAAATTTGCCAGTGAACTTAGCAGTAATGCATGAAGTAATAAATGACTTCATTCCTTTTTCAGCTTTTCATTCAGGCTTATTTCATTAGATCTGTTGAATCGCTGCTCACGATTTTCGCTGAGTTAAACATTGCTTGAGATTTTTGTAAAGAGCTTATTATTTCCAAGACTAAGTCTACTTGATGTTTAACTAATTGTCATTTAGATATAGTTAGGAGATTTAATGAAATCCATCCGCAAAAATCGTGTATATCCAAGAAAAAAAAAAAAAGGAAAAAACACGCGTACACGAATTGCATACAATGCCAACTCACCTTTCCTGTGCTGAATCAATCAAATAGTCCAAAATCTGCAACCAGCTGTAGTAACTTGATAATTTCTTTGGCTCTCATTAACTACTAAGAAATGAAATTATCGGTTGTCACTAAAGTCCACTGTTTAAAGGAAATATTATTAGCTGTATCATCGTTCTGGCTGGAATTCCTTTGATTTATTTCTTGCTTTTCACTAAGGTATCATCATTTTGTTGAAAATGTTCGAAGAGACAATTTTTTGAAATATAAAATATAATTGAAAAACAGTTCTTTAAATTCTATAAATTTTATTTTTATCTGTCTGCATACTGGGTCATCATTAACAGATAGTTACAGATATAAACGAGGAATTACATCCAGCATATTTGACGCGAGCCAGTTATGACCGAGAGCAGAAAATGATTAGTCCAAGTACGGCAACAACATTCCAGAAAGATAATCAGGGAGTCTTTCCGGAATTCCCACAACAAATTGACAGCGGTTCGTTTTATATTGTTTAATATTTTATAGTGATCAAATTCGTTTCGAGTTTGACCACTATTTTTCATTGCTGCTTAAAAAAGCAGATTGGCGATTCGTTAAAAAAATTATACCGACAGAACATGTATAAAATACATTTATACACTTGTGATATTACTTATAACAGTTGGTGTATTTTATACACCAACTGTTATAGTTAGATGGAATAAATGCTTTTCCTTCTTGCAGAATTAACAAGTGTAACAGACGATACAATGTCGGTTGCAACAAACATTTTAGAAGAAGAACAACAATTACTGGTATTTGACACTATTGAAGACGACATTTTTAATGAAGGCAAATTTCCACCTTATTTAAGAAATTGACTGCTAATGAATATAAAATGATTGATATCTTAGAGATACTAGAAGCTATTAGGATTATTGGGTTTCTGTTTTCCATTTTTACATCAGTCTTCGATGTATCTATCCATTTGAAATGGTTGTTATTAAAATCTGTTTGGAAAATAGAAAGTTTGCAAGATTATGCAGAATCTTGTTTCGCACTTCTTTATCCTAGTTCTACGTCGTTCTAAGTGGCGAATGAAAGGTATATTATCCTGAAAGTAAATGGAATTTAAAAAGTTCCACTCTGATAATGAAAATACTGTGATTGGAGCGAAATATAGTCTACTTCTGCCCCGTTTTTTTTTTTTTTTTTTTTTTTTTTTGGTTATTTTCTGTCACATGAACACTCTTTTCATCACTTCGTAGCTTTTTTTTTCTGATTATTAATATTAACCAGTCCTCTCTTAAGATGACATTGCCGTTGCTGAAGAAGCCTTTGCTGATGAACTAATATCGAAGCCGAATAGAGTCCGTAAAAATTTTAAAAAACAGGTTGTAATTTCATGAGCCATTATTAGAATTCAAATTTAAATATTTGCGAATGAAATTGTATAAATTGAAATTCATTTTAAATCTTTATTCTTTTGGACATTATTTAATAAATCTAATTAGAAAATAGACAGGATTTTATGAATTAATTTGTAGGTGAATGTTGTTTGTGCACTACTGAGCGATCTGAATGTGGTGATGTCATCACTCAATAATGCTTCAAAGGGGGCCGGTTATATTACGAAGTGAGTTTTGAATGATGCAGATTTTTGTCATTCGAATGGTTTAAGTTATGAATAATGGCTCAAATTTTCTTGAAATTGGGTCAAGCATTTCAAAATGTTCTCTGTAATGATGATAGCGATAAAATGTATTTTGAATATCCTAACTATCGCTGATGTCGCTCTGTGTTTTACAGTAGTATTCAGTCTTCATCACCAACAAAAAATATCAATGGATGATTGTTGCTTGATATTTTTGTTGGTGAATTTAACTAAAATTTTATTGTAGACATTATTTAAGATTTAAGGATTTGCTAGACAATGATTGGAGGAGACAGTTGAATAGGGTTTCTGTATCGATGAGCAAGATAAAATGAGATGTCGAAAGAGAAGGACGGTAACTGAAGGAGGCGAAATAGCTGCATTATCCCGCTTCTATCTCTGTCTCGAGTCAGCGTGTGCATTATCCCGCTTCTATTTCTGTTCCGAGTCAGCATGTGCGGTATTTTAACCCTCACAATAAGCTTAGAGAAATCATCTCAAAGATTTGTGAATATTTTAATACTAACATTAACAAACTTGTTCTCATAACTTCATCAAGCTTGCTGAGGATGATCTCACTAGGTATAAGGTTTGACTGTAAAAGCCTGTTGACGATTACTTTTGTCTTCGGATATATTACATTGTTGAATTTCTATGCTTTCAAATTACAGGATTGCAGTTCAGCAGTCTTTCAATAAGGAATTGGGAGATATTTATGCGGCAATAAATAATCACGAAAATAACTATTCTTCTGAAAAGATTCCCGCAAATAATGGTAAAACTACCGCTAATTTTCAATTTTATTCATTCTCCAATGGACAACCTTCTTCAGTAAAAGTTAGTTTCTTTCCTAAAAACTTGTTCTTTTCGGGACTTGTTCAAAATTTCGAAAATTCTTTGCAATTGCTTACAACTTTGTAAAAACATCTTTTTCTTTTCTGAGTGCAGATGTTTTAACATGAAATCTCAAATTAAAACATCTTTTTCTTTTCTGAGTGCAGATGTTTTAACATGAAATCTCAAATTTGGAAATCTCATAAAGCATTTTCAATTAGCTTTAAAACTGATTAAATTTCACTGTTTCTTCCCGTTCTCATGAAATTTTTAATTGGTTCGTCATATCTATATTCCAAAAAATATTTCGCTTTTTCTGATGGAAAAAGCTTGTAGGCATACATGTGTATTGACGCTAGAAGATAAGCTTTGTTGAACCATCTAATATATGTAATAGTTCCAAGATAATATTTCAGGTACAGATTGAAGGATTTCGGGCAACACTTGATGATATTATTTTGATGCATCTTTCTGCTTTCATATATGATGATCAAAAAACTAATGTTCCAGTGAATTTGAAAATTAATTTGATTGATACACAAATTACTGTCAGGGTAAGTTGATTATATCCTTCACATTCTGCACAATTTAAAAAAGTTAAAAGAATTGTAACATTTTCTTGACTGGTGTTATTGTCCATATTAACTTATTGTGTGTCAGTTTTTTTTTAATCTTTTTATTTAACAATAAATCCTAATGTTGCAATTATCACTTTTTGATTTGGTTCTTTATGACTGATAAATTCGCAAAAATTTTGGAAAGTTTACAGATTTTTGAACCATTAAGTAGTAACAAGAAAGCATTCTTGACCATCATGACTGATAATGTCTTGAAGGAAGAGGTGATCAATTGTAAACATTACAGAGAAAAAGTACATTTTTTAGAGAGGATGTGATCTTGATGAACATTGCCGAACTACAAGATATTCAGGAAGGTGTTTTATGAGAGCCTAATATTCGAAAAAATGTCGAAATTTTTCAGTTTTTTTCAGGACACAACGACAAATCCATTCCGAATCAAGCTGAATGATTGCGTCATCGAGCAAACAGTGGAAGAGGATGAGAACAGTTAGGATTTAGCACAGGATTGATTTAGCATTATCCCATTCCAAATATCTTTCTATTTCCGCTTTTTGAGTTTTTCACTTCAAGAAGATATACCTCTTTTGAATAGAAATGCAATGATTTTTCTTCTGGAAAAAATATTCGAGTGCTAATTTTACTACTATTTGGAAAGAAGTGTCAAATTTAAGCAATCAAACATTTGAATAGTCTTTTCGTTGAAGAAAATTCTGTTTCCATTTTCCATAAGCAATATATGATAAAGGCTTCTGTCTACTTATTCTTTACCTTCTATTCTATTATTGCAGCTCTCGAAAATTGTTAAATTTGAGAAACTATATCTATTGCTATAAAATCAAACTAAGCAGTTGAAAAAATTTTTAACTATCTTGTATCTCTCATGTCTGGAGATACTTTGCTTTTGTTCTTCCTAGATTTCCCAATTCGTTAATTTTCTGCCTTTTGTCTTTCGAACATTTGCGTTATGTTCCGCTTTTCTTGAATGCTATTCCATGTTTCTTGTCCTTCATATAGTACATGGAAAACATATTTTATAAAAGGTATATGCAGAGACTTTTTTCATGAGAATATACTTTGAAAACTCCAAAATTGTAATGTGACACGAAGATATTGATGATTAACGCTCCCTTTGTCAAGACAATTCCGGAGATGAATGCACTACATGTTATATTTTATGAATTGATCACGATTTTTCTAAAATTAAAACTATTTATATTGCGTGTTTATGCAGGATAAACTGTCATCAGTATTATTTTTGATCTAGTAACATTTGTATAACTTAATAGAAATTCTTCATTGCTCATTGTATCATTTTTTTTATCTTAATTCTTATTAAATATTTGTTCCGTCTTCCTGTCTAGTTAATGCCTTGGATATAGCAAAAGTCAATAGAGATATATGATATTAATAGAGGGAAGATTATCATGAACTTTATTTAGAAGAAAACTTCTAAAAACTGCACAGCACTAATCGAAATAACCTGTAGGAAAAAATATTTTTTGAAATGAGCATAGCAGTGATTGTGATTTGCGAACTCGGGATTATATTAAAGAGAATATAGTAAAATATGGTCTGGAATGCGAACAAAGTTTTGATTCCGATTAGTAAATTTTGATTCTCTACACTTTCAAATTCATCGCGAAGAAATTACACAGTATAGATTTCGTTCTTTGTTATAAATAATATTGATTTTGAGCGTAGTGATACAAATATAAATGGTAATCAGGACGTGGAACAGAGTCGGAAGGAATACATTAATAAAAAAATAATAGGATAAGATAATAAGAAATAATAGGATAAGTATAAGCAGAAAATTTGAAGGATAGAAAAACCACGGAAAATGGAACAAGTGAGATGATGAAAAGGAAGAAATCCAATGTTGGAACACTGGTCAGAGTTCCATGTGAAATTGAATGTATCACATCTCAAATGATATCACGCAAGGAAA
Source organism: Onchocerca flexuosa (assembly GCA_002249935.1). NCBI lineage: Eukaryota > Metazoa > Nematoda > Chromadorea > Rhabditida > Onchocercidae > Onchocerca > Onchocerca flexuosa. The sequence goes on along the minus strand of KZ269996.1, from coordinate 381,220 downwards.
AATTATTCTTGTCCATTATGAGTTTTATGATGACATTCCATTGAAGCTGCGTATTTCTACATTTCTATAATAAATTCAGATTTCTTAAGGTAACATTTCCTACTAACACGCAACTTGTGCAATTATTTTCAGTATATGACTTCTGCTAGTACATGTGCAATCCGTATAAGAAATGCTTCAAAACTTTTAACTTTGCCATACTGGTCAAATACAGGAACTAAATAGTCCTCAAGCACTCTATGTTTCCATATAACAATATGGAAAGCTACCTAAGAATACAGCTTTTTCAAGCGCTGTTATTGAAAATCATTCTAATCTTCTATCTTTTATTCTTATTATTATTTAGTTGGTGTTATGCGAAAAAAAACTTGGAGATAAAGTGGCCATCTTCAAACAAAGAAAAATTTGGCAGTTTGTGGAACCATTCCCGGTCTATATGAATCATAATTTACTGCAAGAAAAAAAATAGATGGAAAAAGAAAACAAAGAAGTATTTGAAGAAACATTGTTGTTATTTGGAATTTTAAACATGGGTACTGCACGATAATTGCACCAAAAAAATTCGTATATTGATGTCCAGAATATAACTTGAAAAATATTATCATCTATCCATATTGAACTTCTGCATGTTTGTTCTTTCAATCATTGCAACGTCACAGAAAAAGTCTTCAAGTTTTCGATCGGAATATAATTATGAAATCACGGAAAGGGAATGAGAACAAGGTTGATGTGTGATAATGTTATTAAGAAAAACAACCGCATGAATTTAAAAGCAACGTCTAGAAATTCAGATTGGAAATAAATGCTCCAGGATTAAAAAAAATAATTTTTTCATTTTTAAAAAAACCATAAAGACATACAATAAAAGGAATTGTTAATACAATTAAAAAGCATCCTTAAGTGATACCACAGTTTACGCAACATGAGAAAAATACGTATCAGCAGATCGTTTCTACTTGCAATAAAGATTAACGATTTTTCCATAGCAATGATGTAAAGGAGTTCAAAATTTCTAAATTATTGCTGATAGCAAAGATTATTATGTTTGAATATTTGTTTGAGACGTATATCGACTGTTCCTTTCTAGAAATGATTATTCCTTTCACTGGATGAAGTCGAAATTTTATTTAAGTAAAGTTTTAATGGAAACACCGTTGTATAAAAAGCAGATCGGAGAATAATTATGATCGATTGGAAGAAACACATGGAAAAATTCTTCAAATCAGTAACTACTTAAGGCTTGAAGGATGATGATGAACTAGCACTCACATGCGCATTTTCGAGTGCTTGCAACAAATTTTTCACTTTTTCCTTCGTAGAATGAATAGTATGTTGCCGGTTTTCCAGGATGAAACGTCCAGATGTTTTCCACGCACTTTGCGCTCTCCAGACAATTTCATTCGATGCCAGCACTCGCAAAGAAACGCTTTTACACTCAGAACGTTTTGCAACTGCAAATAGTCATTGCATGTTTAGCTTACATTTGTCTAAATCTTTTTAAATTTCGAAACCACACCGTCTTAACAAGAATAGATTACTACAAAACAGGATAGAAGATTTTTTTTCCGCCCATTTATATATTAGCATATTTTTTCTAAAAGCTTTTGGCATAAGAGATCCATTAACCTTCAACATTTTTCTCTCCGAATAAAATATTGTTCCCAGGAATGCTTGTCTCCAGCGATTTAATTAGAGCTGAACTTTTTTCCTTTATTGTTTCTTCAACCAGCACGTATTCAGATTCAGTGACATTTGTTTGTTGCGATTTTAGAAAAACCTTAAAAAGAATTCAAAAAAAGTTGGCAAGATTGTAAGTGTATTTGTAAGATTTTCGATTGATTTATATAGTAGTAGAGCGGCATGCCTATCCCAAACATACTGTATGTCTAATGTTAAACCAACGGATGCTCCAACAATACGTTTGATTTTGTTTTAAATTTTGTTTTAAACTGAACTGTGGGCTTTGCCAATCAACACTTTTCTACAAATTACCATAACTCTCATGAATGGACACATATTATATGCACCAAACTAGCTAGCTATCCAAGTCTTACCTTATTTCCTAACCAAACTATCTTCGCTTCTCACTTTTGTCTTCTTCACAAAAACTTTATAAAAATGTTGTGATAAGGAAAGCTTATCTCTTTTTTTATGTTGAGAAAAGCTGCATTTCCTGTTGCCTCTTTTTTATGTTTAATGTTTCTATGTCATTTATGATTCTGGATAGATGGTTGAGATTAATAGTATCATCAACTAGACCAAATAAAAAGAATTCCAAACTTTAGTGAAGCACCAGAACGAGAAAAATTCATGACAAAAAGTATTTCGTCCGCATCCCACGAGTATCCTGCAATATGTCTTCACATGTGTCAAAACCGCTACCCTTCAAGCTTATACCACACTACGGACAGTTCAACCTGCTTCTCATAGGAACTTTCTCTTTCTTGTTTTTATTCTTTTTAATGCAAATTACAAGGTACTTCTTTGATGATATCATTGGCTGTGCTGTTAATACTCGCTCGAAGAATAATGTACGGTTGATTTCTGCTAACGTTATGAACACATACCAGAAAAGTTTCACTCATTGTACGCGTAAGTGGACGCCAATCTATGAAGAATATAATTATAAACACTAAAAATGGAATAACTGCTCTCAAATTGAAGTTTTTTTTTTTTTTTTTTTTATTGATTTCAAAAGGCTTACCACTCGAAGACCAAAAAATTATTCAAAAAAAAGAATTTTTTTTTCAGATCTCAATTTTCCCTCAATGACTTTCTACAGAAGATATTACCAGTTATAATCTTCTTTTCGCTAAAAATGTCTGGATCCAAAGACTTCATTCTTTGCAGCACAGGAGGTTGTTCTGAGGAACGATTATTTGCTTTTCTCTCCGATGAAGATAGAGCACAAGACGGTGACTGAATCGTTGACGATGACGATGGTGTTCCTGCACTACCTTTGATTATGGAACTAATCCAAGCTCGACTACTAGGGTCCTGGAACAAATATCGAAAAGTCATTCGTCTATCAAAATCGATTGGAAGTTCACTAGGTCATCCAGAACTTAAAATATGCAAGTGAATTTTATAAAATTTCACATGCAACCCTATCGTGAAGCATAAACTTGCCGTTCCTTTTTTCCTGATGATGAAATGTCGCATGGAACCATTCCAGCATGCAACGAAATCCATGATCGGTACTTTGGATGGTAAAATACGATGCCCGCAATGTATGTGTTGCTGTTCATCATTCCTACTCAGTATTTTATTGTCGCTTACTTCAAACAAAACGTATTCCTCTGCTGTATCCGCATTTTTTCCCGCATTCGTCAGTGCCTATAAAAAGTTGGTGTGAAGTATCGTACTGGAACCAATCATCCTAAATAAGTGTTTAGATTTAACTCAAGCTAAATCAGAATAGGATTCGGCTGAGCACAAATAAACCTAATTAGCATCATACCATTTGTACGACATTCCTCACTGTACTGAATGATTCAGCGTGTACAATAACCGGTGTATCGTCATTATATAAGCCCGATATTCGCAGTACGAAAATCTGTCGTTTGAGAATAGGAACCGTCTTTATCTTTGCTGTCTTAAATGAATGATTATATTCTTAAAATGGCTATCGTATGTTTGCAAGAGAAATTTGATACTTATCCTGCAAAGTCTCACCGAATAGATATTAAATGTCTGAGGATGCAACTGCTGATCAATATTACAGTTGACAATACTGTCTTCGTCATGCAAATTAATATGTTCTTCTTGTTCAAAATGTGAATACAAAAATACAGTTCCCTGATCCATCGGTACATTTGTTGGTGTCCTTAATGGGAGATGACGATATCCTGCCCGAATACAACGTATAGGAACTACTCGTTGTGCCATGCATCTAATAAAGTATACATGTAAAGGAAAGTAATTCCTTTTTCTATTAATGACAAGAAAAGGCTTAAATGGAAAAAAAAGATACCTGCCATTTGTGCTATCGCAAATAGAAATGCGCAGGAAAGCAAGATAGACAAAAGCGATCCGAAATGTTGAGGTGTGATTCCAAATTGGATTCACCGAATTTCGGCTTACTGTTTTACTCTTTTCTTTGGCAGAATCTGCTGGTATTCCGATGATTTCCACCTCAACATAGGTTGAAGCATTATGTTGGTTTGGACAAACATGCTGTCCTGATATTACCTAAAGAAGAGGAGTTTTTGATTCAAAACTAAAATTCAGATATTAGCACAGAAAACGACTATGAAAAATGAAAAAATGAATTACTGTGCGATTTTTTTTTATCATGTTTACATAATATAGCTTTGAAACTGTTTACTGTTACGGAACAGATGAATAAATTCTTGGAGGAGGGATGAATCCTGACCTTAAAGCTCAATCAAAACTCGTCATCTTTTAAAAAAAAAAAAACCAAAATGACTTAATGTTATTTCAAATATTGACTGTCTTTAATTACTTCCGATTAATCGAAAATTTTTCATTCAATTCCATTTATATGCCTGTTTCATCCATACTTTAAACTCTTTTCCAAACTATCTTCTCTGGGAGAAGCATTTTGTTCAGTTAAGATCCTTTACTCGTTGAATCAGGCGTTCTCTGTAAATCTAAAGACGAACCTGGCTGTTTTCATGAAAAATCCAAACATTCACATGTACGTCCGATCAGTGACAAATTTTATTTCTTTTCGTGTATTCAGTCATTGATTTATTAAAATTTCAAAAACAATAATGACTGATTGAACGAGCAAGAATTTACCGTAATTGTGTAAAGCAGCGCGGATATTGAAGTAGTATCTTTGCAAAGAGGATTGAAACGATTGTAGTTTGGATGGAAACTATCCCATAAAATCCTCGGCTTCAAAATATATCCACAGTTACCAGTTTGTTCGAACATTGCTGCATTTATGGCCATTGCTGTGTCAGTAGTTTGAAAATTTAAAGAAACCATTTGCAAACCAAATGCCCAATACTGAACTGGATTGAAGTTGGAAGAATCAATGCGCATACCGCTAGGATAAGTCCTAACAATTCGGTTACGTGAATAATCAATAAGTTCCAGTGGATGTTTCCTGAAATACCCAGCAAATCCACTTCTCTTAAAACTGCAATTTTACAAATTCTATGAATAATTGCAACTTTTCATCTGAATTAATCAACTATATAAATTCTAAATTTTTAAGTTACAATAATCACCTTGAAAGTTTCCGGGCGGATGACTCATTAAGTGATGTAACCTGATAGCATGATGCATTGCTATTGGGCTTTAAAGATGGATTGGAAGAAAATCGAGTTTCTTCTCCAGATTTCAATTTATTTTCTTCATTGAGTAATGCAGCATTCCGCAATCGTCGTGATGGAGTATTTTCTTCATTGAGTAATGCAGCATTCCGCAATGAATAAGAAACTGGTCGAATCGTTCCCAACATTGAGAATTTGGTTGATTCTTCCCAACGATGAACAAAATCAACCGTTCCAGGAAAACCCTGGAAAAATTTCCTCATCGTTAAATGACATTAAATGGGATATATATGGTCTATGAAAACCTCGACTAGCAAATATCAGCTGTTTATACCACTATCACTCTACAACAGTGAAAATTTCTACTGGTCTGAAGATTAGAGTTGAACGCATATTGAGAGAAGTTCAAGAGGCCATAATCAGATGGTCAACTTTACCTTAAACTTCGCGGCCTGCATATAATTCACTAGATTTGATAATTCACGCGCAACTGGAGCTCCTGGTATCTTCTTAATGGATCTCTGCAACACTCTTACCGCACTAAAGACAATAACTTATCATTTATTCTTCAGTCAAATGCTGTGCTTGTCTGGAATTGAACAAAAGATATCATGAACAAGTCATTTACCAATGAGATGATATGATTTATGTACTATTATAACTTGATGCTTCTGAAAAATCCGGCTGCGCAAATATTAAAAAAGATTAAACAAACCACATGTGTTAATCTGGATGGAGCGTATTTCTGCTCCTCTTCAGCTTCACTGGACGATTCATATGGTGTGCCCCTTGATAATCGATTGGCTACTCCCAGGCTTTCCGAATCTACGTAATGCCAAAACAGTTTACTTCAAATTACATGATTTGAAAGATTTCAAAATGTGTACAGAATTAGTGATAAGATGTAACCTGCTTCTTCATCATCCAAATTATCATAAAATTCTTCAAAATCATCTTCATCTGTCCCATAGAAACCACTGCAAATTTTATACATCCATTATTTCTTTAGAAAATAGTTTCATTCAAACAAGACTGTAAGGATAAGTATGTTATTTTATTAAATAAACATACTCTATTTGCTCTATAATCGCATCGCATTCATTTTTAATATAATATTTGTCCATTCGTAGCCCAGCATTTGGTTCTGAGATCATTTTCTTGTTTTTAATTAAAATTCTATTCTGTAATTGCCACGGTGATGGAAGTCGCGGAAAATTACTGTAGTCAGCTTCGAACAAAAAATATGCAACAAGCTTTTCTCCGAGGTAATTCTGAAATGAACATAAGCATTGCTTTAAATGAAACAATAACTAAAAGAGGTGAATTTTTTAAATCAAAATTAGAAGATCAATTCTGTTTAAAAAAAAAAAAAAAAAAAGAAAAAAGAATCGAACTTTAAACATTTGAGCCATTCTTGCTTGCTGCTGAAGTGAGCAATGATTTTCGATTGATAAAATGACAGGTAAATTGCTGGTAACAAAGGCACTTTTATTGATAACACTGAGTACTTCACGAAAACCAATTTTGGATGTCAAAGTGTGACCATGGAATACCTGAGGCAAGCCATTTTCACCATCCCAGCAATCCAATTCAACACAGCGACAGCCTGTTAATAGCACCTACAATTTTAAGCAAAATTTATTTATCTGGAACCTTCAATTCATAAAGAATAGCAATAAGCAATTTTTCGTGAAGCATCGATTATTCATGAGCCATTTTGAAATCTAACAAAGAAATTTGGTTGAAACAATGGAGAGTGTTCATTCGGGTCCTCAAAAATTTTTTTTGAGTTGAATTGTTACTCATAATTTGAACAAATATAGCAATAGCTTAATGGGTAATGATAGCACTAATAATGATGTATATGGAAATCTAACCTGGCGATACATTTCACTGGATGATTCACCCTTCAGCTGATGACCTGTGAGGTAAGTATTGTGACTTGAGCAAATATAGTAGTAGTTTAAGGGATAATGGAGTGTATCTTGATCGGGTTTGATTACTTCAGGCACAAATGCATAATTCATTGAATCCGTCATATAACGTACAAATCCTTCAAATGAAAGTTGCTGTTTACTTCGATAAACTGGATCGGGTTCGTGTTCCTAAAAGCAATGAAAGTTTCTAATCGAAAGCTATACATTATATGATATAATTTTGTGAAATCATTCGTTGCACTCAATATAAAACCTGTATTATCTTAACAGTATAATCGTCATCCACAATTTCCATTTGATGCATTTCAATAAATTGTTTTAGCATTGTGGGAGTTAGAAATGAACATCCTGATGCATTCGTTCGGTCCGTACTGAAATAGTGTGTTTTTTTACGAGACTTTTCTGAAAGTTCAAACTGTATCAACAACCCTCTTAATTACGAAAAAACTGTCAGAGCTTTTTACGCTTATATTGCAAAACATAAAGATAGAGCAGTATCGATCGATTTCTAAGTATTTAGGCATTAATTACCTATTTCCTTGACTTCCTCTCTCCATTTCTTTCACAGAATTTTGGTAGAGAGTTCAAGCAATACATTTTTGAAATGATGCTATAATAGCCTACATAGTGAAAAATGTCTGTTATCACTTTCATTTTTCATATTTTCAAAAAAAAAACAATAATTAATTACAAGGAATTCTCTTCTCGGAAAAAAAAAAAAAAAAAAAAAAAAAAAAAAACCTGTTTAAACTATCAAGAACTAGCGCACTGTATATTTTCTTCTGCTTTTCACTGATTTGCTGAGCTGTTGTAGAAGTATTTCTTGTAAGGATATCTGCAAATAGGAGCATAAAATGTTATTAAGCAGTTCTACTCGGACAGATAAAATGCGGATAGGCAAAATCACTACAAATGTATACTGTCAAAATATAATTTTCTGTGTAAATTTCATTTTCCTCATCCTGTCCATATTTTTACGTTGGACTGCGAACCATTTGAAATAAACTCAATATCCGAAAGCGATGATTCAATTTGTGAAAACTTTTGATTTCTTTCATGTTTGATTGAACTTGCATTGCCACATCCGCACATTACAAGGAAATCGTTGAAAATATCTCTAGAAAAAATTCCAGTATAATCATAATCGTTCATATAATTTCACAAAAATTCAAGTCTTGCAAGACATATCTTCCATGAATGAACTTACTTGAGATCTGTTCGCATGTTTGCACTAAATAACTTGTATAATTCAATAAATTCGAATAATGTTACGGGCTTCTCCAAATATTCCCCTCCATACGATTTCGAAGACATCGAAAAATCCTCGGACACAACTGAGCTTGGACTTGCATCTTCGGAATTTTTTGTTCTATTGAAAAAGAAGTAGCAGTGATTTAGAAATCTCCTTTTTTTTTTTTTTTGGATATTCATAGTATTAAAAAATAACAATTGGAAAAAGCAAAAATAAATAAAAAATAATAACTAATCAATTTTTAGTAGCATATATATAAGAAGGAAGTATTTAAATAATGATGCGATTTGCCAACAATATAAAATCTTTTAATTTTCTGAAATACATTCCTAGAATTACAATCACGACTCACTTTTTTATTTTCCCAGACCACAAAGTGCTTAAAGCTCTTGCTGATAGTCTTCTGGATTTGTACCAGGAGAAGAGACTAGCAGTATCCGATGATAAAGAACTCTCCCGTGATCCCAATATCTCCTTTGGTATGCTTGGGTCTGATATCGTGCATTGTCGGGCACTTATGCGATTTCGGGCTGACAAGTATCGCGTCTGAAAATCAGAGCTTTTAGAAATTTCGAGAAAAACAGGACTAATGCAATCATAAAAGTGTATTGTGATCTTCTAACTAGAATATAATTTCGAATCTTTTAAGTTTTCTGACGAAATGTATTTTGAAGTAATAATTACATCAATACTCCTCCTTTTTCCCATCCTCTTTCCTGACTAATTATCTTAGAATCTTGACATGAAGTGCGAGGTATTTCAAATTTCAGAATATTCAGAAATTACTGGTATTTCAAAATTTGGGTATTTTAAAGCACCTTCAAAGATGCAAACGATTGTGGACTTTGTGACTGAGTAGCACTACGGCTTATGAATTTCATTCGTCGAGTAACAGCATTTGCCATTTGTTTAAAACTTTTTGTCGCCGTAACTTCTGCAGAACGAACCATTCCTGGTCGAAGCGATTGTGAAACGATACTTTGCAAACCTGACAAGAAACAAGGTACTTGCAGCATCGTTGGAAATACCAATAAACATCAAAAGTATACATGTAATCTATTTCAAGTATGCAAAATTTATGATGCTTCATTCTAGTGTTACCTAAACGCGTCCACCCTTCCACTCGTCCACCAAAAGCTTGAAGAGTTTTATAAAGTTGTGGACTAGATATCAAGCTTTCATCAGTAATGCTGCCCTGTCCGTAATTATTAGTACACAGTTGTAAATATAACTTCCTAAGCCATAGAACTCGTCGATCTGCGCATTTCTGTTGGTCCAGTAAATAGTTTATAATCTGGAAAAGATTAGTTATCGAAAAGTTGAGAGGCAAATTTTGGAATACTTTTTTATAAATTCCCTTATTTGTATTTGAAGCAAATTGTTAAGCTCTGATTCTAGTCCAGTTAAAAATAGGAACAAGAAAAGTGCATGTTCCTCAAGTTCTGTTCAGATAAGCATGAAATTCACTATTTAATAATTTCCTTAACTCATTGAAACTCAAACATTTTACAGAGTCACATTTAATTCAAATTACAAGCATACAGTTGTCAGTCCAGTGATCCAGCACTGAGCGCTTTTCTCTGGTGCGATAAAGTATAGAAATTCATTATCAGACAAATAACAACCAAAATTTATTGTCCAACAACACATCTGCACAGGCATCTCTTCGTTGCTGTGGCGTCGATGAATGCTCTGAAAGACAGCATTTTAAAACGAAACATGTATTTATGTAAATCATATCAGGCATAAAGAATATCCAGAAATAATAGAAATTAATATTTTTTGTTTATATTCTCAAATTTATCGTCTGCTTCTTAATTCTGATATTTTACTGTCAGCCACGGCAAGGATTAAAAAGGATTAAAAACGCTGCTTATAAAAGAAAGAATCTTAATCTGATAATTTTTAACAGCAATCTGACCTCAATATCGATGTCGTGGGAAGTAACACTTTCTATAGATTTAACATAGGTAAGTTTTAAAAAACCACAATCCAGTGCAGTACAAGCAGCTTCAACTGGTCGTGTACATGGTGATGAAGGAGGATTTCGATTTTCTGTTGGTGTCATAGTTAGTGGTTTTGCGCTTTGCATTCGTGCCATCGATGGGATAGATGCATCCTAAAATGCATTCCAGCTATTTTCATAAATTTTTGACAAATAAGGAGGAATTCGGCTTTAACATTCCATCAAAATATATAAAAGACACGAATTCTTAATCAACGAATTCCATGCACAGCCGTGTGCACGGAATTCACTGACTAAAAGTTCGTTTTTTTTTATGCACATCGAGAAAGCAAATTTCTTCAGATGTGTATGGAACTCTTTGCAAAGTTTTTTGCATAAGAAATTTCTTATTCAAGGGCTTTAATTAAAATCACCAAATCAGAAAATACTCTGTCTTCTATCTCTTTCGTTCCCAAATAACCAATTTTACGCCATGACAACAAGCCACAACTGGCATCCAATTTCAGCAAGCAAAGAGTGCTGCGACCTGTATTTGGATCACAATGAATGACGGTGGTACCATGATGAAGTCGCTGGATTACATCCAGATCGAAATGATTCGTATCCAGAGGTACCAAAGTGGCAGTTCTCACAACATCTTTCATCGGTTGCACTGGATTGTAACCCTATAAATCCACTATTTCATAGATCCAGATAAGTTTCTTTACAAAACGCTTTGAAAAATTGAAATTGTAAACATACCTTGAATTTTGGATTTTTTTTCCCAATACTTGGCCCGGTAGGGTCCACAACAAAATTTGATATATTCTTATAATGACGATAGAACAATTCCAAATTATCAAGTACCACAGCTACCAAATTGATCTTATCAGCATTCAACAAACCACTAACACCAATTTCGGACGCATAACGACTACCGCCACTTTTTTCTTTCATAAACTATAAAGGAATTCAAAAATTTTCAAAAAATGACACTTGTTTAACTTTTTAATACTATTCTTTTATTCGAATCAATGTTATAAAGGAGGAGTGGTACCTCTAGCCTGCCTTTATCATCTTCATCATCAATCATTACAATACTTGGCATATCATTTACTATTGCATATAGGTCACGCAAGAAGACACCGAAAAACGGTATCAGTCTACACTGTGGCATGCGTAAAGCTCTTTTAATCGCTTCTCGATAGGCTGTCGATAAAGCCGCCTGATTGCTGGGCAACAGCGCTTCACAAAGCTATAATTTTTTTTTGGTGAGCAAAAATGATATCAAAACAAAACTTTCAGCAGTAGTATAAGCACTTCACCAAAGGCAGCTAGCGCTTTGTTTGCAGTAGACAAATTTTTCGTAAACGCCAAAAATCTTTATATGAAAAGTAATTGCTATGAGAGAAATAAAAAACAGGAGTTGATTATCGATCCCCAGAACTTATTCCTTGTCAGTCATAAACATAGAAGAGAATTCTTCAGCCGGAATCTTCGGGATAGAAAATCGAACCGAAATTCCAACTGAAGAAAGGGGAAAAAGGTTCCAATTTTGAAATTTTATCAATAATAAGTGACCTGTTCATATTTTTTTTTTTCCTCAGGTTTCAATGATAACCAAAATGATCGTAATTTTTCACTTTTCAGTCCCATCAGAATTTCAACTGCTCCATTAAAATTACCTGAAGATAAAAATGAGAAATATCATCCATCTACCTAAAGATATTACCTGTTCTAAAAATTCTCAAATTCTGGATGGAGCAAAATTTGAAAAAAAACTAAATAAAGGAATAAAGACAAAGAATTAAAAAAGGCAATAATTTATAAAAAATATTACTTTTTTTTTTATTCCGCTTCATTATTAATTATTTTATATCTCTTCGTTCAACTTATTTAATCTTTTTTTCTTAAAAAACACACATAAATACATAAATCTTTTTCTAGAAACACCTTTTTTTCCTAAAATGCGGAAAATATCCAAACAGTTCAGTGTCATAACAAAATGAATCTAAAATATTCAAAAATATAAATCAAAATTTAAAAATATAAAACACTTGAAAATTTTGTCATCAAATTTCATTATATTCTGAATGCTTTAACAAACATTCCTGAGAACTTCTTGTAATCTATTCTCGTAAATGCTGTAAAAGCATTTTTTTTTTTTAAGATGGAAACTTTTAGAAATCAGTGATTATGCATGATTTTTATGCAACGGGAAATTGAAATTCTGACATGCAAATGGAAAAAGAAATTTGGAAAAGGTTGAAAATATAAAGAAATTTGTTATAAAAATTAACCAATATTCCAGCACGAATCGATCATCCGAAAAATGGAAGCAAGAGTTGTTCTTCGTTCCTCAGATGTTGGTATGCTAATTATAAGATGCGTTATCCATGAACTTATCTGAGAAACGGAATTTTTAAAAAATTGAAAAATTATTGATATTTGTCATTTTCTTATCAATCGAATGCATGCAAAAAAAATTCCAACAATATAAAAGCTCGGCTTATTCGATTACTTGTTGAATAACTATTATTTTTGATTTTCCAAGCATGAGAAATCAATCACTTTGAAAAAAAATGATGTTTTCTTAAAAATATGCAAAAGCCACGCTTTACCAATAATCTGAAAATTGCTTCAATTCTAAACTAAAAACGTCTTAAAGATGCATAAAGTTGCTGCCTTTAAGCTAATGATGACCAATTTATTCAGTAAGTTAGTCATTCACAACCACATTTAGTTTCTTTATGTTACAAATTTAGATAAAACAGAGATGAATCTTGACAGGTGGAGAATGAAGAAATTTAGAAAAGAACAACACACCTCAGATAAACGTTTAACAAGATTTCGAATAGGACTTGGATTATCTGCAACTGGTACTGAAGTTAAATCGCAACTAACATAATGAACATAGTCCATCGGCTGTATTTCATAAAATAATTGATATTCGGTTGCTGATAACTGAAAACATTGTATATTTATCATTATCATATGCGAACCCTTAATTCTTTTTTTCTCTCAAAAAATCTATTTGTTAGATTGATCAATCAAATTTCAAACCAGTAAATTAATATTAGAACAATTTTTAACAGTAAATTTTATCTTCAAATTTATCATAAACTTTAATGAATTCTTATGCAAAGATACCAAATTCTATTTTCGATTAAAACAAATTATTTCTAATGCTTTTGCAAATATCTTTGATAAAAAAATGAAGAAAAGAATCACGAAGAAAAATGGAACAGTTTGGGATGATTTGAAAACAAGTTTAGTTTGAAGGAAAAAGGCGAACTGAAAATAATAATAAAAAAGTTCGTCAAATAATCTGATAAACAATAAACTGTATAACTAATATCTGCAAGAGTCATAAAAAGTCATGAAAGTTACCTTCAGTCATAAAAATTATTCAAAATTTTTCCTTATTAATATACACCCTGACAGCCATCAATGATAAATCGGTTATTCTTAATACATTTAAAAATCGATTTAGAATTAAACGTTTCCTTTTTTTTTTAATACCTGAAAGGCTAATTCCTCAGGAAAATGTAATATACACTGCAGTCTCTCAAGTTCTGATCGAAATAAAGCAATCGGTTCATCGCCAATTACAAATCCATGTACTGCGGAACTATTTGAGTGCGATGAAGCTAAAAGTAAGTGATATAAATGAGAAAAACAACTTGAGTTCCATGCTACTTCAATGCAATTTGTGAGAAAAATAAATAAAATCGAAATAAAGTTGAAGATTCCATGTGACTCAAAAAACTCCCATCTCCTCCAGGAATTCACTTAAAAAACTGAAAAATTTAGTTTATAAAGACTAGAGGCTTTGTAACAGCTCAGAACATAATTTGTGTATTAATGAAAGCTCGAGAGTGTTACCGCATCAAGAACTTAAGTTTTAGAACTTAAGTAAAGTAAACTTAAGTAAGAACTTAAGTAAGAACTTAAGTTAAGAACTTAGTTTTACTTCAATTGGAGTATATGAGTCAAAAACTTTCATACCCATGAAATCCGAAAGATTTGCACAAAACAAAAGTTCTCGGGATAATAAAATATAAAAAATCTATATTTCCATCTCATAATATAGATTTTATAGTTTTATTTTCTGTAAGAAAAATTCAATTATTAACTTCGAAAAAAAAAAACATGCTTGCAATAGAGCAAAATTAAGTTGCAATAAGTAATATAGTACACAAATAGCCCGAAAGTAAATTCTTCAAAAAAATTAAGAAAAAACTGACAGAGTAATTAAATTAAAGATTACGACTTAAAAAATTATTCCTAATTGTCAAATTTTGATAACGTTGTTTATAAAACGCTAATTCAAATGAACTTGAAGGTGATAACGAGTCTAAAACTCTGTAACAAGATCAGTTCCAAAAATTTTTAAGAAATTGAGTACCCTAAACCTTAAACTACTTCAAAATAAAATTTGCTTGCAGTAATTAATTACAAATCATTGCGGAGCGAAAACTTAAACACTTATGTGTCATTTTTCTGCAACATTTATAAACTTGCAGTTTGTAAAAGGACTTTGATTTAAAAAATCTGGAATCAGCTTCTGCACAAATTTACATACTTTTTTAATCTAAGAGATGTTTAAATAAATATTTAACAATTTATAGATAATGTATGCAAGAAACTTTACCTAACTTGCAGACGAATGCAAGTAAAGAGTTTGGTTTTGGAGGTTCTGCATTTAAATGAATAGCATTGACGAGTCGTCCAACAAAACTGGCTGTCATGTGAATTTCTTCAGAATAGAGATTATAGCGATAAAATTTGCTAATAAAAAATTGTAATAAATACAGTTGCAGAATGAGATGCAGAAATTAAAAGAAATTGTTGCTGATTTTCAAGAATTATTCAGTAAAAACTTCATTTCTTGTTACTTGCGAGGCAAAGTAAAGTGACAAGTTTTGCATGTTTCAGATGTACTCGATGCAAAAGAATTCTACGCCAGACTTTAAATACGAACATGGCAGGCTGGACAAAGTTTGTTTTCAGCTCGTTTAAGCTTTGCTGCTTTTATGTGGCTGCTTCAGCTTTGTTGTATCTGCATTTAAAAGCCAAAAAATCGCCTGCTTCTTTCTTACTCTGCATCCTTTGCTCTTAAACCAGTTTCTTTCCATTATCAAGTCAATTTACTTTCAAAAAACGTACACATATTGAAGTAAAATATGCAGCTTGTATGACATGAGAAAAAAAAAAATTCAAAGGAAGGAAAGCAAAAGAGATGGGTGAATTTTGAATATCTTCCGGTGAATTGGTTGGTTCTCTGGATAACTCTTCCTCCCTACCATAGATCTTTCCAGTAACAGAATTTTGATTTAATTCAAAAATCCTTCGTGCAGGAAAAGTAAACTTCAAACTAGTAGAGAGAACAGACAACAAAAGCAGTGTGCTTAAAATGCAAAAATACGGAGAAACATTATATTCATCTTCGCCCTCAAGGGATATTTATCCAAACAGTTCGACAAATTAGAATAATCTTTAGAATACTTCAGGAACATGAAAAATATAAATTTTATTTCAATTTCGCATGATTTTTTCTCTTTACCAGTAGGAATTGTTCAACTGAATAAACTTAGGTACTCATATCTTAATCAAATTCTTTTGCTCATTTATGTTTAATTTTCTCTGATAACTCAGATTATTAAATAAAAGTTTATTTGGAAGATTTTCTACAGTTTAGCGAATATATAACGGCAAAACGACCCGAGTATCAGCAAATGAAATAAGAAACTGGAAATTAATATTGAGGAAAGCTCTGTTCCTCTCCTGTGCTGATTATCAATTTCCCAGTACTTATTACATTTGTTGATACTCGGTCGTTTATAAAAGCAATATTCCGATTTCCTTATTTCTTTTTGGATTTCTCAAAATACCTGAAGCCATATCATTTTGAGATGTGTTGCACTGATTACTGCTTGCTATAAAAATCGATTTCCACATGGAAGAATCAACCCTGTTCTGCGCCATTTCCCATAAACTTATTGATATCGATTTCACTGTCTAATAAGATGTTGCTGCAGAAAAAAATAGTATAAATTTGCATAATCTGAACTATATCCTTCACTGATCAAGTTTTTCATTTGTTACGATTTCGATTCCAAAAATGTTTAATTTAAAGTTAAAATGCATAATTTTTAGTCTGCAATATCTTTTTAATTTCAGTTGAGCTTACTCAAATCTCTATATATCCCAGTTGGTAGTTTCCATGGGCTTGTCAATTTTTCCTGCTCAAATCATCTAAGCAGGCGAGGATTTGACGGGAGAAAAACAAAAAAGGAAACATGATGTCGAATGATCTACAGTCACAGGAAACAAACATTCAAAATATCTGGCGAAATAAATTAAAATGATACTGAAAATTTTTCAAAATTTTAAATTTCAATCGAAAAGTGACGAAATAGGACTCTGTTTTTAAATTCCCTCAGGAAAAAAACAGACTGTAAGAAATACTCGGATACCAGATGATAGTAAAAAAGAAAAAGTAAGAAACTGTTGGAAGATTTGTTGGCATTTCTTCATTTTTTCATGACAAAATGGATTTTTTGTTCAAAAATTATAGATTTTTTTTTTTTTTTTTTTTTTTTTTTTTTTTTAGTTTTACGCTGAACATTTTTCTGGTTTATTAGTCAAAATTGTTCATTGAAAAATTTAGAAAATGTGGACTAATGTAAAATGTACGTTCAACAGTGTTGCATGAAAAGTATTGTGGGATTGTGAAAATGTAAATCAGTCGAATTCATATTTGAAGCTTAATCTGAATCCTCTCAGGAATTGATCAGTTCTAAACACACAATCTAAATCTTGATTTTTCATTCCAAGAAGATCCGAATAAAGAACATGAGAAGGAAATTAGGATCGATAAAGTTTATTATTTTAGTAAAAGTTCTCACCATTCTTGTTACTTCGATGGTATCATCGTTTGGAAGCAACATTCGTGGGATTATTTATACACTCTACAATTACAATAACAATGAATTTAAGACAATGCCTTAATGAGATGCTCGCGAATCCAGCGAATAAAACACCGCAGTTCGGGAGAAACACTACACTTGTTATGGAGAGAATCCGCACAAAAGATGAAGTATTGAAATAGTTTGCATGTCGTAAATCCTGAAATATGGGATATTGAGCAATCAAAGTAGTAGATGATAGATATCCTGGAAATCAGGATATTGGAGGAAAAAGTTTTTTTGGATGACACAATTTTTTTTTTTTTTTAATTTTTGGATGACACAACTAAGATGAACTGTATATTAAATTAGATAGCATTTGTTCATAGAAGGAAGAAGTATGAAAATAAGCCTGTGAAGAAGCCATCTTTATTCACAGAGTACACATGCATAAAAGGAAATGGTTAAAAATTAAAAGTTCGATCAATCATTTTGTCTATTATGTGCACCCTGTCTTTAAATTTTCTGTTCATTTTCAAAATCTGTCGTAAAATGATATCTGATAACTTATGCAAAATCGACTACAGAATATCATTTACATTCCAGAATTATGAATCTTTTTTAAATTTAAATTTTCACCGTTTTCTCATTGTTTAATAAATTTACGCTTTCAAATATATCACAACACATATGCCAAGCATCAAATAAACGAACTTACAGAGTACATCGAAGCAAATAAATAAACAAATGGAACATACAGAGATCGCTGTTAAGGAAATCTCTGCTTAATAGTATTACAAATCTGTACTCTAATAAAACAAACAATTTGTTGCAGAAATGGACAGAAGTTTAAACAAATTTATTTGTTAATTTCTTATATTTATTCCAACTTTACAATTTTTCTTGGTTCAGCAGATTAATTTATAAAGATTTCTAGCAAGGTTATTTTGGCAAGAGTAAACCTAAAATTTTTTAGAAATTCCTTCACGTTCTTACTCTACACTTTCTCAGAATACCTACTACATCAAAGGATTAAAAGAGTTCGGAATTAAGTATTAAAAATGGAGTTTTAAAATAAAACTTTCAAATCATATTCCAAGTACAAATGCACAAGAGAATTTCAAGCTGATGAGAAAGTATAATGAGGTGGAAGTAGTAGGAAAAATCCATGAAACATACAACAGAAAAAGTAGCAGAAATTAAATACGTGGAAGTGGCGTTGTGAGTGATTGATTGAGATTATGAGATGAATTATAGGGAATAAAATGGGATTTAAATCAAATCGAGTCATCTATTCGATAGAAGATATCGTGCAATTTTGATGTAAGTAATATGTTCATACACAAGAATGATTGAGTCACAACATTTTACTGAAGAGTTTTCATTCCAACTCAATAATTTAATCAGTCTTCATTAGAAGCATAAGAATGTTCGAAGTGTTTCGAAATGAAATCATTGCAAGATGAACAGACTTGTTAATGAAAGGAATCTAGTCATTCTGATTTCGTCGTGAAAGAAGTTTGTCAAAGAGTCGCTCGTTGAATACCGATTAAAGTAAAAGGATTCAAACTCAGAGTGAAATTGTTTACTGCATGTAAACTCCAGCACAATTTATAATATGTCAACTTACAACGCAAAGGGAGTTAATTTACAACATGTTAACTTTAATGCAAAGACATCTCGTTTTCCACTTGTCCATTGTAGTATAATTTACATGTTAATATAGCGCAAACGGACATGTCAATATAGCACAGCACAATTAGTGTTAAATATAGGGCTAAGGTCAAAAGCTTAGTTATACCAAGATATTTCTATAATACAAAGACTTATTTCGTTATATCTTTTTTTTTTTAATCTATTTCGTCACATTTACATGAAACATTCCGTCCCTCCGACAGATTTCGAGATTTTAATCTGAAAATCCAGAAAATAATGATTTGAGATCAAGACAAGATTTCTGATAAAGGTAATATCGGCAGGGAGTTCTCAATATCGGATAGTCTAAAAAACAAAAAACAGACGCCAAGATCATCAAAGCCCACCTGTCCTTGCTGCAGTGTTTCTCTATAAATGAGACGTAAACGCAAAATAGAGTTCCCCTTCTTCATCCATCTCAATTTATCCTCCTCAATCTCTAGCTTGATCTCTTCAATGCTTTTGTTCCAGTCATTGAAGATCGTTATTCGGTCATTTGTCCGGCATCGATTTAGTGCTAATGCATCAACAAAATTCTGGTCACAGTGGCATTGTCACATGGCATTTCTTCACTTCTCAAAAGTTGCGAAGTGACGGTTGTCCTGATGTTGATGGCCTTTTTATCATATCTTCATTTTGTGGCGCTGTGACGTTTTGCTACCTGTCCTATTGAGTGACGTTCTGCTACCTGTCCTATTGATAAGGTAAGCATTAGTCAACATTCCACATGTTATCCTCCTCCTTTCTTGCATTTTTAGATATTCTAAGACATTCTAAACGTCTCCCTATTTAAAAGCTTTTCCATGAAAGCAAAATTTTTGTGATGATCACGGAAATAGCTCACTTCATTTTGCTTATCTTTTTTTATCATTTCCTTTTCATTTCCTAAGCTTTTTTTTTCTATAAGACAGATATCGTCAGTGTTTTTTCCATTCTTCCCATGGTTGCTACTCTGTGGCCTCTTCCGTTCCATACATTTAAGCCTTATTTTTGTCTTTTTTGAAAAAAATCTTTTAAATTAATCCACATTGCATCTATTCCGTTCGTGAGCGTTTTTTTTTTTTTTTCTTCGGTCACACTCTGAAAATTGTACAGAATATTCGACTGGCTTGCCGAAAAGATCTGTTCTGAATTTTGTCTTTCTAAATCGACTCTTTCCTACATGATGAATATACATCAAAATTATCGCGTTTCCATATGAAAATTACGAACCTGAAACTTTCAAGACCTTGTCTTCGGTCTTAAAACTGTTACTGGAGATCTGGCCAACTAGCATGCCAAAAGTTTTCTCCGTTGAATACTTTTCAGAATCGCTTAATTTATTTAAAAATCACTCCTTGATTAAATTGTTGACGGTATATTTTATTCACACTTTGTCGTCCACAAACAGCGTTGAACAACGTTTTCTCGGCTTCTCGTGGATACAGAGGGAAATGTCACTATTTCACCGCTGCTACTCCCATGCTTGTTAGATGTCGAGACAAGATTTTGAGAAAGAAAAGTCGGTGGAGAATGCGAAAAATATCTTGAGGAATATTTTACGAACAGCGAGATGTCTGATGCTGTAAACAAACTAAAAAGACATACATACTGTTCCCGAATTCATTAATGTATCGAAAACAACAGAAATTCGGATTTTAGTTAAAAACAAATGTATTGTCAACTGAGTATGAATCTTAATGGTTTATAATCTTGAAAATTAATGTATCGATCTATTTGGAAAAACATAATATCAACTTGTAGATAATAGAAGAAACTGCCAAAATGTTAATATCACAACCAACAAAATCAGTATGCAATGAACATGAAATCAAATGTTCCATTTCAAAATATAGTCATATTCTTATGTTAAAGTTTCGGCGACAAAGGCAGTCAATCATCTGTTTAAATCAAATGTCAAGTATCACAAAATAATTAAAAAAAGCTCGGAAAAAGCAGAATGAGATAGGAAAATAAATGAAGTTAACTTTAACTAAAGTGATGATACTTATAGATGACAATGACAACCGTTATTCGCCGATCTTCGAATATTCTATTTTGAATTTAGTATGATACTCAATCTCTTGTCTCTGTCTTCCTTTTTGTATGTTTCTCGACATTCTTTATTCTTTTTCCTTACAAAAATGGGGTGCAAATACATATGTTTTGCATTTTTATCTTAATAAATCATTGAAGAGTAGGCTATGTCTCAGAAAGAAATATATTTATTAGGACATATATTTAACCATAATAAAAATACACTGAAACTGTGAAACCGATAAAAAATGAATTTGGTCGAAGAAGATTTGAGTCATCGTTTTCAAAGACAGATAAACAGTAATGGACGGATGGAGATCGATTCATGCTGTATTATCTTGTTTCCCCAAATAAAAATTTTTTGCAGTACAGAAAAGAGAAGATATTTCAAACGTTTACTAAACTCATAGTATGGCTTTAAAGAAGCCATACTATGAGTTTAGCTAACTTTTAAAAATATGGCTTCTTCGAAAATTTATAAGAAAAATGTTCAAAATTATAATATCACATGTCTAGAAATAATGAATGAACCCGGATATCTGCATTTAGGAGTCACACATAAAAGGTAGAGATGAGCGAGCCAAGAATAAAAAAGAAAACCTTTTTTAACGTGCGTTCATGAGCTATTGAAACACTCCACATCTGCAACTTTAAAGTTTTCTAGTCATTTAGAAATGGCGCAGTTTGTTAAAAATACAATTGAAATATGAGATTTGAAAACCGAAATTTGAATTTTAACTGAATTTCTAGTAATCTAGTCTGCACTTTGTTTTCTACAGAATGAAGAGAAAGACAAACTTTTAAAATGGACAACAAATAATTCTCATCCCCACGGAATTAGTAAATACTTGCAAAACAATGAAAAAATAGAATGATTAAAAACGGAAATACTCCCTTTTGAATGCGCAACTTAATCTATTTTCTACCTTAAAATAAACTAGAAGATAACGTCTTATTTCAATAACTGTATTTATTAATAAAGGTAGCTTCAACAACTGGATTTGTTAATTGGGAAAAACAAAAGGATGAAAAGTTTTTTCATTCCTATTCCGCTCCCATAAAATTGGTCATGAAACAATTTGCATTTCCTCCTATGAGAAACTAAATAATATAAAACTGTCTTAAAAATACCCAAAACAGATTTAGGGGAGATTCAAAAAAAATCCATTTTAGAAAAATCATTTAAATTTACATCTTACTATTTTCATTTTTTTATTATGATAAGACTTTTGCTTCTCATCATAACAGAAAAAAGAGAAATTCTTGGATATTGTATTTGAGCGAAGCACAAAAAACTGCAGATCCCCTAAATCCCCTAATTGCAGATCCCCTAATTAGTTTATTCTGAAACTTGAATAAATACTTCAATATAGCCCGTTACTTTATTTTGTGGATGGAAGGATCAGTAGCTATATTTAATCAAAGTTATATTACAAAAATAAGTCAATCAAAATCATAATCATAAAAACTCTGTTAACATCGGAGTAATTTTTTCTAGATATAAATTAGTACCCAAAGACAACTCAAAAGGTTTATTGTTTGGTCTCTTTTTTTTTTTTTTAGTCTGACTAAACAAATTTTAGTAATTGTTCGTAAAAAAAGAATGCCGAAAACAAGAAAAAAAAAAAAAAAAAAAAAAAAAAAAAAAAAAAAAGACAAAAATCAAACGTTATTGCTCAATGTTTATTAAAAATACAAGAATTATTACTAAAAAAAAAATTGAGTTTATATATATTTTTTTTAACATCATAATTTTTTCGAAAAATTAAAGCTGACTTAAATCGGTAAAAGTTAGTATCTTTTTAATTAAAATTTACATGTTTTTGACTAACTTTATTTACGAAGTACATCTGCACTATCGGCTGTTATGCAACCATCCACACAAATATTTTAAAACTTTTGAAAAAATGCATAAAGTAAATCAACACTGAGAGTCTAGAAATTTCCTATTTTTGGAAAAATTGATCAAAGAAATGTTAATAAAATTAAAAAATTATACATTTTGAGAATCAACATTGATCAGATGTTATTTCGTCTAAGAAACTTAGATTGCAGTAATATGACATTTTTTGAACTTACTTCTTTCATGTATTCTGCACATTAATTTCAAATATTTTTTGTTTTATTCAAAATCAGTATCTTGTTCTAAAAATCCGGAGATTTTATCACGCTGGACATTAATTCTTGCACTGGATGTCTAGAATGAACTTTCCATTCAGTCGTTGACATCAAATAGACAAATTTCAATATCTGCTCTGTCAGCTAAACTTCAACATGTCTTACGGATAAACTTTGATAGATACTTTTTAAAAAATCTTGAAATTCAATTGTTTCTGAATAATTGTAGACTAGTTCCATTATTTTAAATAGTGTTTGATGCGAAATATCTGCAACAGACTTAAAAATCATAACTGGAAGGATTTCCAATAGTTTAAGGATTTTTTACCTGCAACATCTGTCGGAAAACCCGAAATAACTTTTCTAAAATAACTTCTCTATCTCAAATTACTTACACTATAAAAAATTGTTCTATTTGGATAGTTATAAAATTCATATGTAAATTCTTTTACATTATAAATCTTAAACACCTGCTATATCTATATCTTGAACATCTGGTAAATAAAATTATTTTTTTTTTTAAATCATCTTCTAGATAAAGGATTCATTTCATTACGTTAAATTTTCAACATTTTCTCATATTGAGGGATGAATCCGTTACTCATTTTATAATCATTTAGCATGTATGATTATGCACATCTGTATGCTAATTTATAACAAAAAATAAGTTTTTCCTCATGCAACAATCTCCTACACAGCATGAGAAAACTTTAATTCCCTTTTTTGTATTCTGTAAGCTACACCCCTTATCTAGGATAGAAAGGTTATTCTAAAAATTGGTTTGATCAGTGCTGGTGTGAAAATTTCGACTAGGGATAACTTCGACTGTTATTATTGAAGATTGTAGCTGCTGTAAACTGTTAATTCTTCGATTTGGTAATTCTCGGTTATAATTTTTATTCCTTCTTAATTTTCTATTTTGAATATTACTCTATCATCAATTATTTGCGGTATTAACAATAAACATAAAAATTAATTATCCCCGCATTCACAATACGATTCGAATCGTAAGTCCTTACTTTTTACTAACACTAACTTCCATCAACGAAGAAAAAATTCATGATAAAATCTGCAATACTTAATCTACGGTGC
The DNA here is from genome assembly GCA_002249935.1 of Onchocerca flexuosa. NCBI lineage: Eukaryota > Metazoa > Nematoda > Chromadorea > Rhabditida > Onchocercidae > Onchocerca > Onchocerca flexuosa. The sequence goes on along the minus strand of KZ269996.1, from coordinate 357,008 downwards.
CGTCTACTATTTTTCTGATATATGCGGTTCAATGTTGCGACGAAATATACTAGCATCCAAATGAGCTGAACTGAATAAATTTCTCGTAAGTACCGTAATTTGCACAAAGTGATCCATGTAGTTGTCGGTATAACCGAAATTTTTGTGATATAAATAAAAACAAAACAATTCAAGCAATCTCTATAGGAGAAATTCGTAATATTTTTAGGCAAATGAGTCACATATCTATATCTGGTACACAGCACTTTTTATTCTCACATCATCCGATTTGGTATTAGAGTTTAAGAGCATCATGTAAATCGTGTGCAATGAGATATTAATTGACAGGAATGTTAAAAGGACTGAAGCTGGTAAGAATCATCCATCTTAACTTTAGTCCTCATATCCAATCTTTTGTATGATTAATGTGTAGTAAGCCTCAACTCACTGTCAATACTAAGAATTATCTCTATAAAAGGGAGTTTTCGGAGTGGCAACATCAGTGATGTCAGCTCAATTGGTATCTTTAACATGAGAAGTCCTTTCACCATCGGTGGTTTCAACGCGGTGACTTTTTTCAACATCAGTATCATTAACATCGGTCTTCAACGCGAGCAAGTTTTTCAACAACAGTTTTTCAAAATCAATATCAGCGGCAATTAAATTCCAATCCAAGATCAAAAACTATCACAACGACAGCACGAGCGACAATTCAGCAGGAAACGACTGTTAGTATCCTTTATAACTGCCGTGCATTATTCATTTACTCCTTACCATTGTATAAGCGCGATATTGTGTATAATATCTAAGAAAGTAAAAATCTAAGGAAGCCTATTGCTGACCTAGCAGAGTCACGATAACAAGAAGCAATTTCCAATCTGACCAATCTACAATCCAAATTACAAAGTGATCAGAATTTTCTCCCCAACGTGGTATCGTTGCAGATCTTTCAGCTTCAGTGACATAATTCGTTGGATGCTCATGAATTTATCATCGAGAGTTTAAAGGACATCAAAGAGATGAGGAGAATTCAAGATCCTTGAAGTTTCCAATAATTTTTTTTTTCGCGGCTGAAACTTTTTAGGATTGAAGCAACTCAAAAAATTTCATACTGTGCTTCAACTAATTCTATCATTATCATTTTTTTTTTTTTTTTTTGTAATGTAATCATCAAAACGAAATTTCTGTCATGATCCATGGAATGAATCGGCGATTCTGCACGGCTTTTTTACTGCCCACTTATCAATGGCGTTATCTTGAATGCGTGCAAGCTTCATATGCTGTTAAATTTCTCCTTCCCATGGAAATTTCTAATCATTTTTTGCTATAAAATGTCAAGTTCATCGCTCTGAAAAAGAAATTTATCTCAAGGCTGTATATTTTGCACTTGGTATGGGAAGAAAGCAAATCATGCATTCTAAGAATTTGTTGATAGGATCTTCATAACAGCACAATTCCCAGTGCTGCAGAAACGGATAGTTTAGTTAGTGAGATTATAATGAGGACACAGTAGTCAAAGCCAAAATGAATGATTTACTAATTGCCATTAACAGTTCGGAGGAAACTTACCAGGTTTCACTTACAGCGGAAAATGGCTGACATTTTTACATTGCTGTTCTTTAAAAATGACTATGTTTACTTTTAAATGAAATCTTCATTACTCAAAATGAATAAAATCGAAATGGCAGTCAGTTAGTTAATTAGTAGACGGATCGATGCATTTCATATCCTCTATCATTTCACCTTCCAATATCAATCAAATTCTTCGCATTACAGGCATGTCTTTAATTTTGCATTATGTATTAAGACTGGTGCATATTCTATTCTTATTCTATATATTACTTCGCGAATTCCGATATCGCGAGACTTCAACTGAATACTAAACAAATAAACAAATTCCTTATTGTAAATGAATGTCACCAATATTGTGAATCATTTGACTAATTTTACATTCCTTTCCCATGTTTTTTCTGTTTTTATCTATGCTCATATCTTGGTATTCCTGCCATACAGGATATGCTTTTGCTATCTATCGCTCACAGTACTCATCTAAATTCACATTTTTGTCCAAATTCATATCCTAATCTTCTCATTAGATCTTGTTACGATGCTTATATTGTAATTGGGTCTTAACAGATTCCGGTGTTTAATGTAAACCATAAACCAATCCCACCTCTATTATATATAAATCTTTTTGTATTAAGAAAATAGCTCTCTTCAAATGAAGGTTTCATAATACGGTGTGGACGCTACTCAACCAACTTGACTTTACACTGTTTAGCCCAACCCAACTCGATTGGGCGCTAGTCAACCAACTCTACTCTACACAACTTAGTTCAACTCGCCTAGACTCACTGGTGCTATTTAGCTTTGATCGACATCACTCTCCACGACTGAGAATTATTCACGACAAATCTACCACAAAAAAAGAGCAATTTCATCTTTCCAAGTCTCAGCGTTTCAATTTATTGTTCCGGTTTTTCGTCTCAACGTTGAAGGCTTATCATTTCAGACTTTTTCGAGAAACCATATTGTTAGGATAATGTAGCTGTAGAATACAAGATTACTAATTTATCCTCAATAACAATGTATAATAATAATGGTAATAAATCAATTATAAATTGCTAGAAAAAAGTGTTATACATATGCCTGTCAATAGAATAGAATGCTCAATAGTCTCTGTCTAGATGAACCGAAGAAATTTGTCCAGTTTATCTAAAAAATAGATGCCGCGATTGTACCATTTTTCGAATGTAGCTACTGCTGAGGCTATTTGTCTCTGATATTTCGAATTTTTAGTTATCGAGCAACGAATTAACCAAATAGTAAATAACTACAAAAACAATAACTGGACATATGCCGAACAATGAAAGGAACCAAGAAAAAAAACTCACTTTACCATAAAGCATACAATCGGGAATTCATTCCCTTTTTAAGTATTATTGGAGAGGGATTTGTTAACCCTCAAATGTCAAGATTTTAACTTTTGCAAAATGCACAATTACAAATGCTTTCGAATTGAAAAGATTAAAGAAATTGATATAACTTTTGTGGAGGAAGATAAATCTGAAATTTGGTTTTTCTGCATATGTTTCTGATTGCCTCGATCAAGAATTTCTAACATTCATGAACAAATCTTGCCGGAAATTCAAAATACAATATTCCAGATGTAATTTTCGGAAATCAAAGTGAAGATTTCTTGATAGTGAGCAGATCAGTCATTTTACGCTAGCTTAATATAGAAGTATTATCATGAGGATTTCCTGAAAAATATTTTTATTTTATATAATAAATATTCAGTTATTTCAGACAGAAATCTTTAGTCTGTCAGACAATAAAATTCCTTTGAGTCGGTACAAATAAAATTTACATTGACGTAATTAAAAATGTTCTGAAGAATGAAAATAATTTTAAAAAATTTTACATAACTTACATCTAACATTTGGACGCATGATTTGGGATTCAAATCTAATTTAAGTTCTAGCAATGCTTTATGATTAAATTTATTGGTTCAAAGATTTCGAACATCCTGAAAGCAAGATTTTTAAAATTCCCAAAATCCAAACTAACTTCACGATATCCTAATGCACCAGATATTGTAGAAATGAATCAGAACAAGGTTGGTATCATTAAAAAATAAAATGTTATGAATAGCTTCGCCATTTTCTCATAAAATTGTGTTTATGTGAAAGCAAACAAAAATCAGTTACCTTTCTCACTGAATAAAATTTTGATGGTGTGTATGTCACATACAGATTCTGAATATCTTTAATATCATTTCACTTACTTTGCGACTGAGTAGTCGAAATTGATTCCTTTTCTGAAATGAGAACTTATAAAATAGAAAGATTTAATTATTAGTGTTCTAATAAAGTAGTTATTTTATAGACGAGATTATTTACTGTTTTCCCACTTTCATATCTGCTCAAAAATTCATAAAGAGATGCTCTGCTTCGGAATCCGGTTCTTTCGATTCACAATTAATCATCATTGCATATTTGTAATTCTTGTACTTATTCCCAAGTCTTTAATTCTAATAAATAGCAATATCAGTCCTTTATTGTGACAAAGCATGGCTTCAAATTTGTTTAAGTAGGTTATATAGTAGTACTCGAAGAAAAAAAATCTAGAATTTACAGGAATATTTACTAATTTGATCTAATTTGGTCTTTGTACATTAGTGCAGCAAGATTAACTGCTGATAATTTGATTCTTTTTCTTGGTGGTGTTTTTCTTTCTGCTAACGAGTTGGCGTCTCTTTCAATTCTACAATAAAAAATTGCCCACTTTTGTTAGCTGAATTTTTTCCCGTTTGCAGAGCAGAATTACCACTTTATTTTTTCCAAACTGACGACTTATACCAATCACTGCATTGCATTTGCTCGTAATTTTTCCCTAATTAAAACAAATTAAGAAGAAATGATGCTTAAGACCATAACTAGCAAGAAACTTCAAATCAGTAATTGTAATACTTGCCTCTCTTAAGTTTGAGAGCTTTCAAAACTTTGATAAAAATGCAGTTTTTTCAAACTTTTCTTTCTTACCGTTTAGCGACAAAATTCATTCAGAACCTTCAATGTTTGAAATTTTCCTGCAAATTCTTTAGAAGCTAAAAATCTGTCTACAACTTCCAGTATCAGTTTTTGCGAACATGAAAACTTTTATATATTAATTTAGCAAAGAAGAAATTAGTAAATAATCACTTCCTGCTTGCACTTCGTGCATTTTTGCAGACGACGTTGAAACAAGAATTCAAAAATCAATCAGTTCTCTTGTTTTTGAAAATTTATGTCCAGAAAGTGTGCAAATTTATATTAATAGTGAAGAAAGAATTACTAAATATATGCCTGAAGAGCAACATATATTATGCAATTCCATAGATAACAAAATTTGTGCTGATTTCTGATTTTAATTAAAAATGATTTGATTAACTGGATATTAGCATTTCTAAATCACTTTAGCTATGGAAAACCGAAATTTTTGTACTACAGAATGGGATTAGCTAATCCGAGTTCCATTTTTCATAATGTGATTTCTTTTCTTGAATCTTCCACTTTCATGCACCGATTTAACAAAATAAAAAAAAAAAAAAAAAAAGAAGTTATTGTTTCTCCAAGTCTTACATTGCAATAAATGAAATATAAGTGAGGTCTAGCATTTCATAATGTCTTGTTTCTTACTAATCAATGATCAGAAATAAGCAAAAGAGAACAAAATAGTATTGCATAGTTCTTCCTTCAGATTCGAAATGAGAAGAACCAAAAATTATTCACATTTCGTGTAAAAGATCAAAATAAAATAAAAAAAAAAAAAAAAAAAAAAAAAAAGAAAAAGAGGAATGCTGCTTGCCATAATCTATGCTTCATGATACCATCATATTGAACCATCGTCTTAATTTTTTTTAGTTTCAGATATTTATAAGGCACTTCTCATTTTTAGTTTCAAACTGCGACAAGTGTACACATTGGATTTCGATTTCTTTCAGGTATTTAGATATTAATATTCTTGACATAATCTGAATTAGCTTTCTGGTTTAATGCTACTTACTTTGGCGATTGTATTCTCATAGTATTTCCACGGGAATGACTCGTAAATTCTTTATTCGTAATCATCAAATAAAGAAATTTCAGTACACTAAAAGGAACTGCAAGCCTTCTACAAAAACATCACATTTCGTTCAACTGAATTTTTAAAATTTTGTGATCTTAATGAGACATTTATGTGGTGTAAATGACATTTAAAGACGTTTGAATGAGAAACTGTTGAGAGAATTAATGTCTGTAAAACGTGCCGTGCTGTCTTGGAAAAGAAAAAGCTTTACATCGAAATATTTACATACGAATTTGACACACTTTTAACACTTAAGCGGTATTTTTGATGGCATGGTGTCACTCAACTCCTAACGACACGAGCTTCAGATGGTCGCATCACGTTACGACAACGCTTACAAATGTTGGATTCATAGGACCAATGTTTCGGAAAAGTCATCAAATCCAAAATGTTTCTTCCCCCGACTCCACATGCACTTGTCTCTGTATGTGTATGTATATATGTGCATGTATGCTTACTTTCTTATTCGATAACAGAACATTGCCAACCGTCAAAAAATAATCTTTGGTTGATGTTCACAGAAGTTTTTCCATTTGTTGATGAGTTCGTTGAACTACGCAGAATTTCCTCGTCATCTTCTCCTCTCTGCATGGATAATGGCTTGGTTCTATTCTACAGCCCTCAGTTACAACTTCTCTCCTTGCTAACTTTTCCTTAATTCCAACAATATCTTTTCTCTATTTGTTGAGGAACGAATCTTTCTTCATCTATCCTTCTTCTTGCACTACCATCTCTGTACCTTTCTTTCATCGCCTCTCCCATTGTATATTTTCAAATGGCAAGTTTGATTCATGTCGACCAGAGGAATATATAAATGAGGTAGGAGTAAGGGGCTGTCCTTTTAAATTTTTTAATCTCCTGAGGTACTGTTAATCGAACAGATACCAAAGGTGCGAAGATTAGTAGGTTAGCTCGAGTCACCCGATTGATATTATCCCACAGGGTGTAAAGAGTCGTGCTGCTTTTACTGCTGCCACTGCAATTGCTGCTGTTACTAATGCTGCTGCAGCTGTTGCTGCTGATAATGATAGCACACCACAACTGATACCATCTAATTATCACTTCACGTACTAGTAGTGTCTTCTTTCATTTGTCTACTCATTGTGCGCTGTCAACATGTCTGCTTTCTGATGGATGTCTTTTACTTCAAGACTAATGATGGGTCATTGCTGGAAACTTTTTTTTCTTGGTTAAATTCTGCAAAAAAATGAAATTGATGTTGAAGTATCCGAAAACTTTCATGCTTAGTATCATCAGAATTTTGAAATTCTTTTTCCAGGCGATATGGATCAGAGTAGTTGGCATTTAGTAAATAACGGACCATTAGTGGCGGAAGATGTGCATAAGGATGACCTACCAACCGACATTCCAGATGAAGCATTTTTAACGAATGCAGTAAATGAATCAGAGATTGATAGGACATCGCATTCCAGTGTGTCACGATCTGAAACACTTCCTGAAAATCTTGCTGATTTGGAAGATAAAATGAACTTGGTAGATCACGAGAATAGTGCCTGTGATTCATATACATCTTCGAATGACGTTGACAGGTAAGTCGCTTAGTACACTTTTTTTGCGAACACTTAAATTACTTATACAGCAAATTTTGAGAAAAGATATATCCATCATTTTCTTACCTATTAAAGTAATCAAATAATTAAAATTGTTTAGTATCATTTTTATGGTTTGAAAAAAGTATTAGATCTAATATCTTTCGTTGCTAGCTCATACAAAATTATTAACAGATGTTGAAAGTGACACATAAAATGGTGATGTATTATTGCTTACTTAGTTCATTTAACGTTAATGTGTGCTCACTTTCGAATTCGATAATCCAGAATCGGATCTCTGATTCGGTCCATATCGATGTATGAAATCGAACCGGATGCAGAGTTTTCTCAAAACATGTTTAAAATCAGACTGTATTCGTATTTAATTGGCAGTTCTCCTTTGCATATTGTGATCTGGATTTGATATGTGAAGTCATGAATTTCATACATTACCCCATTGCACAAAGTTATAATTAAGCATCTCGGTACTTAGGTATACTGATAGAATTAGATATTTGATTTTTTAAAAATTGAAATTATAGCAACAATCAGAAAGCGAACAATCATGTGCGATCAGAAAACAAAAGTAACGAGGTGCGAGTCAAACTGATAACAAAAACGTTGCCTACTGGAGAAGTTGTCAACCTAATGCCAGAATTAAATAAGCCCGAAGATTGTACATTTTTCGGAATAGATTGTGAGGAACAGGATAACCAGTCTACCACTCAAGTTCTGGCTGACCGTCCGTTTCAGCGATCTGCTCAAACTCTTAGAAATGACACAAACTGTGTCGAAAGGGTTCGGCAAGTAGGCTTTTATTTCCATTACTTTTGTACAACAAATCAGTCTTTATTTTCTCATCAAAAAATACGAGGAAGAGAAAGAATAGGATGCTTCAAACTTTATCATAAATAGATCTTGTGGGATACTGGCCTCCGATTTCAGTGAGTTTTAAAACATTCGTTTATGCAAATTTATTATGCCAACTTTTGCTTTCTAATGATTTATGAAAGGGCTTTATTAAAATTTCAGTCATAGCAGATGATGAAATTCTGCAATTAATTTTTTAATTGTAAAACTCAATGTGTAAAGTTACAGATCTGGTGATTATGATCAGAATCGATCGAGTATTAATTAAACTTTGTCACAAAATGTATTTTTGCAAATGGCAGACTGGTCTTTTCTTTGCTGTATTAGCATTTCTTCTTTGTTATGAAAATTTTTTAGGAAATGGAAAAGGTTTTGCTGAAGATGGATGAAGCTATTCCGAATGCCGGTGCAATCGACGATTTCCTTCGCGAATGTTCGGTAATCTTGAGAAATCGATGGCGAGCTCGGGACAAATTTTCTGAAATTGCATTTCAGGTTCCGAGAAATATTGAATTTTCGAAATTTTTGAACTATGAAAAAAGGACTTTACTAACTGATTGATTGCATCTCGAACTATTCAGATTATAATTTCTTTGATTTTGTTAAATTTATGAAGAAGAATATATTTCAGGGTTTACTTTTGGTGCTCGAATTTTGCTTAGCTTATACGAAATCATATGATCCCATGTTTGATTATTTTTTATCGAGTTTGGGATATAATTCGGTCGCATTCTGGCGTCTTGCCGTTCCGTTGATATATGATTCTGATCTGTCGGCTGGTACCCATTATCGTGATGCCTTATTGTTCGCCCTGGCACTGTATGATGTCAACAACAGTAAAAGTCGTTTACGGTTATAATTGGCTTCATTTGAATTTTTCAGTGAGAGGGGATTTATTCTCCGTCACATTACGTTGTGCAACAATTAACGTAAGATCTCAAAATATATCGATAGTAACGCTCGGACTTTTAACTAAATGTATTTCCGGTACTTTTTTTTTTAGAGAATTATATGCAGCTGTTCCTGGTGTTCGACAAAGTATGCTTGGAATCCATGCCAAGCGTTTCGGCGAAAAATATCGCCATTTACAGGTTAATCTATATTCTTATTTTAATTATTTCTAGATTAGTTATGTTTCTTTCGATTCCTCTATAATTTCAAATCGTAATAAAATAACAGATGATGCGAAGTCGAGCAAGCTCTCGAAGGTCCAGCATTCAAGGATCCATTGAAAATTTAAATTTATCCGAACTTGAATTTGATGAGGCAGCCGAAAACGATGCACACGCTGGAGGTGGGCTGACCGATATTTCTCATCACAAGGTTCTTTGTTTATATATTTGTTTTCGAAAGTGTGAATTTTTCAGAAATTTTATATGACTAGAATAACAAAGACTGCAAACGAATTTTTAAGCTCTAGTTATTTAATTTTTTTTCGTATGGATGGAAATTCTACTCACTGTAAGTTGTAAAGGAAAACTGGTGACTCAAAATTGAAGATGTTCATTGATTGCTTTTTCTTGGAGTCTTGTCTGATAAAGGTCTTGATAAACTCTGCAGAGAATGGTTGTTTGTCGTGGTAGAATAAGATGTTACGGATAATTCCGAATTAAGCAAATCAAAACGGAGAAAAGCGCATAAGATTATATGAATTTATTTTTCCGTAATTTATTTTCCACTAACTCTTTATATTTTTGAATTAGTTAGAAATTGCGTACTTTTTCTGAAAATTTGCATTTTTTATTCGCGCTTTAAAGGAATTATTATTGAATCATAATTCTGAAATGACAACGCACTTATTTCAAATGACAACTGATTCGTCGTTTTTCTAGTTCTGATACCTAAATAATAACAATGATTTAGATTTAAATGAATAAATTTACATTGGTGAAGTGAAGATGATGTTTCGCTGTTTAAAATTTCAGCGGAACATAATTTATTTACTTGTAATAGCAACTAATAATTGATAAATCTCTTAATTTTTTAGGTTTAAATGAAAAATTTGGAAGATATCATGCATTTTTTTTTCAGCAACGTGTAATCAATGTTTCGAATGCGCCACCGGTATCGATAAAACGCAAAATAAGTGGTAGCTGGGAGATTCAACAAGGAAGTGGTGGATTGGTAGCCTGTGTTGATCCAATAATGAGTGTCGATAAAGAAAATATATGGCTTGCGAATATTGGGATGAATTTGCAAGGGGCTGCTAGACGACTTTCCGAAGATCATGTACTGTCCTTTGCAGATTATCTAGAATAGATCAAAGATGTCATTATTGTAATTATTATCGACGAATGGAATTTTTGAATCAAATTTTTATCTATCTCAATTTTTAGGCACCCCCTTCCACCAATTCACTGGGATTGCCACTTCTTCGGCAGGCCAATGCCGGAGAAATCTTCCATGTTTTGGGTGACGACCCGAAAACGAATACATTAACAGAGAATGAACAGGACGTAGAGTAAGTTTTTTTATAAATCTGAGGTGTTAAATAATTAATAGATAATAGTTATTCATGATCGTGTTAGGATTGGGAGTAAAAGATAATAAATTTTTAAAGATCAAAGCTGGAAAAAATAGGAAGCTTTAAAAAAGAAGGAGAAATGGAAGAAATGACACGGATGAGATTGGAAGTTTTGAAATAAAACGAAAAGATTTAAATGCAAGATGGAATGAGAAATTATTAGTTTTTAAGGATTTTGCACGCTAAATAAGTACATCAGTCGCAATGTGTTTAATTCAGGCGCGAGATGTCATTACTGTCGGTGTTGCATGATTACAATAAATCGAACTATCAATTGAATCCGGTAATTGTAAATCAAGAAGATTATAATACATATTATGGCGGTATCAGCAATGGTTTACTCTGGCCCGCATTGCACAATTTGCCGGAATATATTGTTAAAGATTACGATGATGAACAGGTTTGGATGCAGTTGTTTTTCAGGTCATTATTCCAGGCATCATCAAAATTATTTTTACTTGTCTTTGCATTGGAAATTTTACCTTTGTTTTTTAATGTTCTTCTAAGTTCTTTTAATAGTTTAATGTTCTTTAACTCTGCAGATACTTCGAGAACATTGGTGTGCTTATGTTAGAGTTAATTATCAGTTTGGAATTAATGCCGTGCGGAATAGCCGACCGCAGGATTTCATCTGGATCCACGACTATCACTTAATGCTTACAGGACAAATGATGAGAAGTTTAGATAGTAATCTAGAGGTAGGCGGTATGTTAAATTATGAATCATAATTGCAGCATAATTTTGTTAAGTTTATTTTGGTAATAAATTTGGTCAATTTTTAAAAATTTATGATTCATTCAGGTCGGATTTTTTCTGCATATCCCGTTCCAACCTCCAGACAACTGGATGACGAAATATCGTATCGTTGCAGAACCAATAATGCGAGCCTTACTTCGATTCACAAAAGTCAGTTAACTGAACACACTTTGTGCCTTGGAATCGTATAAAAGCAGGAAAATATCAAGCGAGTTACCATTTATGATATTCGTTCCGCTTTTTTCCATCTGTGCACATTGTAGTTTTCGAATAGTTTTTGAAGTAATTAAGAAATTTTTAATTTTTTAAACAGTGTATCGCACGATTCAGTGAATGTTTAAGGAGCGTGCTATTTGAATGATATGTAAAAGACTTTATGCACAGGTTGGTTTTCAAACTCATCGGGACCGTCAGAAGTATGTAGAATTGGTGAAAAAACATATATCGCGTGCCCGAATTCAGTATGAAAGTACGGTTGACATATTCACTGTCACTCATGAAGTAATTATTTGTACACTTTTAGTCTGTCTGTGGATATAGTCATTTGGTAGTTTTATTAAGAGAGTTTTTTTTTCTTTTTTAATGTTTTAGTTCTTCATTAGGTTTTTCTCTATCAGTCAAAAGCGAAGATTTTTTGAATAGCATAAAATAACACTTGTAAATCTACACAGGCCGAAAACTATTTCGACCAAATTTTTTTAGAATTTCACTTGTTCATTGGGTGTTTTCCCTGTGTCAATCAAAAACGAAGATTTCGTGAGCATCGTGAAAAATCCAGCAACCACAAAACTTGCAACTGAAATACGAAAAGAGGTAAATTTATTGCTTGAAAGCATTTTATTTTTGTTGTTTCTAAGTCTTATTCTGTCTCAATATAAATTTTTTAAGCTCCTTTCTGCTGGATCCTGTAAGGGCTGCATTTTTTTTTCTGTGGAACGATTCGATTATACGAAAGGTATCGCTGAAAAGCTTAAGGTTCGTTTATAAAAATTATGCTTGCTATAGTGACTCCTAAAATATAGTGACTGTAGAAAATACACTACTGATCAGTCGAGGTACCTTTTTTTTAGTTCATTTTATTAGTGGAATTCGAAAAATTATGCTTGATCATTTTATTCCAACCTTTCATTTTCCATGTCATTCTTTCCTTGAATCCAATTTTGCGCAGGTAATTTTTAAAATGATATATGTTAACTTTTCGTCAAAATAAACTAATATATTCCAGGCGTGGAAACGTTACTTTGAGAAATATCCGGAACGCATTGGATTGGATCTTTTGTATCAAGTAGCAGTGAGCAATCGGCGATCCGTTGAATCGTATCGGATCTACCAAGATAATTGCTTAAAAATCGTTAATGATGTGAATGCTGCATTTCCTTGCGAAAAATTTCCTAACTGGAAACCTGTAAAATTCAATATGGATGGTATTGGATTATTTATAGAGTTGTTAATTTCATTTATTTTATTATTGTTTATATAGAATAATTTTCTTTCTTTATATTTCATAGAGTTTTGCTACAGGTTTGCCGCGAGCTAAATTGGTAGCTCATTATTTGGCAATGGATGTTGGTGTCGTGACGCCGATTAAAGATGGCATGAATCTGGTGGCAAAAGAAATGTTAATTTGTAATCCTGGAGCTGCACTTATACTTTCATCGGGAGCAGGGACTGAAGTGCAGTTGGGTAATGCTGGTTTTTATGCTCAGGACAGACAGTGTTACTATCGAGTCGAAGATGTCACCAATACCGAGGTCAGGCAGTCAATTAATTTCCTCCAAAATTTGTATTTTTGGTTCTGTATTTGTTGATATGTTGAATTGTCAATTATTTCTAAAAAATAAAGTATTGAGACTTCATATCTTTGAAAACATGAAATTTTTAGAAAATGATTTTGGGAATCAGTTTTCTTTTTACTGATTTATATTTCATTATTTCTGAATACTGCATAATTTAGATATTTGCGGATTGCTTTTACAAAGCTGCAACAGAATCTCTAGAGGAAAGGCATGATCATGGGATTCTTCTGAACCAGTACTTAATGAGTCATGATATCGATGAATGGAGTACAGCTTTCTTAGACCCTTCGTGGACTCATGAAGTAATTAGGCTTACTGAGGTATACACTACTGAAACCCTTATTCACCTTAAACATATCTATACTCTTATTGATTTATTTGGTTACCATAATTCTCTTTTTTGTGTTAAAATGTTCTGTGAATTTTTATTTTAGTTTTTGTTTAATAGTTTATATTCTATACGTGTACCTTATATTCAGGTAAAACTTCTGGCTGATTTTTATCAACTCATGGATAAAACATGTCAGGTGCGTCGACAAATTGCTGAACGGGTTTTGAAGGGGATTGCAATTCGGGCCCATTTCTCTGTTTCACTCGAAAATGCAAAGGTATAGTTTTTCTTGCCGAAGACTTGTGCACTGTAATAACTGTAGAAGCTAGTGCTTTTGTATTCTAATATCTGCATTATAAATATTTTATATGGTTTTTTTTTTTTTTTTTCTTTAAATATTCTTTCTCTAGGAACATATTTTTTATGTCACGAATGATGGAGTAATTAATTTTTTGTAGGCATCGCTTGAAAACTCATGTATTCCTGATACGCACACTCTGATTTTGGAGACTGCAGCAGCTGGTGATGATTCAGATGAGGGTAGTCAACATTTGACTGCAAAATTTGATATAACAAACGAACTTGCTGAATTAGAAAACGATCTCGAGTTCCTCAGATTTATTCAAAGCGATGAAATTAATAATGTGGAGCAGTTCGTTATGGTTAGTTTCGAACTTGAATTTTCAATATTTTATGCTTGGTTGTAGTTTATTCCTTTTCATTACTTTGACTATTGCGTCATTTTTCAGACTCTTGGAAGCTATCATCCTGCTGGACAAACAGCTTTCGTTGATGAAGTTAATAAGGCATTTGCCTTACTGACTGAGGGTGATCATTTTCAACATTTCTTCACTGATCGTGATGGTACACTGAAATCTTATTCATGTTCTTATCCAGCCAGCATTCAGCCAGCATATTCTGCCGTCATTCAAGTACTTTAAAATTTAATATTTCTTGGATATCCAAGATTGTGTATGTCAATTATAAATCTTCTGTGTCAACAGATTTGGTGCATGTTAGTGTTTTGAAGATTAACATAATTGCTTCTTTTTTTATTTGTCTTTTCTTAAAGTTATGAATAGTTGAGGCACATTCGGCACAAAAAATAAAAATTTTCAGGCGCAGTTCGCTCGACGCTGTGCTCAGTTTTGCGCAATTGTTACTACATCACCTTTGATGCATATTGGTGTTTTAGACGTCAGCACAATGCCAGAGGGTAGATGCTGTTTTTTTTTTTTTTTTTAATATGGATCAAAAATTCTGAATTCTATAGCAGCCGTAGTTATGAATTGGTTTTAAATATTTCTTTAGATTTCGTTTTTGTTTATTGAAATATTTTTTAAGGCTACTATGCATATGGTGCATCTGCTGGTCGTGAGTGGTATTTGAACCCATCGCTGCAATTCAAAGATGACAGTGTTAATGATGCTGATCTGGCTTTGCTAACGAATGTCTTTGAAAGAGTATGAAGAATCGTTCACGATTAAAATGAGATATTTGAATCAAATCATGAGAGTTTAATGTGAATATATTTCAGTTGGAAGAATTACTTGAACAACCGGAATATCGTAATTTCACTTGGATTGGTTCCGGTCTACAGAGACATTATGGACATATTACGATCGCTCGGCAGGATGTCAACTATTCAGTTCCTAAACATCGCTCATCTCTTTTGTTCGTTTTTTAATTTCTTTTTTCAAGAACCGCTTATAAATTAACTAACTTATGCTAATCGGTAATTAATAAATATTCGCTTTAAACGTTCGTGGAAATATAAACTCATGAGAAGTCGAATTTAATGAATTTTTTACTGTAATATTTTCAGATATCAAGCAGTATGCAAAATAGTAAACAAAGTAGATCCTACGGCGGCAACTTTGGTATTACGAGAGGGTGAATTCGATTTGAAAATTTTCACGAAAGTAGCACTATCAGAGATCAATAGTGCGACGGTAATTTTTGATTTTGTTATCGATTCTTCATGCTAATTGACTGCATCATACATATTTCTCATAATTGATTATATAAAACATAATTGATTACACATATATTTAGAGCAAATTGCTCTTTAAAAAATTTTTAGTTTATGTTCAATTACCCACATGTCAGTCGTTGAAAATTCTTAAATTCTAATTTCTCCGAGATAATTTTGGCTGGCTCATTCACTCTTGATAAACCCGCTGAAATGGTTAGCTTTTTACTGCTGAATTGTAATTTCTTTTTTACTTTTCTATTTCTTTTTAGGCGAAAATTTCTGGTCGTATTTTTAATAAGGGTCATGGGATTCGTTTAATCAAATCAAAAATGGGATTGAAATTAAATTGTGGTAAAATTTTGGTATGTGGGGACTCTGAGACCGATTTACCAATGCTTGAGGAATGTCTGATTTGTTCACCAATGAATGTTTATACAATTTGGGTCACAACAAATCCTCAGCTGCAAGAAAAAGTACGATTACTTTGTGGAACATATGAGAACGATCACTACGTTTTCGTTTCTTGCCCGGAAGTATGATTTCTATATTTTGTTGTCCATTTATAAGTTACAAATTAATCTAGTTATCATATTTTGAGATCCAAAAGAATCATATTTCCATATATGCAAATTCAAGCGATCGGAAAACTTCAAAATATTAGATTCGGAATCAACACTTCCTTTCGATTCTCCAACTTATGAAACTGCTACGTTAAAGGTCTTACTTGGTGCGATGGCAAATGCAACTGTGCGCGAAATCACAATTCGACCACAGGGAGATGACGATGATGAGGAATAATAATGCTTGAATCTACTTATATATTTTTTTTATCTACACTGTGTATAGAATGTGTTTACTCTTAGTTTAAATGTAATATAAATTAGTTATTTGATTCATCAGCGAAAGTAGTAATAGTTGGTTTATCAGACCTTCGGAATATACTTTTTGTATATCTTTTTCAAGTTAAATCTTTAATGATTCGTTCATGTTGCTCACTTCTGGTCTGCATGAACGAATATCTCCATACCTCATTTGCTGGAAGGAATAATTTTTTAGGCAGATCAAGTTCTTTTTTAAGAAAAGTTCCTTTTCCAACCAGTAAATGAGGAAAATTTGCAAATTCTGTAAATTTGAATTACACGAGATGTTTTTACGCTAAATTATGTTAGTCATCATGAAATAATGTGTATTTATTTTTTCCAAAAATTAGATTCCATTAGTTTTATCTTCAGTCTTAAATGCTAGGTATTTCTTTCCTTACACATATGCTTTCCGAAAGTCTTTATGCAGATATTATTGACATCAGAAATATTTCTGATTAGATATTGACAGTATTGGGAATTTTTTCTCTTGATATAAATTGTATAAAAAAAAGAGTATATGAAAAACAAACGTGATGCGTGTATTCATGAAGAATACCTTTGCATTTATACCTCAAATTTTTATTTGATTTGGATTTAATACTGTGTAATGCTTTTATTGCTCTCTTTAATGTTCTCAGTATTTTTTCATTTTGCTGCACTTAAATTTTGCGAGCAGGTAGCGATTTCTCTTTCTTGAGAAAAGTCAATGAAACAAATGTCCATGTTTCTAGATTAACTAATCTCATTTTGTTTCTTGCAGTTCATCATATTCTCACTTTCGCAATTTTTGATAATGATTGTTTAACTGAAATGAGCAAAAAAGCACTTGGAAATCATGTATATTTTTATTTTGTATGAATTGCATTCTTCAACCTGAAAACATGGTCGGGTATAAGATTTATTTCAAGATAAATCTAAGTTATGAAATTATTTTGTGGTAATTCAGTCGTAATTCGAAGAGAACAAGACTCATGTGCTTCCATCGATAATACTTTTTATGTGAGTGGTTTTTTTGCTTGAGGCTTAGTGTGATAAAATCCCAGTAGTAACCAAATTTAAGCTCTTTAATCATGCGATATTGCATCATTATTCTCTATGATTAGGTGCTTTTCTTGTTAAGTAATTTTGGTTTTGGCCAAACTATGCGGAGCTGTTGAAATAATTGATTCCTATGCTGCGGCAAATGGAACAGTGATAGATTAAAATGTAGATATCAATGGCTGAAGTTATCATTCTTGCATTACAGTTGAAGATTTCTGCGAGGTGCAATCTATTTCCATTATAAGCTAATCAATAAATTGCAAAATAGGTAAACTCATTCGATCTGAACCTGCATATAATGTTAAGCGAAGTAAGTGCATGCATATCTTATAATTCTTCCAAAAACCTGTAAATCTGAGATTGAGAGACTTTGCAATTGATTTTTAAAACTTATGAATTTTTCGAGAACTCAACAAATAAGCTGTTTGCATCATTCACTTGTCGTTTCGGCGAGAGTTCACAACATTAGCCATCATCATTTTGCTCCAACAATTCAGTCCAGTGCTCTAATAGTTAAAATCATAAAACGCTTTCGAAGACATACTTCCTGCATTCATTTAATTTTTCGCTAGAAAAAAGATGATGAAAGAAATGATTCAAAAGTGCAGTAGAATAAATGAGTAAAGAAATCTATATACGAATTATTTTTCAGAATGCAGAATATTTTAGAATTTTTTTTCATAGTAATTATTCTTTTATTGCTATTTTCCAATCTTCTTGTGATATTTTCTCCACTCTGGTAGAGCGTAAAGCAGCCTTTGCTTATTATATTATAATGTTGCAAAAATCTCGAGCCGAATCCGATACTGGAATGAACTCGGGAAAAGTAATTGAAAAATATTTATCTTACATTATCAAATCAAAACTAAGAAGTGCCGTTTTAGTAACAATCGCTGTTTTCATCTGATTCTTATTCAAGTACTTATTATCTTTGACAAGTTAATGCATTAATATCACCAATTTCTCATTTTGCAAAATTCAAAATATTATTACATTATTTCTTACCACCTCTTTTTTTTTTTTTTTTTTACAGTATTTGTAATTCCACATTGTCTACAGTTCTTCCTTTCAGAGTGATTTGAAATCAGAGGAATAATGTATGTATTTGATTTGTACCATATTTCGTAAAGATAAGAATTCTTGACGATGTCGTGTATCGCAATCCATATCATTTCTCTTTTTAATGACTATTTTGGCTGAGGCCCTTATAAGTTTCACACTTAGTTTTGAAGACCTTTCGTAAACTACTTGAAAACTCATTGTAATCATAAGTAACAGAAAGGATAAAAATTATTTGTTTTTGCAGTGAGTTTTTTATTTTTTACATTTCAAAATTCCAGAAGAAGGGGCCAGTATATAAAAGAGCAAAAAAGATTGAATTTCCTATTAATTTTTAATCTTGAATTATTTTACTTTTTTCAGTGAATGAATTAGAGTCTTTAATCATTGTTATTGTAGTTCGAACTGGTTAAAGACGAAAAGTTGAGCTGTGGAATCTATTAACAGAAAAATTTGGTGAATAAATTCCAGAAATATTTTATCTCGATCATTCCAAATATCAGTTCGCTTCTCTGAAAAGAATCTTTACGTTGTAACAGTTTTCACATCCAAATTCCAAGCTTTAGTCAGAAATATCAAAATGAAACTTTGTTCTTCAATAGATGCAACAAAGAGTTTTTACGTAATCACTAAGACCTAAGGAAGCTGCGAAATTCGCTAACCATTTCAAGATTTTTTGGTGCATTCAATCAAGAAGATGAATTTATAATCATGACATATATATCTTGAATTACTGCTACGAAATATGAAGTAGCATGCAAGAGCTTCTTGCATTCTGAGATATATTTGGTATCTATTGGTTGTCCCATCTTTTAATAGTTAGCAACAATCTTTAAAGAATAAACTGCATCGTTATTTTGACTTTCCAAGCGGTTAAGTACAATTAATCAATTACAAAAATTATCTTTTTTTGTATGCGATGAATTTGTAAGGCTTAATTGATGAGAAAGTTTGTTTGTAGGTTCGATCAGCCATGAAAAATTTTATCGGTCTTCTCAAATATAAAATCAATTGCCTTTCTAGCAATCAGCAATGGCAATGGTTTGTGATGCATTCCTCTTTGAAATTTTTGCAAAAGATGAAATGATGGGCTGTACCAAAAAACAGGATAGAGCACAGTAGGAATGACAACTTGAAATGACAACGACAATTTTTGTTGTTGTTCAACTGTTAAATTATTTGATAGCTATGTTATTACTGATATCATTGCTCCATAAGAACTTTCGGAAATTGAAATGTTTGTAAAACGAAGAACTTTGTTTTTTTTTTTATTCCTTACTTCTTTATTTTCAAAGCATGGAAACGAACTTTTTCAGCAAGAAATCGAAAGTTTCGATGAATGAAAGAAGAAGGAATTCGAAATAACAAATCAATTCTGCATCTTCAAAAGGTCTACACGTCTGTTAGATGCTTCTAAAAGTTTCCAAAATCTCGACACACAGTAATAATCGTGGACCAGTAGTTTTATTTTTCATTACTGACTGGTTGAATATCTATGCAAGCAATCGAAAGTTGTCCAGGTGCATGTGTTTGCATCCCAAACAACCACGTTCTAGGAGAATGAATAACTCACTACACATCACCGATTTGTTTTTCATCTGCTTATTTATAACCATACAAAGAACTTCAGCTTAAACGAATAAATCTGCAGAATATAAAGCTGGGGATGATTAATTATTGTTCATTAAGGGGAAATGAGGAGGCAAACTTTTCCTGTAGATAGACTGTCATGCTGGAACATGGGCATATTTATCCTAATGATTATCAAACACGATTTTTGTTTGTCAGCATATGGCACGACACCCTTATCAGCGCAAAATGACTTGCTTGCAGTTACGTTGCCAGGGTACGTTGCTTGCTTGTGACACCATCCACCATAAATGGCGGAATTTAGAAGCCAACTTCACGCACGTTGGTCGCATCTCGGCGTTCACTCTTTATACTGGACACTTACCGGATTGATTAGTGATGGCTATGTGTGTTATATGTGAGTGGATGATGTATGTGTGCTAATGTGAGCGTGTGTGATAGCGGTAACTCATTCGCTATAAAAGTGCCACTAGCACAGAAAGAGCTTTTTAGCAAGACGTATCAAATTAATCAATTTGGAGCAGCATGTCCGTGTCACAGTATGGTACAGCAGATGTCGCTGATATCGACTCGACCTCAGGTAACTAAGACATCAAAATTGCAATAACCATTGGTATGGACGCAGTCATTACTAGCATCTCTGAAATGCCCTATATATACATATAATAATGTTTCTCATTTCGTATCTGATTTTTCACAGCTATCTTCACAAATTCGCATGTCGAATTTATTAACCATGCATACTGGTAATATCTTCTATTCATTCAAGTTTTGATTCAACAGTAGGAAGGATCCCTTGTAGGGTATTATTCGAATCCGTTGCGAAAATGAGGATAAGATTCGGGTTTTAAAAATATGACCGATGAAATAGCCCTCGGCAGTGTTTCTTTTCTTGTTGGAGAAATCGTCGCGAATTAAAGTAACTTCAACCATAAAATCTCTTCATGGTATATTTTGAAGATTCGAAAGATGTGGGAAACCAATCTACTAGGAGTGCCTTGTCTATTTCTAGTGGGGAATTTGGCGTCAAAATTTCTAATCATTCGTAAGTTGTCTATTTAAGTGAAAATTCGAGAGTGTCGTGGAAATCATCAAACATAAATATTGTTATGAAATTTTGATCCTCAGACTCATGTAATTTTGCATTGAGATTTAATGTATGCAAGGTATACAGTAAGAAAATTTTTATTAGTGAATAACGATTGAGATATTAATTTCCAATCCCCGTTGATTTTCTGACATCTTTCAAATGTTCTTCTCTTCAGTTACTTTTTAATTTCAGAATCGGAAGTACTTTCGAAATGCTATTTAGAGCGGCGACATATTGTCGTGATATTAGCTTTTCTAGGATTTGCCAATATTTACGCAATGAGGGCAAATCTATCAGTTGCCATCGTCCAGATGACCAGTGATACCATTGTCACCATTGCAGGCGGACAACAGTTGGTACGCATTCAATTACTTTCGGTTTTCATAGTTACTCGGATTCGCACATTAAATTTAAAGCGATGTGTATTAGCGAAACTGATAAATGATATCAGAAATATTGCATACACATTATGTTACACATTGCAATATATAGTTGACAATCGATTACTTATCTACTTGTGACTTGATATTACAGTTGGAATTATCAAGCCAGGCTCGACTATTATATGAGGAGTTCAATTTCAAATTTTTAAAATCTAATCAACTTTTAATATATTAAAGAGGAGTTATTACTTGAAACAGCTATTTCATTTTTGAATGATCAGATTCTCTGCACTGAATTATTTAAATGAAAATGTCAGAATTTTTTATTTAGCTATCTATTGACTACTTAGCTATTCATTGGCCCCTCTACAAACTACTTCGTATTCTTGTGAATTTATGGATTTTTAATTCAGTTAGATTTAAAACTCACTACAGAAAAAAGCTGAATTCGAGTGGGACTCGATAACACAAGGCGCTATCCTAGGAGCATTTTTCTATGGATATTTCATAACGCAGCTCCCTGGTGGTTACTTCGCGCATCGTTATGGTGGAAAGATCGTTTATTTCGCGGGTGTTTTCGGTAAATTTTATATCATCATTAACTAAAACGAGAGACTGTAGGAATAACATTGTGCAGAATATGTGAAGATTTCAGAACTCCATATTTTTTTTTGAATGCAAAAAGAAATCCATTTTTTTAAGCAACGTTTTAAATTGGTACCACATGAGAATTCCTCCATATTTGCAGGCACTGCTGTTTTCACTCTGCTTTCTCCTCCACTGGCAAAAATAGGGAAAGTTCCAATAATAACCGCAAGATTTTGGGAAGGATTTTTTGAGGTAAATTGTTCTTTAACAAGCGTAATAAATGTTTTTTTTTTTTTCATTCGTAGTATCAGAATTAACGGAAACCTTCATCAATTAAATTAATAATCCACTAAGTTACTCTTAGGGTGTTTCATATCCAGCAATGCATGCTATACTGGGAAACTGGGCACCAACAACTGAAAAAACTCGGATGAGTGCAATTTCATATGCTGGTTCCTATTTTGGGACTGTCGTAGCAATGCCTGTTTCGACTATTATCGGTCTTCATTTTGGATGGTCATCCATATTTTATTTTTTCGGTAAGTTTCCAGCTCCGGATGAAGAGTTGACAGATATTTGAAATAAATTTAAATTAAACAGAGACTCTTATTTTAGTATGCTTTAAATAAATGAGTTGTTGAAGCTAGCTCAACAGCCAGTGTAATTCAAATGTTTTAGGGATAGCTGCTTTGTTGTGGTGCTTTTTATGGGTGAAATTATTTCATGATTTTCCGGAGAACGATCCAAATATAAGCACTGATGAGCTGACGTTGTTGAAACGCGAAACAAAGCAAGCAACAAAATTTGTATGATCAAACTTATTCATAAGTATGAATGTATATTGAATGAAGAGTGAAAAATGGAGCCTTCATAGTACTAAATCATTTAATTCTGGATTCCGTTGTTTGA
This sequence comes from Onchocerca flexuosa, assembly GCA_002249935.1. NCBI lineage: Eukaryota > Metazoa > Nematoda > Chromadorea > Rhabditida > Onchocercidae > Onchocerca > Onchocerca flexuosa. The sequence continues at coordinate 334,094 of KZ269996.1, read as the reverse complement.
ATAATAATAAAAATGATCACACTGAGTCTCGAAATATACATATAGAAAAGATTGGATATCATTAATGGAATTGATGAAGTAATATTGCTTTGCAATCTGTTGGTTTTGTAACATTTTCAGTTTTTTTTAGACCAAATTTTATTTCAAAATTTCTTGACTCTTAATTTTTTTGCTTTATTCTGTTACACCTCGTATGCTTTCTATATAAATGAATATCAACTCAATTGTCCATATTAAGCTTTAAATTTCAGGTTGTTCCTTGGAAGCATATTCTTTCAAACAAAGCCGTTTGGGCCATTGTTATCGCGCATGTGTGCCAGAATTGGGGATTTTATACAATGCTGACAAGTTTGCCACGGATACTGGAAAACTCGCTTTATTATGATCATGAAAAAGTGATTTTTTGAATAGAGTTGATAGATAACCTCTGTTTCTTTTCATTTTGAGATATTATAAAATCTTTCAAATGAAATTATTTTCTTTCAAATCAAATTAGTTAACAGGCTGGATCCCTATCATCTCTTCCGTACTTTGTTATGGGTGTTGTGCTTGTAACCGCTGGTGGTTTCGCTGATTATCTCAGGGAGAACCATATGTGGTCTACTGTTAAAGCCAGAAAAGTTTTTTGTTGTTTAGGTTAGTTCAAAGTTTTCGTTATATTTTGATTGTCTGAACAGTTTAATCTGTCTGAGCAATCCTGGAATCATTCCCAAATAATTGCTATTTCTCATAATTTCGAATTTTCAGGGTTATTGGGAGAAGCAGCATTTTTGTTGCTAGCAACAATGGAAATGAGCAGATTGTTGGTACTTGTTTCGCTGATAATTTCTATTGGTTTGGGTGGTCTTGCATGGAGTGCATTCTCTGTCAATTCGCTCGATATTGCTCCGCAGGTAACTGTTGGAATTTTTTTTCTTTGATTTTTCAGCGGAGCGTACTGTGCTTTCAAATCGCAGGGGAAAGATTCAAGAAATCGGATAAAGTTAATACATTTATTTAGCTTTAAGAAGCTTAAGGCATAAATTTTGAAGCAGTTTTTATTTTTCGTGATGTGTAATGAGATTTGATATTTTAAAATGAAGTGAATCAGATTTTTTATAGTATGCTGGTCATCTTATGGGTCTTTCGAACACATTAGCTACATTGCCAGGGATGATTAGCCCATTATTTGTTGGTGCAGTCGTCAAAAATCAGGTTGTTTTGCAATTTTGAAATTGTTTTAATTAATTTACTCCTTTATTACTGTTTAAAATGCAAACTAATAGTTTTTTAAGTTTTGCCTGTTTGATTCTGTGATCTAAAAATCAAATTTCTTTCAAAAGTATTGTTGAAAATCGTTCTCATCAGTTTTATATGTGAAATCGTCTAAATAAAATTTGAACTCGAAATCGAAATTATTTTAGTTGCGCAGTGAATGGCATCTCGTATTCTTTTTTACGTCAGGCATTTATATTTTCGGCGCATTCATGTTTTGGCTTTGGGCAAAAGGTGAATTGGAGGGATGGTCCTCACATCAAATTGGTTTATCAGCAACTGATTATTAAGATTTCTGTTCGGAGCTGCGGTTTTTTTTCTTCCAAATATTGTACTGAAAGAAAATTTTCGCAAATTTAAGGTTATTCTCGGTTTAAGCTTTTGCGTTTGCTTGTTTCTGGACTAGTGACAAGTTTTTAATGAAATAATCTTTTTCCAAATTATACTAATATAACTATATTCGGTTAGCTTGCATGTATTCCGTCTTACGGACTCTCTCTATTTCCTTTTCTTAGCCATCTAAGACAATTTTTTTCTTTCTTAACTCTCCAAGGCTGTTTTTATTAATTATTCTGTTTCTTAGTTTGAGTAATTATGTTTTATATCTTCCTGTTATACAGCCTCTATATTGATGGTATTTTCAAAACTAATGATATAAAAGAATAGCTTTATTGATCTGTGCATATTTTTTCTGATGTATCATAAATCAAAACAGCGTGAAAAAGCTGCCTTTCATTTTTGAAATCTTTTCAATAAATCATATAATTCGCATGGCAACCCACATGAATTAGATCTGTATTTATAATAGAAGGTCGTAGTTGCAGTAGTTGGAGTTGACTGTGACAGTAATGGCTATTGAATGTTTTTGCTCTATAAGAAGTTTTGAAGAAGCACTTATGAATGATGTCGTTTTAGAATCCCTAATTATTTCTATCTATTTAGAGTCACCCGTATTTTCTGTACCTAAGAATTTACATGTTATATATTTCAAAATATTTTTCACTTTTATACGTTCCATACCATAATCTTTCACTTCCTTACTTCATATTTTGAGTTGTGCTACCACTTTTTTTCAAATTAATTTTTGTTTCAAGAAGCTATGGTTGCTTGTAAAATATATTTCTTTAAATTTTGACTTTGTGATTAGAAAAATAACTTTATATAACTATAATAATCAAGATTTTCTAATTTTCGTTTCATCATTTTTTTCCTTTTTTTGAAGCATAAATATGATGAAGATCACTACTTATCTATACAATCATTTATTGTAATTATAATTCATTTTCTCCATTTCCAAATTGCATATTGCATTTTTTTGTTTCACCCGGTTCAGCTTTCATCCGTTTATCCCCTAATATTTTCGATGAATTTATTTTATTGTGTAATAATGAACTACATCAATTCTTAATATTTTGCTAAGAAATACAAACTTTAAAACCTGCAGGAGATTGTACTTGAAAGGAAATATTTTCCAGAAAGCCAGTAGTCTTATAAAGAATTTTCATCACTGCAAATTTTAGACTTTTGCTTTTCTAATCTGTGGATTGGTATCATTTCTGTCAAAAATATTCTAATCTGAAAATTTCATGGTAATTAAGAATATGTGTTCTATTCCTAACGTCAAGCTGCAACTTGTTTTTTTTTTTATGGTTTGAGTAATTCGTTTCCCTCTGCGCTTCACTTCTCAACTTTTCTTCACAACTTTTATCATCAATTTTTCATTCAAATAATTATTTGTGCTTTTTAATTTTTACTGTGATTTGTGTGTTAGCTGTTCTGAACAAAAAGCGGGAGATGTTATTGAACAATATCGATTGAACAATGAAACTTCAGGTGCCATTATCTACTAAAAATAATTATGATTGTAGTAATTTGAAAATGTTTCATTTTAAAAATTTTATATAAACATCGATTAAATATCAGTCATTTTTCTAATTTTATCAAAAAAAATTTGAGCTTTCATATTTTTATTGAGTGTCCCGTCATTTTTTTAACACTTCCAAATAGCTAAAATACGCGCCATGCTTCTTTTTTTTTTTTTTTTTTTTTTTTTTTTGGATATAAAACTTATTAGTTTTTAGTAATTGAGAAAGATCTGGTCGCCTATTAAGGATTAAAAAAGTAGCTGCATGTAAACTTAGCCGATAACTTGAAACTTTTCCTGTAAGTCGTGATAAGGAATACTCTTTTCTCTCCATTCATTTCATTATCACTGCCATTCACTTGGGAAATCGGAAAGTCGATTGATCTGATTGATACTTTAAATAATTGGGACTCTTTCTGTTGATTTCTGGAAGAATGCATCTTACTTTAATGAAAAATATGATCCAACTCAAAAGATATAAAAGTGAAGTTTGTCTGTCTCTGTATAAAATTTAATTACTTCGACCCACAACCTCATGCTAAACTGATGCCGATCATCCAGCCACAATTTTGGGATGTTAGTTGCCGGGAAATGTGAACTCTTTCAATTTTAACGTTATACAAATTTTTTACAAATACGCAAGTGCCTGTCTACAACTTATCTTTGTCTCTCAGATATTGCTTCAAACTTCCTAGTGGTCCAATGCTCTGTAATAGTGCATGGAATGATTTCCAGTTTCATGAGCAACTTTTAACTTTGTTTCGCAGTTCTTCAATATGATGCGGCTCATTTATTAAATAGTCACTTTTTCTTTATTTCATTATTTCAGGCACTTCAACGATGTAAAAATAAAACTGTAACAGACAGATCCTCTATAAACAGTTCCCTATTAACAATACTGTACTATTGATTGTTTGAAATGTTGATATCCGAATTGCCAGCTGATATGGGGAGAGGTATCCTGAAATGCTGGAGCGGTCATTCTTCGCAAAATTTTTCAAGCGAGATAAGAACAGTAATCAGGATGAGGAAGGATTCCAGTCAATTTAATTGGTTCCACATTTTACGAGTAGACAAAATTTAATTTGATAGCAAGTTGAAAACCTGAAAGTATTTAGTGCGTTTTTTTCCCTAATAAAATCCATTGGTTCAGGCTGGCTAACATTCAATGTTTTAATGATTTGTCCAAAAACTACTTGAAATTAAATTGAGATTGGAAATCTTTTTTTAATATCCTGAACACCTTCCTATAAAACGCAAAAAAAAAAGATATCACTTTTTACGTTCCATAAGAGTTATTTCATAAATTTCGAATGGCATGGTTCAAAAATGATTTAATAACAGTTTCTCTACAGATGGCAGCATTTTCTCATTTTCGTACCTGGTGAATTTTAATGTAATGCTCTTATTTTTTTCATTACAAAAGTAAAGTATAAAGATAGATGTGAACAGAATATAATGATGTCGCAGTTTTCAGTAGTTAATTCTTTAATGAACCTTTGGCTTTGTTAGTTGTTAATTTTTTAATGAACCTTTGGTTTTGTTAGTAGTTAATTCTTTAATGAATCTCTGGCTTTCCTTTTACGAAATTTCAAAAAAAGAAAAAAATAGATTGATTTGATAAATATTCCAAGTATCCTTGATTCGCATCGTCATATATGAAATGAATCAAAGAGAAAATTAGAAGTTCTAAAACAGAAGCCGAAGTGTTGTATTTCACTCTTATACGCTGCTGACGTTGGAGCTATGCTTTTTAATTATTTTCATATTCATATTATCTATTCTCTAAAATCTCATCGACTTAAATTTCCTTTTCATTCTCAATCGCTTATAGTATTATAATACTTGATTTTCGCAGTTTTTCTCGATCAAACTGTGATGCTTGCCAAATCATAATCATATGATTTCATTTTATCGCATTTTCAAACCTTATTCATCTGTTTCTTCTTCTATTCCACATCCTAATATTTTGCTACTTCTGTTGGAACTACCATGATATATCTAAGCATTCTTGATGTCTACTACGGCACTATTTATTTGATTGTTAATAGAACACTATTTTCGTCAATTCGCAGGTCTTGATTATGCTTTTCGACGCATTTAAATTATATGGGCTTAACTTCATTCATTTTTTATATTTTCAAATCGACAGAAAAGAATGATATGGCTGAATGGCGTACTTTTCAATAACTGCAGAATTGCTACTTTAAAAAACTTTTCATAGTAATCTGTGAAAGCGATTCATTTTAATAAAGGAATATTATTTAAAAATTTTATTTCTCACTCCATCAGTCGCACTCTTCAGTTGATATTTAGGCCGTCACATTATTTCATCAGTACCACTTAACTTTTAGATCTTTTACTTCATTAATTTAAAATATGCAATTTGCAAAATGGAAAATTTGGGGGGAACTGACGTAGAACAGAAGCAGCGAGTATATAATGAAATTTAAATTTGAATCTAACACTACATAGTAAACGCGAATAGGTCGGCTAAGCAAAATTGTTCATCAAGTTTGTGCGCGAAGGCTGCCGGATCACTATTGTCGTTTATTTTCGTTTGCTAATGTTACCGAAAATAAAAAAAATAAGCTATTCTGCGAATTCGGGAAACAGGATAACAAAAACTTTCAAGTAAGATAATTATTGGGTTACTGCTTCTAGCATAATCATTAGAAGCGTATGAGTTTGATAGAATAAATGGATAGGAGTAAAATATCTAAAAGAAATCGAAGAAAGGTATAAAAAGGAAATATTAGAAATGAATTTGGAAAAAGAAAGGAATGGAACATAAATGTGCAATCCGACAGCAATAGCGCTCTTACTTAAATACAAATATTTTGATAAGTATATGAATGATGATGAAATTAATTAAGGATGTTTCGTGGAGCAATTAATCATATTTTCTCAATTTATTTAACTTAAAAGTAAGAGTTAGACAAAAGGCGCTCCCGTAACATTATTTTGGCAATGCACATGAGTTAGTGCTTGTTGCTGCCACTGTTTATGCTTTGGCAAGTTCTTCGGCAGCGCCCGTTGTTATCAAATGAGCAAATGCTTTGTAGTCAACTTGGCCATTTTCAATTGGTGGCTTGCCCTGAATGAATAATATTAAAACAAGAGAAATAGAAAAGAACCGAGCAGTTTATAAATTCGTTTAAATGCCATTACATTGCCCAGTGATGTCAAAATAATTTTAACAGCGGCATACTAGTTCAGTGTAGTTCATCAGAAAAGATGGCACTAGTGATCACTTACTTAGTTTAAACCTACTTCTGATAGTGATGCTTGGTTGATTTGTAAAAGATTATTCTTGGATTCGGTTGAAGGTTAAGTCAAGATCAAAAGTGTTAATACAAGGAAGAATTAAATGGTCACAATTTCTAGTGGTAAGTTACGGTTGAAGTACAATACGAAAGATACCTTATACATCGCCTTGATTTCTTCATCGTCGAAGGGTTCCCCTCGTTTATTATGTAAAATTTTCATTAGCTCCTCTTCTGATATTTTGCCGCAATCCTTTTTATCAAACATCTGGAATGCGCCAACTATCGTTGCTTCTGGATCCGTCCCTAAAGAAATCGTGGTCGTTTGCAATAATTTGCGCTTTTTTATTTTTGCTATTGCTGATGACGATGAGTCAGAAAGTTAAATGTTAGTAAAAATGAAAAAAAAAAAAAAACTCGAACAGCTGTTATTTTGCTGAAAGATCGCTCATGCTTTTCAATCCGATTTTTTCGAAAAAAAAAACTTAGAATTCGTCAAAGGAGTTAAACTATTTTGCTAATAAATATTTAACTAAATGGAAAATGAATGATGATTGAGAATCAATCAACTCATGATTTTCTGAGGGAAATTTAATAAAGCTTTGGTAAAGGTTTGCAGATTGATGGAAAAGTGATAAGGGATCAAGTGAACTTTATTAAAATTGAAATTATTGTATTGAAATGTAAAAACCAATCATTAACTAATTGGCTCATTTGCTTTATTAATAATTCAGTAATGAATGGATTGAAATACATTCTTTGAGTCTTCGAAAGATTGGTGTTGAGTGGTGTCCAGCGCAAAGTTGCCATTAGTAGGAAACATACTAGATGTGAGTACGATATCTACTAATTAATTGATTACCTGTTAACTTTTCTCCGAATAATGTCAAAAAGACGGTAAAATTTATGGGCCCTGGAGCTTCCTTGATCATTGCATCAATTTGAGCATCTGATGCAATTTGTCCCATCATTGCATAGAGATCTTTCAGATCTTGTTTGTCAATTACACCATCCTTATTTTGGTCCATAATACCGAATGCCTCTTTGAATTCCTGGATTGTCTTTTGATCAAATTGAGCTGCCTCTGAGCCGGACTTCTTCTTGCTTGATTTCTTTTTTGCTGCTTTTGACTAGAAAATCATAATAAGAAACTAATTTGCATCATTACCTTAATTATGATCAATTTTCAATGCGCTTGTTTATCCAGCTTATGTGAAAATATATATTCCATTTTCTATAAGCATATCCTACTGATAGTACACAACATATCAAACTCTTAGATCAGGTAAGAAATGACGAGTAATTCCGTAGAGATGATTTAAACAAACTGATAATTTGATGAGACTTAAATTGGAATTTTTCGCGACATATGGTATTGTAATGTATCAGAAATTGCTATGGAAATTTAAGCTGTTTATGATCAAAATTTTTTTTTGAGGATGAAAATGGTACTTACCATGGCTGCTAGCGCGTAATTATGATAAGAAGCGGAGGGGCAACTAAGTGTGTAACTTGTGGCACAAACAGAATGTACAATGAATTCAACTTCGAGAAGGCTTTTAACTGGCTTGGAGATAGATAGATAGGTAGATGGATGGATGACGATGAAGCCTGTTGTTACGTTTACACATTTTACACATTCTAGCACCTTCAGCTCTCCTTAGCACAACAATTTTTAGCTCACATTACACTGCTCAAATAATGTTGTGCTATTTTGTTTCCACAAGAACTCTAACTCTTTCCGAATGATATTACCGAGAAGTCTTGATTGATTCTGAAGATACTGCAAAATTTCTAGATGCAGACTCTGTGATATGCAACATCCTGGAACATCAGAGAGCGCAAAACTGTTCTTCAATTTAAACTTCAACTTTTAGTTTGAACCTTTTCTATGATCTGTGTTTGCTACAGACTGGAAACTTGAAGTGTCTGAATGTGCCGCTATGCATTGCTACAACCACATTACTGAAGGGTTAGCAACTAGCAGGCAGCTCAGTCAACAAGAAAAAAATTCGTTCCACAGTTCGAATTCCTAACTATCAAAAAAATATCATTTGCTTTTAAATAATTCCAACAAGTTGTTACGCTTTATCACTCGTTCCAGCTTACAATGGTATTATTAAATTGCGCGCTTTGAAAAGCTGCTATTATTTTCAGAAAAGTTGATATAACGGCTAATGCTTTTAATGCAAATTTCCATGCAGATGAGGTCTTTGTCTTCTAAGATTGAGCTTATTCTTATGATCTGACTCATAAAATGCGGTTCGATAATGTGTTCATTGAACCACTTTTGTTAATTTAATTCCCAGTTTGCATAGCTTAAGAAAGTTGCTGGATCATACCAATTAGTTCAGAATTCTTTTCTGTTTATTACTTTTTTTTTCGAAATATTTGATAACATACCTCGCTAACATTTACTGAATTTGATTTATGAGAAAAATAAGAAGGGATCATTTATAGAATAGACATTAAGATTTATGTATTTCTAATTATTCAAAATTTCCATCTTTAGATTATCCAGAATATTTCCCATAAAGTATTATCTAATATATCTGAGTTCTTTTAAAATGATAGATTCGCTTTTCTCAAATTTATGCGTTCTTTTCCTCTTTCAACAAGTTAAATGATAAAAGTTAGTCAGATGATTTGTATTTCAAAAGAAAAATGATTGGAAGAAATGAAGAATTTCGAACAATGAAATTCTAATACGTGTTCTTAGTTGGGCATATCATGAGAATTAAATTGGCAGACTATAAATCAAATTAACAGCAAAAGTTTGCATAGGTGTCTAAAACAATACTATGAATGCTGCATGTTGAAGTTTTAATTGCATCATAAACGACTGGGCTTTTTAGACACAAATATTCAGATCACACATATGCACTTAATTGTAACGATTGTTCTTCGATGTGAAAGATTTAGAAATTTTAAAATATAATTTATTTTTACTTTGCAGTAATAGTAAAAGTGTATTTTATGTCTATGTTGAAAAAAAATGAGATTTTTTGTAATATAATTTTTTCTTGCTGCAGTTATTAGCTGGGATAAGATGGTGAGATGTGTTGGAAAAGAGATTCTAGAAAGTTATTGAAATAATATAATAATAAACTGCAAAATAAATAAATTATAACTTGAATAATCAATGCTGATGAATGCGATATGAGTTTAATGCCAGACATGAAATTGATGATGACAAGTTTAGATGGTAATTTTAATCAATAAATACAGTAATCTCGGCCAATTAACTGAAATCAATGTATTTTGATGAACTATCTTCAGCAGCAAATAGTGCAAGCAGATAATATTTTTCAATTGCTATTTTTCATTGCAACAGTACAAGTTGATCAAAAAGTTTCTGAAGTCGTAGTCCTGAGATAAATTTGAAAAAAAAAAAAAAACCTAAATCTCGTTTCTGTTACACAATACCCGTACTTTTTTAAATACTAAAAAGTTAAATTGACTCTTAACATTACAAAATAAGTACTGCTCGATTTGTAACATTTATTTCGATTTTTTACGTCCATTGAAAAAAAATGCACAAAATTATTTACCAGTTTATTTATACAATCTTATTGCTCTTTTCTATAGCAGTAAATTTTAGCCAACTAAAAGAATTGTAGCATAAATAATTGAAAAATAAAAAAATAAATTTCAATTATATGCAAATTTTTCATAAAATTTAGTTGTAAGTTTTTTCGATGTTTTGATATGACACTTCTGGTACATTGTTAAAAAGAGTATTTCGAATAAATTAAAGCAAACATTCAGAGCACTACTACTTAGTGGTGCTAATGTTGTACTGAAATCTGAGTTTATTCGGCAGTGAAAGTCAAAAATCACTCCAAACAAAATGTTAATGAAGGATTTTTCAAAAGTTTCAAAACGCTAGGAATTTTTATGCCATATATAATTGATCAAGAGTTTTTTTTTTCTTTTTTGAAATATAGTAATGTTATGGTTAAAAATTTCTTCAAAAAAAAACAGCAGTCTAACATCTAAATAGGTATTTCGGTTGCTAATTTATTCATTTTGCATGTGTGCATGTTCTCAAATTGAAATAATGTCAGTAGTTCGATTTGGAAATGCTTCATAATATTGCATATATCAATGTTACATCTGGAAGAAAATCAGAAATAAAGTGACATCAGATATTCCTCTATTTACGATTTTATTTGAGTTTTAGTTTTCAAAAACTATCGCATTAGTATCACAATGATCAGTTCTGTTCGGTGCCAAATGAAAAGACATTATAGATTTTGGCGCAAATGTAGTGTTAAAAATGATTAGAATAACTACTTAATCTTCCGTTTGTTCAGCAATGGCTAGATATGGCTGGGCACAAATTTTTGGAAATAAATCTATACCAAAACAATCTGTCGTATAGAAAACGAAAACACTGATGGCAGAAAATTGGAACTGCCATGACATCTAATGGGCCGAGAGCCAGAACAAAGTGGAGCTGTTTAGCCGTTCATAAACGAGCCCTTCATTAAGTATGTTAAAGCGGTTTTCAGAATGAATCAGTTAAAAGGATTTAGGAATGAATAAATGCATAAGCTTCTGAAAACTTTTGTATTTTCTATGTTAGTTCTCAACAATGCTATGTTCCGTATATATTTTCTTTTGCTTTATTCCCAAATTTTTTCCAATTACTTTTACAGTTTGAGTTTTTGATTGTATTAGTCTTACTTTGTTGATACCACTTTGTCCATATGTCACAATTTGAGTTCTTTGTTGATCAAAAAAATGCAATTTTATTTTATTAGCTTCACTCCCGTCTGTCCACTTTCACGAATATCTCACTATCCAAAAAAAAAAAATTGCATTGTGGATGCCACATAACATTAATTTATAATAATAAGAAATTCAAATAGCAGTGCTGAAATCGCGCTGATATTCCAACATAAAATAGTTGAATTATGTGTTTTTGTTCAGGTTTTCTTAAACTTTCTGTAATAATTAGGTTGTTTATATATGTTTCTCTAATAATAAGGTTGTATAATTGCTTCTGTCAAAAAAATGCAATGTTTTGTGGACATCATTTCTATTTATTAGCATAAGAGAATTTATTCAATTTCTTCCGCAATTAACATTGATTAATTTCGAACTGATTATTTCAAGAAAAGGTAATTACAAGATCTGCCATAGTCATAAATTGAATTTCACGAAAAAGATCGTCTCATCAATCTTTGAATTGTTCCGTTCAATTCAATTTTGATCATGCTGCCGGCAAAATATGTCCTTGAGCAGACTTATTTATTTTTTCACCGATTCCATTACAATTCAACCTTTCAGTTATAATCACTTCTTCTACATCAATGACAAACAACATTTCTCCTGCAGGTCTTGTCGATTACAATCTAATTATTCATAATAGAAATTAATTCAACGATACAAAAAAAAAGAATCAAGATGAACAAATAATAGTCAAACTGAATTGAAAGATTTTCGCTAACTTTCTGATTTCAGTACTGCTATATATTTTTGGAAGACATATTCCATTTGGTAAAGAATCTTCTTAATAATCTGTGCATACAATTGCGTTTCAGAACATAAATCCTTCAAATAGTTATTTGCACATTCTTCACACTGAGGCAGTAATATTTTTTCAAATCAATCCATGAGAATCTTCTGTACTGACCATCCGTAATGATACCAAAAGTGCGGCACTAAAACATGTGTTCGGTTTTAACTTATTTTATTCGTATGTTATGTGTGCATTAGAGTTTGCAAACAAAACTTCGGGATATCTCAGATTTTTCTTTTCGTATTCTAAACAATCACAGAATAGACATTGTTATATAGTCGAAAAAGATCAGAAAATTTATATACTCGCTGAAATCGACAAAAATATATAGCTTTTATACTTCAATAGTTGCAGCTGAAGAAAATAGCTTTAGGAATGAAAACTTATTCCGTATGGAAATGCGAAGACAACCGTTGTTTGATCTCTTTCTTAGTACCACTGTCCCAACTTGACGCCATTTAACACAATTAAATTTAGTTGAAAAATAATAAACACTACTTGACATAAAGAAAGTAGTAAAAATACAATACATCATGTCGTTCTACCATCTGAACCATTTTGCACTAATCTCATAGAGGAATAAGAAAAAAAAAAACAAAGTAAAGTTTATAGACTGGAAATTACTCATTTTTTAAAATGTACTTTGGAAATAAAACAATTCGGATACAAAACTTCATACTCCCTGCTTAAACCTTCATTAAAGACAACTTAACCATTAAAGGAACAGTGGGTCAAAAAACACATTAAAGAAATTCACCAAACTTTTCTATAATCCATAAATTGATGATATAATTTTTTGAGAAAATTCATTGGAAAGTTGTTGAATTTCAGTATTTCAGATCTTTAGGATGCTAAAGCTTGTGAGCAGAAGGTAAGCTGCCAAAAGAAGCTACTGTTCATCACTGAGTTTGTTCATCACTGAGTGGTGCAGAAACTGGAAAACAAACAGAAAAGAATTACCGCTTTCCGAATAGTATTTAGTCTTCTAATCTTTCTTGGATAATGCTGCAATCAGCTGTTGAACAATTATGAAAACAATCGTAGTATCGAAGAAACCAGAAAAGAACACAGATAGATCTACCGTTTTTCTCCTCCTTATCACTCATAACTTCTCTACTATACTTCAAAATGTTTTTTAGATAAGCGAGCAGAACAAATATGCATTTTACAATTTACTGGGTTTTTTGAGTGAAACGATTTGAAGTTGTACAGGAATACTTTATTAGGTGTATGTTTTGATTCCCGCAGTGAAATCAATTTCCGCCAACAAATCAATATGCCAATAATCCGCGATAATCAATTATTGCCATAAACTGATTCTGGAATCATTTTCCCCTTATCAGAAATCCAGCCGTTATTAATAGTGATAAGGACCACACATTAACATTCATAGTGCTTCGTTGACGTCTAGAAAGAAAAGTAAAAACTTTGTGGGTGGTCTCGTTAATTCTGTGCAGCATCCTACACTACAGCCACCCAGAGCCTCTATATCCTTGGTTCGTTGGAATATATTTGTCATTACATTTCATTCTCAATAACAGATCCAATCATAAATGACCGTTGCATGAATATTCGAGAATGAAAGGTATAAATAAGTAAAGTTGGTGTAGTTTATAGTTATTGGTACTAAAATTTCTAAATTGAACCATACAGATGGTCCTATAATTAATTACTAATGTAAAAAGATTGGAAATAGCGCCTGAAGTAATGAGTAAATTAAACGATAAATTCAGTCGACCTAAGAGAAAGTCTTATTTAGTTATTCTGTTATTTACAACTAATAGTCAATTTAGAATGAGAAAATCAAACACTAATTCTCCTGTTTTTCTATCCCCTTTCACAAATAATTTGTGTTTCTTGCATTAAAAAAAAAAAAAAACGAGTTTAGTAGTGCTAAGATTTTTTCCCAAAAACTGAAAACTTCGAAGAAAAAAAAAAAAAAATGAAACACAAATTACTTTATACTCAACTTCATGCCTTTTCTTTTTATTTTATTAAAATAAATGCTTTCTATAAACGACCGACGATTTTTTTTTTTGAGTTTAAATCACTTGCAATACTGATGTGCAGCTTGATTTTAGGAATCCTCAGTATGGCATATAATTTCTCGACAGAACTTTATCCCAACTGATCCAGAGTTACAATGAAGAACTAAGAATGAATAGGACAATAAAGCGCAATAAAAGATTGCTGTTTGAGATGATTTCGTAAACTGTACAATATCCAGCTAAATTGATAAGCAAAATTACTACGAAAAAAAAAATCACTACCCAATGGTTATGAAGAGAGCCGTGCATTCCGAATCGATTCATAGCACTTTGAAACATTGATTCACTTACTTAAGCTCGATTCATTTATTTTGTACTTTTAGGCGCATGCAGTTGATTTTCTCTTCGAGTTTGATTTTCAACATACAATTTCCGTCTGTTCATTTTTCTCAGACCTTTTGCATGAGCATAGCTATTTATTTGTAAAACTTTTTGAATGCTTATATTTCCTTATTTCTCATTTATATTATCATTATTCATTACAAAGCAACAAAAATTACTGTGCGTTTGATAAAAATTCTCGGTTTCTTTAAAGTTCATCATTGAGCTACTGAAATTTGCTGTTATAACGTGGCTTTATACTACACATGGAATGGCTTGCATGTTATAGTAACTGGAAATCTTTCTCTGCAATTTATGACTTCCAGTGCACCGAGACATTTCAAAACTTGTCATTTGGTATTAATTTTTCGACCTTATCTTTCCTCAAATTTCCCGCATCTGATTAAAATTTTAGAAGTGGAATTTCTTTTAACCACAAATTAACTAATTAGCACAGGTCTTTTCCGTTGTGTTTCCGACTTAATGTTGGTCTGACTAAATGAATTATTCTCGTCAGTATTTGTTTCTCTTAACTAAGATGGGATCAAACATTTAAAGTGGTCATGTCCTCTTCTTTCTGATGACATAACTGTTAAAACTTTCAGTCTTGCAAAGAACTTCACCTCTTCTGGTAAAACTGTATTTCTTTTCCCGCCTTTCAAACATATTTGAAAAAAAATGCGCCACGAATTTCTCATTTCACAGTATTCAAGTTTTTACAGTCAGTTTTTGCAAAGTCTGGTCATTATTATGAATTATATCTATTCAGTTCTAAAGAAGTAAAAATTTTCAGGATTCGGAAGCAATTTGTCTTCAGAGGTAAACGCTCAATTTTTGTAAGCATAATGGCTGCAAATTTCTTGCATTTCTGAAACAGCAAATCGTAATAAGAATCTCAGTCATTTAATCTGTAGCGCAACTATGTTCTACTGGCGAAGTTTCATAAGAATTGCCAATTGTGTCGAAAAGACGGAAGATAAACCACTACAAATAATGTATGTAGTTAAGTACCTGCCATTTGGATTTAGCTGCATATGTTAGTGGTATTTATTTTTGAAATAATAAGTAGTAAAGAAACTATGAGGTAAATAAGATAGTCATCAAGTAAATTGATCAAAGGAAAAAGAATCAACTTGACAGCGTGAAAACAGCTGCAAATCGAAATAGACAAAGAGAAACAGAAGTCAACTGTTACAGCAGTGACATCGGATGTATGTTAGAATTTGCGGGATTCAAATTCGAGATAAGTCAAAACATTCAATCCTTTGGAATAAAATCAAAATCAAATCGTCTTTCTCGAAAAGTTGGTAGTAATCCAGTTTCTTTGATTCAACCTCTTCGTTTCAGTAGCTCTGCTAGCTCATTGCTGTTATGCGATCGTTATTTTTATAATGAAAATTGATGAAGTTTGAAGGATATTGTGATCAAGAAGAGAATCTTATCATTACGTTTGAGTAATAGGATTCGGGATAAGATCTTCGGATCGCTTGCAACATGATATGTTAATATATAACGGATTTTCCTCAAGGACAGTTAACTATTAAGCATATTGGTATTTCTTTGATTAAGTTAACATGTTTACCATTTAAAAGGGCAGTTAGTGAATAATTCCAACTGTCATCAGATTCCGTATTTATCTTACCGACAGCAATACCTAAACAGGAAATTTTTATAAAAGACATCATGTGGATTTATTTAATTGACTTTAAAATTAAAAGATGAGATTGCAAGTCGTCTTAAAGTATGTGCTTACTTTGATTGCGGAAAAAGCTTACCTTAATTCACGCCAAAAAAAAAGAATTATTAGATCGTTTCTCAGGTTAGTAGCCAAGGACAAATGCGAAAAAAAAATTGCTTTGCCATGCTGGACAATGTAATCAACAAATAAGCGGTCGATTCAGTGTAGCAAATTTGTGAAAACTGTTTATAATATACAACCGAACAAGAGAAACAATGGACAGAATATGTTTTGCTATAAAATAAATAAATTGATGCAAAAATTTAGTAATTAAAATATTTATAATATTTATATTGCGATATATAAACATTTCTTTTTAGAAATTCTTGTGTCTTATGCCATTGTGCTTAGCATGAAACTACATCGCAACTAGTAAATGTAAGTTTATAAAAAATGCAAAAAATGGAATTTCCCCTGAATATTTATAATTAAAAAAGTGATAAGATTGTAAAAAATCCCCGATTCACAATCCCCGATTCACATTCAGTGTAATCACAATATTCATATATGCTGATAAGCTCTCTTAGGTTACCCTGAAATAATTAAGATATCGAGTTACTGGTTACTTCGCGACTCAAAAAAAAAAAAAAAAAACTATTCGCTCATCTGAACTGTTCATTGATCTCTTGGAAAAAATACAAACAACCAGCCAACTGTTTGCTTACAATTAATATATAACAATATCTTTTTCAACTATACTTCAGCATTGTCGAGCCATTATCAATCCTGCATTGCGGTGAGTCTTTCAATGAGAGAACGAAGCAAAAGAGTATTTAAAAAAAAAAATCTTTGATTTCAATGTAAATCCACTAATTTTGCAAATATTAACCGTGAGTTAATATTTATAAGAATTCGAGAAGAATTCCCTTCAATAAAATGAAAAAAAGTTTTAAAAAAAAAAAATTGAGTATAAAGTTTCTTTAGATTAAATTGATGCCTTTTTTAAAACAAATTAGGCTAATTTTTATTTTAAAAAAAAGAATATCGGTTTCAAATTTCAGTAGGGATTTAAAATCTTTTTTCCATATTTGTTACAAATGCAAAAACTTTTATATTTATATGCCATTTCAGAAAGCATTTCAATTCTTTTTTTCATTTTTTTTCTTTTCTTGGACAAATCTACGTAATATAATTAGCATAACAACAGAAAGAAAGATGGAAGATATAGGAATAGTGAGAGAAAAAAAGAAAGGCGGATTATTATTACTATTACTTTTTATTTAATTATTAATTTTTATTAGAGAGATAGGAGAAAGAAGAATGAGAGAAAAAAGGAAGGCTTATCATTTTACTATTAGAGAGATGGGAGAAAGAGGGAGAATCAGAGAAAAAAAGGAAGGCGGAGTCAATAAACTCCGCTTTCTCACGTACTTTTAGTTGTCACGCACGTAACATGTGAAACAAAATAAGTGTATCTATCTAAGGGCACTCGTCTATCTGAATGCAAACTTATGTCGAAATTTGAAAAAAATCGGTGGAGAATTTGAGGAGTCCATTGCGAAGTAACAGGAGGCATTTCCATTTTTATTTATATAGATTCGTTTTTTCATTTTATTGAAGAAAATTCTTCTCGAATTCTTACAATGATATTTCAATTTTTGCCTACAACAGCTCAAATCTGTTTGCTAAATTGAATCCTAAAATATATCGGTATATGATAAAAGAAATTGTCAGTTCTGAGATAAAATGCGTAATTTAGTAGAACAGTGGGCCAATCGGTGATTGTAATCCGAATAAGCATCTTTCAATTAGTTTCTATCTATTTAGTACTTGATACTAATTTACTAAAAAGATAATAATTTACTTAGTAATAATAATTTATCATAGTTTGACGTGAAAATCCTCAATGCTTTTCCATTCTGCTACAGATCGAGAAAGTCGTTTGGTTGAATGCAATAATTAGGAGCATTGTTATGTTAACATCGGCATGTGCATTTTTTTTACTGAAGAGTTCCATGATTCCAATATACAATCACTTAATACAGCAAATAGTAACAACAGCTGAGTGATACTGTATGGCAGAATGATTTTGTAAGAAATGACCGTATAGTCGATTTAGCAAATTAAACATATCAATAGGCTTAAATACGCTTTGATAGCCCGACACTGAAATAGTATCATAAATAAACTAATAAAGAGCACTGCCAAGAATCTCACAGATTTCATAACTTTTTTGACAGATTACAGATTTGGACCACTAAATTCATCCAATGCTGAAAGTAATTATTTAGATATTTGTTACTTAGTTTTTAATCTTTTCGAATTATAAGATAGAAGTAATAGAAATAAATAGAAATTTGTCACGGTTTGCCATATTGCTTGCAAATGTGATGAAAGGATGAATGTATTAAATAAGCCGTGCGAACTAAGATGAAAGCAGTAAACGAATGCGGATTAGAAGCATTCAAAGTAGCGCACTGAATGAACATTATTTGTTCTTTCATTGCTCAAATGTAGTTTTTTTAACAGGCATTTGCAATTTGTCAATAGATTGCCATTGTAAGATCGTTCGTCTTATCATTATTGAATCAGACACAGAATTCTCCTCCGGTGGCTATTACTACTGTTATCATGTCCATTATTATCATTATGACCATTATTACAAAGCTAAATTTGCTATCAATTGTATAAAGCAGACATTTATTATTATGCTGTCTTTTTCATCCATTTCAAACAGTATTTATGCTTTCTATTAGTGTCGACAAGCAAAATAGCTAAAATTAAATGTTCTAAACAGTGTCTGTATATAAAACTATTTATTATAATATGAAACTTAAATTGAGATTTTTTGAAGCCTGTGACTGAAGACATGTTGCCTTTCTCTTGCAAATTTGAGCAAATTGGACGATTCCATGTTGCATTTTGTAATTTACTATGACTAGTTTCCGTGATTGAAATAGATACAAATTCTAGTTGTTTAAAAGAATTACTTCTAATAAATTTCCGAAATTTATTGTGTTTGTAGAAATCGAAGACCGAAATAAAAAGAAAGATTGTTAGATAATGAAAAAATTTAAACAAAAAGAAATTCAGTTTTCGTATAATTGAAGACTATTGTGAATAATTCAAATCAATAGTAAGATTGTTCAGCATCTTTATCGACCGAAAAGACGAAAAATCAAAACAGCCGAACTAGAATTTTGACTGTTACAATCAATTTCTAATGATTCACTTATCTATCTATATAAATAAAAATGTAAATTAACGTTATTGTTATTTGACACGTAACTTTGCAATCTCTTCACCAATTGCTTTCAAATTTTGAAACAACGTTGCATTGAAATTGGGGTGTGTTTTTATCTATAAATATCTACTTTTTTTTTTACCTTCACACCTGTGACAGGTAAAACTAAGTGAAGTTATGTATCATATACTTATATTTTCTATACCGCTACTGTTTTTTAGCACATAATTTTGCAATCTCTTCACCGATTGCATTCAAATTTTGATGCATTTTTCCATTCGAACAGATATTTTTTCTTTTTTCTTTTTTTTTTTAATTTACATATATCTACTTTTTCTTCATTTGTCACACCTGTGACAGGTAAAAGTGAGTAGACACTGAATGCATTCGAAATTTATTTTCATACAAGTAGTATTCGAATAGGCGTGTAACCGATTTCAAATTTTGATATATAAGACCCATTGTAAGCATTTGGTTTATTTCTTGATTTGTGAAGCAGGTAAGCGGATTGAATTCACTGACCGCACCTAGGCTGTTACTTGCAAAGTAACTTCGCAAACTCTCCATCGATTGCTTTCAAATTTCGACACAACCTTGCCTTCGAATAGGAGCGTGTTTCTACTTATATCTATCTAAATTTTTTTTACCTCTCACACAAGTCAATTTTGAGAGCAGTTAGGTGCAATCCATCGGCTTGGTTTATCCAAATAATGCCTCGCAAAGATCAAAGTTAGGTCATCATACTTGCGCAACGGAAGAAATGCGACGACTAATTGCAAATCAAGTTGAGGAAGAACGGGCATCAGTAAACGAACGAAAAAGGCAAACAATGGCTCAAATGCAAGCGGAATGACATGCAGCCAGACTTGAGGATGCATAGTTGCGAGCTCGGCGATCGTGTTCTCTCTTCAGATCTGCTTCATTCTCAACAGAATGAACGAAGTAGGCTGAGAGTGGCTGAAAGACGTTAACGAGAAAAATCAGCGTCAAAAAGACTCCGCATTCAGCAATCATGCAGTTACAATCGCCTTGCATTCCGGAACAACCCAGCTGATGATTATAGTTTGAGCTCGCATATTCTCTCTCATATGCACTATGACTAAAGTATGTCCTTGCAAGGCTCTGAAATTTAATAGAGAAACGAAAGGAATATGTTGCTCCACTGGAGAAATTAAACTGCCTCAACTTGAAGAATCGCCAGAGTCATTAAAAACTTTGCTTGCTGAATATACCGCCGAATTCCAAAATCAGGAAATACAAGTCCTGATTCCAAATGACGTCGTTCGGCGCAGAAATCATAACAACACAATTCATGCCAAGTTTCAAAGTGAAAGGACAAATTTAAGCTGGCTCCTTGCTTCTGTTGCCGGATTGTCAACATAAACTCCTACAAATGTATTTCATTAGTGATAGCAATGATGAATTGAATATACGCTGCGGAATTCATATCGACATAGAAAGATCTGTCATGAATATTTTTTTTATCTTAGTGAAAGAAAAACAAGAACTTACGTTGTGAGTCGACTTGTAATGCGTAGACAATTGATATTTACGTTTATTGTTGATACAGCAAATAAAAGATGATCGAATAATAGATGAAATAGAAATGTTGATGTAGAAGTTTTAGGTATAAAGATTATAATGGTCGAGATTACCAAATAAGAGTTGAGATTGATATATAGCAGTTTACAATATTAATATAATTCAAAGTCGATAGTCACAGGAGCTGAGTAATTCAAAGTTGATAGTCACAGGAGTTGAGTAATTCAATGTCGATAGTCACAGGAGTTGAGTAATTCAATGTCGATAGTCACGGAAGTTGAGTAATAACCGTCCAGGCCGAGGAAATTTTTTCGAATAACCCTTTTACTCTCCCTGAGAGGGTGTGGTTTTTTTTGGACAAAAAGGAGAGTTAACATACAGTATCTTAATTGTTACACGATTAGCATAATCATTTAACATACAAGAGTGATTGTTTATATGATACATGTTTAACATGTGATGTCTTAATTGTTACACGATCAGCATAATCATTTAACATACAAGGGTGATTGTTTATACGATACAAGATTAATTTTAGAAATTTATTTCAGGTTTTCTGACAAGATCTGCCATTTCCCAACTGCAACAACTTCTTCATGAAAAAAACAACTTAGTGCGTTTGTTCAAAACAGCAACTGATATGATGCCAATACGCCAGGAAAATTTAAATATGAAAATGGATTTCATGGCAGGAATCTACAACGAAGTGCTGATGATGATTGAAGATTTGTGTTTACAAATCGCAATAAAGTTCTCCATCAAAAGTTCTCCATCAATTGGGAATGCCTTCACCGAATCGATCTGTTGCTGCTTCGTTCAATGTAGAATTACGTCACGAATAAAGTTACAACACGGTTTATTTTTTGCCATATGTGCAATCAAATATTCATAAGCTGGCGTTTGAGCAAAAAGGTATTTACGATCAAATAATGCCACCTGTCAAGAAGAGAGTTGGAGAAATCTTCTTTTAGATGAGCCAGGAAGAACTGGCAAAACGTTCCTAATTAGATTGATTCTGGCAGACGAAGCCTTAGCTCTAGCATCGTCAGGAATAGCTGCAACATTGCTACCAGGTGGAAGAATTGCTCATTCCACTTTGAATTTACTATTAAGCATGCAATTCAATGAAACTCCCACATGCAGCATTTCCAAAACATCCAGTATGAGAAAAGTATTGCAAAAATGCAAACTTATTGTTTGGAATGAATGTACAATGGTACACAAAAAATCGGTCGACACTCTTGATCGATCATTGTAAGATTTGTATGGAAATATCAAACCATTTGGGAAGGCATTAATATTACTTGCAGGAGATTTCAGGCAATCGATTTCTACTCGCTGAAACAAGATTTTAATCGATTTATTTTTAATCGATTCACTTTAAATAAAGCTTTAAAACAAAATTCGGGAGACCGAAATGATAATCTTTCATAGCTTACTGAAAACGAAAAGATTCAGAAAATGGAAAACCAAAAGAATTCATTTATTAATGATGATTGATGCATGAATTATCCTAGTTCATCAACTGGCCAGTATTCTCCAAAAAAAATATTTGACGTGAAATTTCGATTTAAAAATAAATTATTCTACGTCTTCTCATTTTTGAACTATTTCAATGAGTCTAAAAAAGTTTGAAAGTAAAGTTTTCTTATGCCATCGGAAAATTTTTTAAGATGTTTAAGATAAATATTTAATGAAAAACATTTAATAAATATTGAAATAAAAAAAATATTTTGTTTCCATTCTTGCTAAACTATAAGAGAATACTCAAGGAACGATATGGAGCTCCATATAGCTCCATAAGTATTCACTTATAGTTAAGCAAAAAAATACTCATGGAGCTCAGAAAAACTTTGAAATGCAATCAATATAAATAAATAGCTACAAAATTTCTTTATCAGTTTATAAAAAAATTTTATATATTTTAATATATTTGTTATTTTTATCAAACAAACAGCTGATCAAATTACGTTGCATATCTTTCCCAATTTTATTAAGTGGTAATTTGTTTTGATTCTTTCGCTTGCTCTTTTCAATACTTATAACTTGCAGTACTTGACCACTTACGTTGTACTAATGTCACCGATAAAAGGCTTTCGAAAAAGATAATTTCTGAAATGAAAATATTGCTCATGGTTGTTTATATAAATATATGTATGTAATGATAAGAAATTGATATTTCAAAATCAGTTATCTTCGTGTCTTCTATTCATGACTAGATGTTCGATACATTAGGGTTTCAGGTCACGCAGCAAGTATGTTCATCTTTTAGAGAATATTGAGTGATTATCTACTGCTGATTAAAAAAAACTTGGGAATGGAACCACCGTTCTATGATTACAGACTTTACTTTTTTCAGTAAAAACCTTACGTACTACTTAACTTTAATGCTTTTTCTTTAATCACTGCATTGTTTCGTTCCAGTATGTAGCATCTATTCATCTAAGAGTTATCAAAATCAGAATAAGGCATTGTTACAACTTCATCGACCTCCGAAAACTGTTATTTTGTTTATGCCCTTTGTTAATAAAATTTTTTTTCTTTTTCCCCACCCCCTTCCCCCATAGAATTGTGAACGAAATTATAACGATGATTTTCCATTAAAATTCGAACACTGACAAACAATTGCGGCACTTCAATACGTCGCAAAACTATTCTGATATATTAAGTTCTGGTTGGTATTAAAGCTAACAAAAGAATCTAAAAGCGCAAACATAACATGAGCGGAAACAAATTAAAATGTCACTTTCACAAGGCACGTTTATGAGCACAGTTATTTCTTCAATTTACAAATACAAATCGAGAATGTACTAGGCATTCTTTTCGGGAAAAAACTTGAATATTCAGACTGGTTAAACTAAATTTTGTATCATCGTATACTTGCACATTTCTGCAAATTGTAAACTTGAAGCTTTTT
>KZ269996.1:192388-307254 GCA_002249935.1 Onchocerca flexuosa | reverse complement strand
TATTATTATTATTATTATCATTATTATTATTATCATCATTATTATTATTATCATCATAATAATAATAATAATAATAATAATAATAATAATAATAATAAATAATAATAAATAATAACCTTCCATCTTTCTCTCTGTTGGTATGTTAGTTACATTACGTGGATTTGTCCAAGGAAAAAAGGAAAAATGATGAAAAGAATTAAAATGCTTTTTGATATGGCATATAAATATAAAAATTTTTGCTTTTGTAACAAATTTGAAAAAGGAATTTTAAATACTTACTATTAAAGTTAAATTTTGAAATTGGAATTCTTTTTTTAAATAAAAGTTAGCTTAATTTGTTTGAAAAAAGGCATCAATTTAATCTAAAGCAATTTTATTACATTAAACTAAATGTTTTTTAGGATCAATCTTTTTTTCAGTTAATCTTCTCCGACTTAATTTTAACTTAATTTGGTGTAAATTTAATGTTAAAAATTAACTCATAACTTTCTTCATTTTTCCATAGATTAAATACTAAAATCCATCAGATGTATTGGTGACTTATAATTTAATACAATTGATACTAATTCTTTCTTTTTTTTATTTATTCATAATATACCTTTATTTGTTTATTATTATCTATCTATCTATAACGTTTGTTTACAAATCGCGAACAAAGCTTTCAATCAATTGGGAATGTCATCACCGAATCGATCTTCTGCTCCTTCGCTCGATGTAAAATTGCGTCGCGAACAAAATTACAACACGACTGATCTTTTGTCACATGTGAAATTGAATATTCCTAAGCTAAAGTTTGAGCAAAAAAGTATTTGAGATCAAATTAGGCAAACTGTAAGAGAGTTGGAGAAATCTTCTTTTTAAATGCGCCAGGAGGAATTGGTAAAACGCTCCTAATTAGATTGATTCTGGCAACAAATCAGTTCCAAACCTTAGCTTTTGCATTGTCCGGAATAGCTGCAATATTATTGTCGGATAGAAGAACTGCTCATTTCGCTTCGAAATTGTCATTGAGTATGTAATACATGCAATATTTTCAAAGCATCCAATATGGGAAAAGTATTGGAAAATGCAAACTTACTGTTTGGGATGAATATACAATGGCGCACAAAAAAACGGTCGAGGCTCTTGATCGATCATTGCAAGATTTACGTGGAAATACCAGATCATTTGGGAACATATTAATATTACTTGGAAGAGATTTCAGGCAAATATTACCTGCGATTCCTTAATCGACACCAACGAACGATATAAATGCTTGTCTAAAATACTTCACTTCGTGGTGACACGTAAAGATGTTAAAATTAACTACAAATATGCATGTTTAGCTGAAAACGATCGACCAGCTGGAATATTCTTAAATCAATTGTTGGACATTGGGAACGGAAAGGTGCCAAATGATTGACCACAGGACAAATTTCATTACCTCATAACTTCTGCAATTTAGTAACGTCAAAAGAAGAGTTGGTTGAAAAAATATTTCCCGATATTCAAATCAGTTATGAGAATCATTATCGGCTGAGTGAAAGAACTATTCTTGCGGCCAAGAATTAAGACGTTCGACAAGCTTCACAATATTTATTCAATCTAACATTTAAAGCGAAGCAATCATATACAAGTCAGTCGACACTATTGTGGAAGTAGATAAAGTCGTTAATTATATGACAAAATTTTTGAATTCACTCGATCTGCCAGAAATGCCACCGCACATGCTGCAATTGAAAATTGGCATGTTAATTATCATGTCACGAAATATCAACCAGCTAAAACTTTACGATGGCACACATCTTGAAGTAAAAAAATTAATGAGCAATGTAAGCAACAATCTTGACAGGACCTTTCAAAGGCGAAGATGTCCTTATTCCCCGCATTCCTATGATTCCAACGCATTTGCCATTTCAGCTTAAGAGATTGCAATTCCCGATTCGATTGGCGTTTTTATTCACCATCAACAAAATAAGTTTTTGAGTGCAGGGCAAACTTTAGAATTGTGCGGTTTAAATCTAGAGGCGGATTGCTTCTCACATGGAAAATTATGTGTTGCATGTTCTAGAGTCGGCAAACCAGACAAACTCTATGTCCAGACAGACAATGGAACAACAAAAAATATTGTACACCCGCAAGTATTGTGAAATTAAACTAGATGTGGACGAAAACTGAAAGATGTTAAATAACGCCATGACAATAACCGTAAACTAGAAATACTAAAGGTCAAGTGGCGCGACATAGTTTCAAAGGGACGACAAACATGTTTACCACCAAAATGCTCCAATTCACAGAGAAACAGCAAAGATTGATGTAGCAACAGCAACAGTTCGGAGTTCCAAGTGTTCCAGTTCGACAGTTCAAAGCGAGAAAGCAGTAGAAATAATCGGACAATTCACTTGAACAGTATTCTTCTCTATTATTGAGGTGTCTGGATCTTCTCTGATAATTGTTCGTTTCGAAGAAACACACTTCTTCAGTCAATAAAACATTTTTCAACAGCATTCATCTCTGTCACACAAGATACAAAAAATCTTTTCACACTTATTGCTGACCTAGCCTAATCACAATAGCAAGAATCAGTCTCCAATCCAATCAAACCACAAATTAATTACAAATTATCAGTTTTTTTCCCAACACTAGAAACATGCGCTTTCTCTTTTCTTTTTTTTCCACTTAACCAGATTGAGTTACAGCGACGCGTGTATAAAAACATGCGCGTATTCGAATGTAAAGTTGTGTCAAAATTTCAAAGCAATAGATAAAGAACTTTTCGATATCTAAGATTTTGAATTAATAGATAAAGCGCGTATTTAAGAACTTTCGAAGGTTTAAGATTTTGAACAAACGAATATTCATGTTTTCCTTTAAATAGTTTAGCTGAAGCCGGACACACCAAGCGTGGCCGGCCCCCATAGACCCCCATAAGAAAACTTTCAACTCGTCAGAAATGCATCAATAATCCTTCTCAATTTTCTATGTAAATTTTACATGAACCTATCTGCAAAGAACTGAAATATACGTCAGAAATGTCAACGAGACCAAGTTGTGGACCACCCTCGATATCAATACCGAACATTTCTTCCCAAATATCTACCATCAATGGAAATTCATCTAGAATAGATCACTTGATTTTTAAAATAAAAGAGAAAACTTTAACAGTTGAAAAATGATTTATTCTATTTAATCAAAACATTTAAACATATAGCACTGATCAATCCACTGAGTTTTCCATTTTGATTCAAGATTGGAAAACGCAGTGCACTAATTTCAAATTTGGATAGAAATGAGTTCAAAATTACCTGGATCGATTAACGAAATCTTCAATGTTCCAGCATGTTCACTATTCTCATCAGCAATTTTTTGCAGTAATTTGAACATTGCTCGACCTTCGCGAGACTCCTCATCGCAAAATGCAATAATTAATTTTTCATCATCTTCTCGATCTTTCTGCAATATTCTAGAATTCCAGTATTGCTAAAATTCTGAAGAAAATAGATATTAAAATCTTGAAATTTTTACCCAAACATTAAAATAATTCTGCAGAGTTAGTTTTTGCATTATCGGTTGTTTGTGTTTCTCAACCCAACTTTCGAATTCTCCTTCAGTATCCACCGACGTCGGAGCATAAATGGGATCATCTTCAAATGGCCGTATCATTTGCACTTCACCAACTCGTTTCAGCCCCATTTTTCGAGCCCACTAAAATGATTCTTTAGAAAATTTGCCTTCTCATGTTCTAAAAAAAGGAAAAACAAAAACAAAAAAATATTACACTGTTTTGTAGTTTATCCGAAAAGGTCTGCATTCTAGAAATTTTGGCACTACTTTTTCAATAGACTTCCGAAAATAACTAACATAAGAGTTTACAACAGCATAGAATTCCACTTCACCCATGAAATCTTCAGCTGCTTCTTCATACTCTTTCAATGCTGAAAACAATTGATTAGCATTAATAACATTCCAAAATTCTGCGTTACCCACTTCAATTACATTCAAAGCTACTATAATTGTTTATTTATAGAACTTATTATTCACAGAATGTACTAATCAAAAAAAAAAAAAAAAAAGAGAAATCCAAATATTACAAGACCGAATACTGATTTAGAAATTATAACAGCAAAGGACAGCGACATAATTATAATAAACTAACCGACACTGCCTGGTTCAAAATAACCAATCACTCTGACAATGTCATCTTCTAATGCCTCGAATCCATTCTGATCGTGTTCGTCGTTTATTATCGTTACTGGATCATCAGGAATCTGAAAATCATTTCAGCTACTTACAACTACTATTGTTATGATTTACGAGTGCACAGTTAGATTGAAAATTGAAATTTCACAGTTGGTAATCTGATTCACACGATTTCTTCTGAAAGAAATAAGAGATGCACTGAGAAAATGATGAGAAAAAAATAAGAGCGAGAAAAATTAGGATGAATGTCTTTTAAATTCTGTCGAATGAGTAGAATTTCAAAACGAATTCGAAATAGATACTAACATCCATAAGCCATGAAACAAATGTTTCTGGGTCTCGTACGCCAAAATATTCAATTTTATAGCCATCTTTATAAACATGTATTGTATCTTCGCCTCTCTGAACATCTAAAAATGCATCGATCGATATTTAGGATATTTATTTATGCTTTCAGTATTATTTTATAATTCAAATTCATTTTCAGAACGAAGAAATTTTTTAGTCCTTCATCTTACTTTCTTGCTTCCTCAATCGTGTCTCTTTCGTCGTATTTACAGTGTAGAAACTGTACCCTCGTTTTGTCATTATTTGAGCTGATAACTGCAATATTTGAAATTATGAGTTAATGTAACTTTCTTGAACTTTCATTTGTAGTCTAAATGATTTTAATTTGATAAGTGGATACAAATATTTTGGTTAATTTAAAATATTCAAAAAAAAAAAGATGCATGAGTTACAAAAATAAATTTTGAAAGATTAAAGTGCAGATGTACTTGTAAAAAACATTCATATTGATCCAATTCGGGATCATCCTCCTCAACATCATTGAAAAAAACAATTGTTCTAGCATCGCCCGTAAGCACCGTTTTGTTGAAATTTTTTTCATTTAAAACCTAAAAACAATGCAAGCATATGTGATGGTGACATTGAGTTATGAAATTAAAAGTTAAATTCTAATTAATCTTCGATATAAACATAATTATTAAAGTCATTCAGTGCTTTAACAGCCAAAATTTAAAATTCAATCTTTAATGGTCGAAATTTATAATGCTTCAAATTTCGCAACTCAGATCAACTCGTATTTTTGCCTGGTAGATTATACAAATGGTATAAAAAGTTCATGGGAGAATAAAACAGCTAAAAAAAAGTAGGTGAAAGGGAAACAAAAAGAAGAGACTGAAAACATGCTACGATTCTCCTGTCTGGAAAAGTGAAAACGGTAACGGTAAGGAATGGTACAGTCCTTTTGCAACATATTTAACAAAACGAAGGGGAATTCAACCCAGGACAACCTCGGTTCGATCAAACCCGTCGTATTCTAATTCTGGATAGCCAAGAAACATGCAATTGATATCTAATGTTTTTGCAGTGGTGACTTGTCCTGATCTTGATATGAAAGACAAAAGCAGTAGAGTTGTAACCACCAGCCACATTTCTTACCTGAAATTCATTTCTTTTTAATTTTTTAAAAGTTTTTTGCTTATTCCCTTCATTTTCGTTGAGGATGAAACGCCAATATATGATGTCTGTTACAGATGTTATGGTGCAGAAGAAAAAAGAGTATCTAGGAACAAAACATAAGAGAATATCGCTTTTTCATTACTTCCCTTAAAAAAGTGTAGAATTAACAGTTAAATAATGAAAATTAGTATCGGTATTCTAGATAAAATGAAAAGTTAAATTTATTTAAATTTTAAAAATAATAAATTTTACAATTAGAAACAAAAAATAATGAATTAATAAATTTTAAAAATAATAAATTTTACAATTAGAAACAAAAAATAATGAATTAATAAATTTTAAAAATAATAAACATGACACCTTATGATTTATTTCAAACAGGCGACACAGTGTATTAATTCGTTGGTTCAAAAGCAAGCAATTTATGAATCAAAGTAATTTGGATTTGTGAAATTCATGGCTTTTGATGGGGGTGCAGAGAATTCATGATTTTCAATGGAATGCTGCAAAGGAGACATAAAAGAAGATAAAAACGTTATCAAGACTGCATTTGCAAAAAGTAGAAACATGTAAACTGGTCTATAAACCCATAGCCCATGGTATGGAAGAAATGGATAAGTTTCCAATAAATAAGCCATGAGGGTTCATCAACAGCTCCAGTAGTTAAAGAATCCACCACTATTAATTAATCAGTTTAGAATTTGTTTAACAAATTTATGTGATTATTTATAGCATGAAAGAAAGCAGTAATTCAAGAAATAGGACATGTGACTCTGAAAATTGTAATGATATCAATGTTATGAATATATTTCTAGCTAGTGTGTGCTTGCAATTATGGGGCGTTGTTGTTATCTGCTGGTTTGTCAGCAGGGAAAAAGGCTAATCAGGTTGATCTTTATGGTACACCATCATCATCATCAGAAAGCTTTTATTTTGGTATATAATATGCACAATAAGAAAGGAAAAATTGGTGTGAAATTCAATGAAGTATTGGGAGGGAGCTACTTCAACTGAAGATCTGAGACGCCATTTCGGATCTCTCACATCCAGCGTTGTTCTGGAAGAGCAAACAAACAAGCATCAACTCAAAAGATAAAAACAAATGCTTTCGTGAAATTTAGCTTCTTTATCCTTTGATGATACATCTGTGTATGTGTGTTTGTATATATATGTGTGTGTGTTTATGTGTGTGTGTGTGTATGTGTGTGTGTATGTGTGTGTGTATGTGTGTGTGTGTGTATGTGTGTGTGTGTGTGTGTGTGTATGTGTGTGTGTGTGTATGTGTGTGTGTGTGTGTGTATGTGTGTGTGTATGTGACTGATTTTATCCTAACAATTCTGGTTTCTAGGCGTTGTATTCATCAACTTCTGCTATTCGAGCCTTCCATCTCTCTCCCATTCTGCCACTGTACGTTGCTCGAGAAGATAAGCTCGAGCACACAGCACACAAATTCGAGTCCTAACAATACTGCAATATTAAGAATTAATTCCATCCAGTAGATCATTAAATAAATTTGTGCTTTTTATTGCAAACGGAAATTTGCAACTATCTTTCCCTTCAATCATACATCCGATATTAGACACATTAAGCAGAAGTTTATACATAATTCAATAATCAGATAAATAGAAAATCATCCGTCATATGCAAAATAAAAGCAAATTTATCATATCTACCAACACTAATTTATCATATCTATGAACATTCTTTTTGCACAAATATTCCAGTGAAATTGCCGAATACTGAAAATTTTTTCAATTCCTACCTGAAAAATTTTAACAACTTTTCCCTCACTTTTTATGGCTTCTTGAATGATTTCGATATTAACAATAAATCCAATTCTTAAAAAAAAGAATTATGTTGATGAAGAAAATCTTGTTTGAACCTGGCTGCTATAAATCAAAAAAAGAACAAAATGTTTTTCCAACATAGCATTTCCCTTCTCTTCAACCATTCATTTTAGTGTTTACGGTGAAATTATTCGCCTAAAGGACAGTTGTGTCAGTGGGAGATAATATAACTTTCGTTTCAACTTCCTGGCTTAGTGAACATTTTTTGCAGTTAAGAGATGATGAATGATGAAAATAAGTAGCTAACATTGCAGAATCCGTCCTAATAAAGCAAAAATGAAATAAAAAGTGAATTCGTCTATCTATTTCTAATATGAACTTTACAGGACATTGTCCTAAACTTTCTGCCCGCTCATTAGATTTGTCGATAACATCATCCAAATGAATCTGGAACTACGCTTTTACAATCATCAGTCACTGATTCCTATCTGATAAGAACGCGCCAACCGACATTTTATTAGTTCTTTTTATATCTTTCCTTTAGTATTTCGATTTCATTGAGCAAATATCAAAAATCTTAAATATTCTGCAAAATTTTCACCTGGTTTCTATTGGGAAGATTGAAAAGAATTTTACTGAATAGAACTAGAACAAATTGTGTGGTATAATTCAACCTTTTTTTTCACCTAGAATGATGAGTGGCCGCATTCAGAACAAGTGTTCAGCATGTTTGCCATTACTTCACTCGATGAACAGGCTGCAGTTTTCCAAAACCTTAGATAGGGCGAAAAAGAAGCACAAGTGTCTTGCATAGATTTTTTCGGCAGTTTTTTAAGTAGGAAGAAAAATATTGAAAATGTATCATATATTTCGTACTTTTTTAGACTGGAAGAACATGTCTTTTCTTATTCGCCAAATAACTTTTGATTAATATATAACTTCATCGAATCCTGTTCAATTAAAATTTCTTATATTTAGCAAAAATCTGTTAAGATTGTATACATTTACAAAGGATTTCGTAGTACAGAGTGAAAACAATTAGTATGAGCATAGAAAAAAAGAAACAGTTACATAATAATAATTCTGAATTGTGAATAGCAAAAGATAAAACTTTGTTAATGGAGAGATGAAATGAGAAAAAATGCAAAAACAATTTGTATCTTATTTCTGAGTAAATAAATATTAGCCTCTTACATTTTTTAGAGTACAATTATCTTTCTCTTCTGAACAAAGTTTTGGTGCAAAAATTAAGCTAAAAAGAAAAATACGAAAGAGAGACGTTAAGGACAAACACGAAAAATTAAGCTAAAAAGAAAAATACGAAAGAGAGACGTTAAGGACAAACACGAAATAATCATACAAGAAACGCTATATCATCACTGTTTTTAAGGTTTTTTTTTTTTGAAATTTCATGTGTCATCGAATGCCAAGAGATGGATATTAAACGAGCATTTCGTGTTTTATTTCTTCCGGCAAAATGTGTGCATTATATTTCACTTTTCCATATTATTCCAAGAATAAAGATTTTCATCCATCATACCTCAGTTTATTACTCGAGATTTTAGGTTAGTTTCCTATTCTTTTAGTTCCGTACTGGCACAACTGTACAGTATTTTTATGTCAGGCGTTGAATTTGCAAAGAAACGAAAAAGATAATAAGTGATGAAGTTGACTGCATCGAAGAGAAAGTAGATTTCAAGAGAAGTAATTCGTATGTTTTAATCAAGAAGCTTTATTAATTTTAGAGGAAATCTATTTATTATGATCGAAACTTGAATTCCATTAAAAGAAATAAAAATGTTTTTAAATACAGTGACTTAAAGGAAACTGGTAATAGCAGTTTTGATAAAATCTTTTAACTTGACAGTTGCAACTAACTACAACTGCAGAAAAGGCAGAGAAGGCAATAAGATGTAGTAGCACAAACGACATCCAGAGAAACTGAAGTATGCACCGTTTAAAGAGAAAATTCTACAATATCTTAGACAGGTCTAGATCTTGGCTACAAATGCTTTAATTACAAGCAACCCTACGAACGCCATCATTCCTTAGTATGCACTCACTTCCTGCTTTGTCATAAGAACTCAATGTTTAATTATTAGAGGATCGTTATGCAGTTGAATTTCTCAAATTTCTTTTCCACAAAAAAAAAGAAAGAAAAAAGAAAAAAAGACGATAAATTACTATTCCTCGATGATAAAAGTGTCGGGTTCAGATTTGAAAGAACATCCCTACTCGGATATTTCCAGAAGTATTACAAACTCCAATAGTTGGCGAGCAACATCAAGAATTCCAGTCGTTTGCTTACTTTACAAATCGTCTTTCCCCGTTTTTTTCGTAAAAGTCATGTCACACTATCGATACTGACACAATAATACCGATGTGTAACAGTACATTATATTATACACGTGATATAAAACATAAAGAACGAATGCTTATACGCTATTTTCCGTTAATAGCAGGTAAGTCTTGGAACAAGCACTTGTTATCGAGATGATTGTACGGACATTTTGCCCAGTTTTTACTTTCTAGATTAAAATTTTATAGTCTAAAATACCTTTAAGTTCCATTTTGCTTTGCTTTTCTTATTGCTCAAACAATTGTTAACAGAAAGATAAGTAATATGTGCAACATATACATCCCTTACAATACTCCAGAAGATTTAAGTTTTTGTTTTGAATTTATGTTCGCAGGAATAATCACCAACATAATTAGCAAATAAACTGGATATATAAAAATCCGAACTCAATT
This sequence comes from Onchocerca flexuosa, assembly GCA_002249935.1. NCBI lineage: Eukaryota > Metazoa > Nematoda > Chromadorea > Rhabditida > Onchocercidae > Onchocerca > Onchocerca flexuosa. The sequence goes on along the minus strand of KZ269996.1, from coordinate 297,073 downwards.
AAGCAGTGGATTTTCTGGTTATACAAATGGTTATACAGAAAGAATTTCTAAAACATATTACAACATAATGAAAGTCAAATTAATTATCATATTTTTTAAATAATAATTCTTTTAGAGCCACATTTTCTTTCTTTATTTCCATCCAGTCGTTTACAATACGTTCAAATTTTTCATCAATGTTCTTTTGATGTTGCATAGCAATCTTCAACAAAAAGATTTTATAAATCATGAATTGATGACATTTAGAAAAGCTAAAAATTTCTCCTCCTTATTGGTAAAACGCCAACATCACTATTCAAAAAAAAATTAATATTCGTTTGATAAAAATTGATATAGTGATTTGAATTTGAAAGAACTGAGTGAAATAATGACTTACCTGATCATTTAGTTCCTCAATTTCTCGTTCAAGTTGCCCAGAAAAATCAATCCCAGTGATAACAGAAGAATATTCACCATGAATTTTCATCAGTAACCTATATGCTTTTTGCATAGATGCATCTTTCTCAACGTCCTGTAATATATATAGATATGAGCTCTTCTGATCATAAATAAATCGAATAATTGAAATATGCATACATAGCTGTATTATAAACGATTTCGAAAATCATTATAATCAGGTGACTTAGTGGGTAAATAATGTTAAAAAGATACTTTATACAATTTTCCTTCAACTACAGTAAAAGAACGCTCCAATTTTCCCGCATTCGATTTGATCTCTTTCTGAAGACAGAGATTTTCAACGGCAATCTACAAATAGGAAGAATGTATCAAAATAGGCAATAGGACAATTTTAGATTCATTAATTTTTTCAGCCTTTCAAATAAGGTTTTATAAATAATTCTCCATATCTTATAAACGCAGTTCTGGATACAATAAATACGTAACAACATTAAACACATTTACTATATTACTTGAACACACTTTGTTAATTTCATTTTGCTGCTTCCTGATGTTGCCAACAATGTCAAATATGTGTTTCGTATAAATGTTTCGATTAATTTGCTTCTCTTCCCGTGACTCTACCTGTTTTTTCTGAAAAAAAAAAAAAAAAAAAAAAAAAAAAAACAGCAAAACTGATGCAAAGCTTTACTGATGTTATGTAAAAGAAAATGCTTCAGTATAATCTGAAACAAACCAGTTTTTCCAAGGTTTTCTTTCTACCAGCAAGTTCGTTCTCAACTAGTTTTGTATCCTTAGCTGAAGTTTCGCGATTTCGGTATGGAAGGGTAAAATCCTAGAACATCCTTATTTTAATTTTTATAATCGTAAAAGAAATTCAGATCAGCTATTTACCGATTCAACATTAGAACATTTGACGGACCGATGATAATGCAGCCAACCGTGCTGCCTTCACCTCCTCATCTTTTTCTGCTTTGGCTCTCAACCACAGATTTTGCAGATGCTGCATCCGTTCATTACTTCCATCAATATAACTCTGAAAAATATATTTAAGAAATTGGCACAGCAATTACATCCTCCAGTCATTCTTCAGAAATGCACTTCAGTGAGAAAAACTACAAATATGAAAAACATACCTCAAGTTTCAAAAGAGCGTCTGGATTTTCCAGAAGTTTTTTTAGTCGTTCATCAATTTCAGCTTCTCGAAGCTTCCTGCTTTGCAAGGTTAATAATCGTTCAGCTTCATCATTTTGCATCTATAACAACTGAACTTCATGCAATTCAGTATTCTTTGATAATCGTTATAAGGTATATAGAAAAGATGGCCAAACGGTCCATTTAACTAGTAAGCAATGAACTTTGTGAAATAATCGTGATGGTACCATTCCTTGCTTTATAAAAAATTGCAACTTTTTTTTTTAAAAAAAATTTGCTAATAAGAAGATACATATATAGCTGCTTTAAATAAAAAAAAATCCTTAAAAGAAAAATAAAAAAATCCTTAAAACCTTGTTTTCAGAAATCTTCTTACTATCTACATATGTTGTCAAAGCCATAACTTCATCGAGCAATTTGTCAAATATTTCACTTTTTTCAACATCCATTTTTGAAACTTCATTAATTTCTTGTTCATCTTTTGTTTTTCTCTTCTTTTGCAATTCTGGAGAAAGAATTGGTTTAGATTTCAGTCTGAAAAATAATGCATGGTGCAGATATTTCAAATGGTTCGGAAGCATTTTATAATGATAGAATAAGATCTTTTCCTGAATGCAGTGAAAATAAACTAAAAATTTCAGAAAATTAAACGTATTGCACTAAAAAATCGAAGCATAATATTTATAGAATAAACTTACTTTGGTTTCATTTGCTTGTTAATACTGGGATATCTAAGATGCAGGGTTGCTGGAATTTCATCTTGAACTGACCGACAATTTTGTGCCGTATTGTTGTTGTTCATAGCATTGTTTTCCAGCAAGGAACAAACAAATGCACTTTGACGGTATCGCCAATCATTATAATGTAAAGCTGCCATAACATCACCACAGAAACCTATGAAATCGACCCTTGTCGATAAAGCCTAAATCATTTTCTAAAAAACTGGGAAAAAGTTGTTCTAAAGCAAAAACATAATTGTGAAATCCGTCACGTAATAAAATATGCAAATTTATGTATAGCTCTGCACTTACCCATGCTTCCTTTTGAGATGAATTATATCGCGTAAGACACTCTTTATTATCGTCCTCGCCACGGTTAATTGATCGTATTAGGTCTGCCAGTGGATCTGTAATTTTAATATATTGAATTAATAAGCAAAAAAAAGCGGCATTTAAAAAACCTGATTGGGAACTGACTTTTAATTGATTGTTTGAAATAAAAAATTTAAAAACATGCACATCGATATAAAACAAAAATTATTTAAAAGCAGTACCATCCACAGAAGTGACTACTGGAGAATCTTTGGATAATTTTTCCATGAGACCAATAAGAATATTGCGCAACTCTTTGCTTCGTCCATAGAGTAACATATGATAATCAATGGGATCACGCACACCAATGCTCTATAGTTAACAATTTCAGTCATTTCAACAAGAAAAAGTTTTTACTCAATTCGGTTTCAACCAAAAACTTTTATTTGACACATCTCTACTTAGTTTAAGATGGAATCAAAATTTGCTCAGTTACATAAAAACACAATAAAACTAAAATTTGCCTTCACTGCATTGACAACGGTTGTAATACACCGAAATTTCGCAGACATATTTTGTGGGAGTATTTTTGATGGAATTTCCTTTCTGAAACGGACAATGAAGTATACTTTTCTCTATCCAGACAAGCAATTCGTTATTTTACAACTGATTAATAATCGATGTTACCTGGTACTCTGTTTGCATGACCATGCTAATGTTACAATAGCTCGATAAAAGGTCGCCGTATCAAGTTCTGCGATACTGTTCGGAATCTCGTGCAGACCATCAAAAAAGTTTCTGAAATCAAAGCAACAATTCCATTTCACGCACTGACGTTTCTTACAAAAACAAAAAAGATTTGCTGAAGGGAAAACGAACGGATCAAGATGACATAATGTATTGATAATTTGACCATCGACAACATCCATTCCGGCTGCGATCGCATTCCACTGTCAAGTACCACTAAATGTCCATCGTCTCCCCAACCATACTCAGCTCTTCGTATGCTGCAAATTCTCTGTTAATAAAATCGTCTCCATCCATCTCTTCTGACAGTAACCAAACATGAAACCGATAAAAGCTACGGACAACAGTAAAGGAAACTCCCAACCACTTCCTATTTCCAATTTTCACTCCCCTCTATTTCGCCAATATCAGCAATCTTTGTCGCCTCTTAAAGCAACACACTGCTTCGCGGCCGTGTGTTAAAATCTATTCTTCTACCCTCTTTATAACTGTTAATGCATACTGCTCTTTCCATATGGACTGATCCTGTTCACTGTTACAATTCCCGGCAAATAAATGAATGACCAGCTGATTCAAGGTTTATTATCTTCTCATTATTGTTGAGAGCTAATTGGACCGTATATGTTTTCAGGACGATTACGCCACTTTTTAAGCAGGCAGCAACACAGAATCTAAAGCCATCTTGCAGCTACAGTTAGGATTGCCGAATGTTTGTCGTCCAATAGCATGCAATTCTTCATCAGGCTTCTCGAAACTTCCAGAAATACTTGTACAGTTTCTGTGTATTAAAGCGTTAAATGACCAAGACGAATTTCATGGAAATGTTTTCAAAAAAAAGTGAGAAAATGCTATTCTTGAATGCAATTCATATTATTGGTATGGCACTTGGCAACTTGTCCAATGAACATATGAGAAATTTCTGTGAGTTTATCGCGTCCTCAATTTAGGTTTAGCTATTAGCGGCTCGATACAGTGTTCTGGAAATGGATGTTATAAGTACTGGATATTTTACCATTGATCGAAAGCTTCGCTACGGATTAACGATTGCGTAAGGACCACTTGTTTGATTTCTGAACAGATGATCAGCTCGTACTGAAGCATGATGGAAGTGGCGAGTTGCAACTTCGTTCAAGTTGCCTATGTTTGACGGAAGGACTGCTAATCTAACAGTTGCTTCTCATTATCACTGCACGGACTTTTTTCATTAAAAATGTAACACATAATGAAGCCAAATATTTGAGTCTTGCTATAGTTTGCGTGCTATAGTTCTCTGCCGCTTAATATAATTTTTTATATTATTGAAATTGACACATTGGGATCCGTACTGGACTGTTGTGGGGAATTCTTTGCTTTTGTTATAGCGGTGAAGTCTGCCTTCTTTGGTTGCATGTTCCAGCTGTACTGAATGTAAATTTTTCATTTTGTATTTCTTACTGATAGTTTTTCTAAATTTTTTTCGATGAAGTAAATATCGATCACTACCTAAATTTAATATTTTGATGTGTTGCAATTGAAACTAATTTTCCTGTGAAGTGTCTGGAAGAAAATAAAGAGTTTTTTTTTTTTTTTTTTTTTTAAAGCTTTCATGATCTTAATTTGAGAAGGAAATCCAGTAAAACAGAAAGGTTATGCCACACAGTTTTTAGCCTAATACTCGACCTTAGATTTTGGAAGTTTTTGGCAGGACAATTGTTTTTAAAATTATGCTCCATGCATTTAAAAAGTTGCTTCCGACTACAAAGCTTATCTTTTCTTAAAGATATTCTCGATTTTTATGACTGATTCTCCGTCAATGTAAGCGTTTTGACGAAAAATACCGTCGATTGCAAAGACTTTTATTACTAAAATATTTATCATCTATGCAAGATTATTTTTTCATTTTTCTTTTTTTTTAAATTTCACGTAATGTATAGTAATCACCTATGATAAACCCATTTATAAAGAAATAGAGAAAATCCGAAAAATCTGGTGATTTCATAGCATAATTGATTTTTATTCTTCACAATTTTTCTCTTGTATGAGAGCGGGAAATTAGGACGGAACAAGTGCTTGTCATTCTACTGCAGTATCGATGTGTAGACACTTTGTGCAGCAAATTTTTACTGAAAGTCGGACAAAATATTTCCGATCTCGAGGTAGTAAAAGTATTAATTACGGGAACTAATAAAGCTCATATTACTTTCTTGTTCAGTATTTGTCATACAGATCTTCCTTTGGCCGTAATTTAAAAAAAATACTTCACCATTACTTTAAAGTCACTTCAACCTGTCAGTTGTCTTTTAGCTTATTTCGATAAATTAGATTCGAGTTTCTCAAATTTGCACTCTCACATGTTCTGAAATCATAATTCCGAGTTTGTCATTTTGTCTTCTATAATTTCTCCATTTTGCCATATTACATAATTTTATTTGAAGAAGAAATTCAATAATTTAAGGACAACAACAGCGGCATGTGTTAAAAGTCATGGATTTCCCTTTCAAGGATTTTAATTCTTTAACTAAAGCTATAGAACGATTTGTCTGATATCTAATTGTGAAAAGTAAGAAAGTATTTACCGATTGTTAGGGATAGGTCCTCCGCTAAGTACTCCACTAGTCGCTGCAGTGGTGTAAAAAGTTAGTATTATGGAATGCGCACCACAATGTATGAGATGAAATCTAGTACTCCTTTTACATGTTTCATCAGTTAGACTTTAGAAGTTCTACGGAAATTTAGACTTTATCTTAACAATCTGATGCTGGACACGATAACCATTCTGTATATTTTCTGCACCTATAGAACTCTCCTTTCCTTCTCTCATAGTCTTTCAGCATTGACCTCAAGCATAATTTTGGGACAAATATATTCAAATATAATGGACGTTATTTTTCTCTTTTCTAGGATCCTTCATTTTTCCAGAACAAATTCCAGAGTTCAGGATTTTAGGGAGGCTGAGAATTCAGGCAATGAGTTGGTCGCAATAAAAGCGAAACATTATGCTTCAAATTATTTCTGCTTGACGAAAGAGTCTATATAACTTTAGTTGGTAGCGTAATTTTATCTGAAGTCTCGCGGCAAGAACTGAAATCACTTCGAGCAACATGCTCACAGTAACAGATCGCAGGAAAAAGCGAATAGTAGTTTCTACTTCTCTGGAATGTGTGCTAGCTTTCTTGATATCAGCCGCCCATTGCTGAAATCTGAATTTTCATTTTTCTTTGATATTTGCAGGAAAGTGAGATGAGGATTTGATGGAACAAACTGAACTAAGCTGATTAGTTGTCTGTGTGGTTAGGCTGCTCATTGAAGGCTGTTTGAAGCTTTATTGCTTGTTATTTGCTGACACAGCTTTTATTGACTTGTTTTTGCCTTTCTAATGGCTGCATTTGAATATGAACATGCATATGTACATAGTTTACATATATATATATATATATATACTATATACTATACACACACATATATACATATGTATATAGGTATATGGCTGGTGTGCAGTGCCTCAAGAAACTGCGTGTTTGGTTGTGTTTGGCATATCTTGCATTACGAATACTGCTTGCTTGGCAATACATATAAATTTAGATATATACGTGTATATGCGCCTTTGTTGTGCCTCCGAAACTCATTATTCGAAACCATCCAATTTGGACAAGCAATTTTGCGGCACTCTAAAACATTCATTGTTGAAACGAACGCACTTCTCTTCTCTTGGCACATATTCATTGTGATCTGTGTACCATCTGTTGTTGGTTGGCTAGCCGCACTCCCTGTAACCCTTCGCCCGACCGACGAACCTTTCATTCCAATATGTTCGCCAGTTTCTGAATTCTTGCAAACTGTAATCGTTGTTTCGGTTGTCGCTTATGTAAACCATAAATCCATCAGTCATTTATGATATCTACTTACTTGAATTGAGAATTCCGATGCATGAGTAACTGTGCACAGAGAGTGAAGTAGGCCGAAGTTTCTTACAATGATTTTCATGTCATTACATTTGTTGTTCCATTTTTTTTTATTCTTTACTGTATTTTTCAAACCTTACATCAGGCTTACACATAATAGGTGAAGCTAGCCGGCTTGCTGAAAGGATTTACGCACAATTAAGCTGCTTGCATCATTCATTCTTTCCACAATCAAGTGTTGTTTGCCACCTGACGCGGGTTCATTACCAGTCCTCTCATCATCTGTTTTATTGATTTCTTCCAAGCTTAGAAACATAATAGTTATCTGATTCGTAATTTTTCTCAAATATTCAGTATAGCTGATTCTAGAAGCCCTTTTGACTTTTTCGACTTTTGAATCATTTTTCGAACTCGCAAGCGCTGATATTTCATCGTTGATTGCAAAATGAACAGACTCCATATGCTTAATATCCACTAGTCGTTTAAAATAATCAGCTTCATTATGCTGAAAGCTTAGATAGATTCGATCCAGATAGCTTATCTATGAATTTTGATGACCTGTCAGTTTCTTTGAAATTTATGGATTTTACTTTTTTCCACTGTTTTTTAAAATAGTCACTATTTTCATTACTTTCAGCAGAAATGAATAGATCTATAAATATGGGAAAGAATTCAGTGTGAGCAGTTTCTTAAATGACCAAATCATGTGATAAAAGATACTTTACTGGTACACTTTTTATTTGCAGTATCTAAGTGTTCCACCTGACATTTGATTCAGTTTGAGCTGTGAGATGTATCCCTTATTCCCCCGATCATTTGTGAAAAGTCACAACTCAGCAGCTTTTATCATTCGTTTTTCTTATTCCGCAGTAGGATGATAAAAAGTAAAGGTCTGTAGAAATTGAATGAGCAGAAAAAATTAAGGAAATCCTTGTGAAAACAAAATCTTGCACTAATGGTTGTGTTATTAGTTTCAGTATCGTTCATTCCTTTTTCGATTTTTCATTGCCAGAAATCTACCTTTATCTATACCTGCATAAATAAAAATGTAAATGTTCCTTGTTCATTTCCACACAACGTTTCAAGTTCTTCACCGATTAATTTGAAATTTTGACACAATGTGGCATTTGAGTTAGGAGCATTTTTATATAGATAAGGCGCGTATTTAAGAACTTTTAGAGATTTAAGATTTTGAACAAACGAGCATTCACATTTTTATTTTTATAGACTAGCTGGAAGCGGCAATAAAAGAATTGAGGGTCGCAAAAACCTCTACAGCATCTTCATTATTTAATACACATAATTTTTTCGTTTCAAGTTACAGTTAAATTCTAGAAGTTAAAGCTTCAAATTGGACTGAAAAAAACGAAATCTGGAAAAACTTGCAGTTTATTGAGATTGCATATTAGGAAGCTGGTTGATTTCAAAATAATTATGAATTTTGGATCATTCACCTGAAAGCTTTTAAATATCTGGCTACTAGATAAAGTTGGGGATTCATTTCCCTGGTTAGGTTCATCATTATCTTACAACTATAAATGAAGAGATTGTAAAAAATAAAAATATTAGATTTGGCCATGAAGATACTTCGTAAAATACGTATTCCTGTTCCCCTCTTTTAAGGTTTTTTTGGAGAGGACTGCAAACTCTTTCGTTTTCTTTGATGATTCTTAATCATTTTGTGTATTAAATGTATGATAATTGACTGTGCTTTTCAAAAAGTACAGCTGTTTGATTTTTCTGCGTTATAGAACTTATTTTTTCTCTCCAAATTTTGATGGCGGGCAAAAAGGAAATGAAAAATTCGTCCTTTAAAGAATACACTGTAGCACATTGACACTGAAGTTCCAATTGTGTGCAACGCCTTTTTGTGTTCCATCATAAATTTATTTATTGTTAAAACAGGAAACAATTGTCGCTTCTTGAAATTTCCAAACCTAAGCTTTTCGAAATTTTGTATTTTCATTGTGTCTCTTTTTTTTGCCAACTTTATACGATTACTGTATCAAAGACTATGATGAGAATTTTATTGAGAAAATTTTTTGTGCGTCCGTTTGTATTGCCGTATAAAAAATGAGTGAATAAATTACAATCAGTAGTGTTATTTATTTCGAATCTTCACAATTGCTGAAAAATGTTAACTTTATGTTGTATTTTATTGTGCTGCATACACTTCAAATATATATTGGGAAAAAAGTGATGAAGTATCGAAAATCTTCCGGGCTTTTTTTTTTTTTTTCACATGAGTAATTCTGAGAATAATATTTGGTGATGAAAATGAGATGAAGTGATATGTTCATGATGATGTGAATAATTGTGTGATAATCGGGATGATGTAATGATCTAATTGTATTGATGATCGGAATGGTGGAAGCTTCAATATTCCAATACCGGGAAGGAGGGATGAAATAAATGACGGGATAAGTGGAAAAGATGACGATGAGATGTTTCGGGAATAGTCAATAATAGTGCTACTGTCATTTCTTGAAGATGAAGAAGCCAAACAAAAATGAAAATTGTTCTCATTGCATTCCAATGTACTCTTCTCCTCTTGTTCAATTCCTTCATTTCTCTTCATGTTTTTTTTTTCTTTTTTTTCGAGAAATTGCTTTTGGAAATGATGCGTTCGAGTCCGCTGTTCGCCATTAGGTTAATATCTCCTGTTTTCCTTCCTTCTGTCTTATAATTGCAATCTTTGCGGAATTGATATATCTATTGCTAAAACACTAGTTAATCGTTGTTTTCTGATTTGGAAACTTGATGCTTACAGTTTCCAAGTCGCGAAGGCGAATTCTTATTTCTTCTTTTAGTTATACTTTTCCATACTGTATTTCGAAAGAGAGATGAGTTGCATGTACCTGGATGCCCAACCGTCTCTTTCTTCTGACCTCAAGTTTAATTGCGATAGTCTCTGAAAACATTTCCATTGTCCATTACATGGTTTATCGTTTTTTGCATCGAATCGATGCATCTTTCACAGGCGCCAGCTGATATTACAATTTCTTTCTGAGCTAAGCAGATCACAATTTGATTTACTTTTTCGCAATTCTATACGTGAATTTTGTTGCTAATGATGGCATTCAAGTTTCTCTCGTTTTTCTAAAATTTTAGTGGATGAATCTTAGCGATCTGTTCCTTTCTCTTATTTATTCCTGTTTACACAAGTGGGAGGAAGAGGGTAAGAAGAGATGGAAGGGAAATTGAAGACAACGTCGAGCTCTTAATTGAAATATTATCGGATTAGAAAGCTGTGAGCCAATGCTAACAGTGACGGTGATAGAGATAATGCCGTCACTTCATGCTTTTCCATCAATAATTGTCATTGTTCTGATATCAAAAGACATGTGTGATGGGCAGACTAGTCAAGAAGTTTCTGGGAAGGTGCTGTTGAGAAGTGGGACATAGGATCGTCCCCATACAGCGACATTCATCTATGAAAGACTCCCTCGAGGATAACTTATAGTAATGAATATTGCAATATTAAGTTTTTATAGGATACAACCAGGCTGCTAATTGTTATTTCCCAACTGTGCACGATCATTATATGTTGCTTCTACTTCTTTATTCGCTGATTCTTTCTACCTTATTTTTTTTTATACATGTGCGTATATAAGAGTGACACATTCTGTAGAACGTAGTAGTGACTTTATTATTTCGAAACTTGGCACTGTCCAATAATGTTTTGATGCATGTTGCCAATCTACTACTAACAGTTTTATATTACTGGGTCATTTTCTATAATAGAAGATACTCCAATGGCAAGGAATGGGAGAAAGGTAAACTTCAAGTTTCAACAACTCCTTATTGGCGTGAGGAGCGTTAAAAACGCCGGAAGTCTTATATCAAGAAAGTATGTTGTCCTTATTGAATCTTTTTGATTTCGTATTCTTCGATTTTAGTAGTACTTCACTGATTTACTCAATAACCTCTAAGAATGAATTATTTCTGAAAGTTTCTGCTCAGTCTGTTTCATATATTTGAGTATTTTATTTCACAATATAGAAAAAATAAATAAAATTGCATTTGGTATCGAGCTGCATGTAAGCATGTAAGCATGAAGTGAGTAAATGGTTGCTTAGGTTTGCTCATGCTTGCTTATGGCATTTATCGCACAGGAGCTATCCATTTACTTATCCTCTTCAGTCTAATCTTTTATGCTAAATATTGTTTGCGAGATATTATGGATGATGATGATTCTTCCGAGATGATGGTGGATTTTTTGCTTGTTGTGAATTGCGACGCAAGTTAAAGATAAATAATTGTGGAGGATGTTCTTTATTATGCAGGATGTACATGGCTGCATAAAGTGTATTTGGCGAAGACCCCGCAATGATTCCACACTCTTAGAAGGTGACATTCCCCGAGGTGAGGAATACAATTTGAAAGTATCTGTCAATCACTCCAGTGTTCAGTGGACACCATTAATGACCTTGCGTTGATTTTTTTCATCTTTTAGCGTTCTTTGCTGCTCTTCCATGTTTTGCATTTCTCATCCATTTTTTTATTTACATGATTTCTATTTTCATGCACCGTCTGCTTCACACACTCAGAATATCTCTCTTGCAGGCATCCTGTATTACATCTTTGTAAAATTCAATGATTGATTTCATTCCTTACGTATTTTAATGTTGTATGGAATGATTATCTGTGTGTGAATAGTTCATTTTATAAAATCCTAGAAATGAAAGATGTGATGCAGTGACTTTGCTGTTTCCAAACCTTTTTCAGGAAAAAACGCAGAGTTGACAATTATCACAAGATAATTGCGGATTTCGAAAGCATAAAAGTTTGTATCCTCCGAGAGACGTGCCGCTTTTACTGATGAAAGTTAGAGGTCACGTCCAACTGAAAAAAGAAAGAAGCTACTCTATCGGCTATCATAAGAACAGTTCAAATTTATGGTTGAAGCAGCAGGCCCGAAGAGGAGAGAGTTGCTCAATTTTTGGGGCATAAAAACATTATGAATGATAGTGTATTTTATAGAATATATTGCTTTCTTCTTCATTCATCATTTCCAGTAAGTAGAAGCGGGGATCTAGACCAAGAGGTCATATCAGAATTAACTCCTAATCCTGCTTGTAAAGCTTGAAATGTGCGGTGATTACTGCGTCTCCATCTGAAAGATCCTTGTCTCTTCAGAATCCAATAATAACATTTTTTGTAAAATTTGAAAGTAAACATAAACCATAAACCATTGAAATTTGAAGTGACTTTTACGCTGTTGAATAGTATTTAGGAAATAAGTTCCAACGTACAACTATCCATCAATTTTCTCTTCTTAAAAATACGAGCTAATCGTGGAAAATTAACAGAACCAATGTGTTCAACGAACACCATTGCTTTCATGCTAAAATGCCGTGAAATTCATTGTATTTCATCATATTTCTGAGACATCCATCCTGGTTGTTTCTTCATGATTATTTTGATCTTTTGCTATTTTCCCTTCCCATCTAACTTCTACTGTTTTGATGATACCATAATTTTCCTCTATGACAATTTCGCAGGAAATTCCGGCGTAAATTTGATAGTTTCCAGTCGAGAGAATAAAGATTTTGCAAGTTTGAAATTAGACATATAAGTGGATTATTGATGGAAAGCATTCGAAATTTTCTTGCCGTAGCAGTAATGAAAGTAAGAGAGAATAGTGTGTGAGTAGATGCTCTATTTATATTTAAATTCTTTATCAAATTATTTTTAGACAAGTTTTAACGAAGAACAGGACAACAAGAGTAATAGTAGCATGCTGATAATTCCTTCGCATCGTGTTGCAGTAGGTAAAAAACAAGCATAAGCAGAAGAAATTACGGTCCTGACAATAACCTATTGTTTACCTCCTCAAATCATTCACTTGTTGAGTGTTGAGTGAATGATATGAGGAGATCCTGACAATAATTTTGAATTTTTAATTTCCGGAATTATTGAAATTCCGGAAATCAAAATTTCTACAACCTAATTTTGTACTCTTTCCTCTCATCACATCAAAGATATCCCTTTTACTACAAGAAGGCATAGCATCATTCCACTTGTTGCTATATTTCTCTTTTATCAGTGATACCTTCATTTTTGTTTTGTCAATTGTGGCGATGTTTCTTATCATCGGTCATCAATAATGACGCTTAAAAATGTTTATTGCGGATCTTTTTCGGATTTGTTTGGAATTGTTAGTAGCTGAGAACTATCTGTTTTTGAAAATTTTTAGTGAACATTTTTAGGTTCTTTTTTCTCTTCTTCGTGAGCTGGAAAGTCCAATTCCTTTACATTGATTTTTGTTCATATCTTATCGACAGCCACGGGTTACAATACTGAATCGTTTTATGCCATCTTAAAATGCATAGCAGAAGATTATAATGATTCTAAGCAGTAAATGTTAACAGATCTAAGAATTGAGCTGGTTTGCTTTCAGCGTTCATTAACCTTAGATTTAATTTCCATTACTGAACATTTCTTGTACATTGCAGAACAAACATCCGTATATTCCTATAAAGGAACAATTTTGAATCGAATTTCGCCGTGGCAATCGTATCACCATTGCTGCAACCGGCCCAGCTAAAGCCTGTGGCCGGTCGAGCTGTGTATTCACATATGGTTGCTTCATCTTCCGCAGTGCCTTCACCAGCCTTGTGTTCGCGTTCTCATAATGCTATAACGCCAGGTTTCTATTTCCGCCATATTTGTTTCCATCAGAATGTCACACATGTACAAAAATATCTGTATATTTACGACTCACTTCAAGTGCTGTTTTTTTGACTGATTTATCTGGATGCCATTTAATGTATGTTGATGATGATATGGCTGTTTACAAGCTTAGCCTCTCCTGAAGAATATCATTCCCAAACCAAATACTTGTCATTAAGCAGGATAGTATTTCCGACTCTTTCTAGAATAGTACTGGTATATATTTAGAAGTCTAGTGCAGGAATTGTAAGTTTTTAAGATTTTTTGGTTACTGTTAAGGGCAAAGAATAAATCTCTTTAAAAGTCCGGTTTAACATCACATCATATCATAATGCTAAACTGTTGATATTAGCTCAAAGCAGGAAACTTTAGTTTGACTTACTGGAACCAGACGACTCAAAAAGCGAAATGATGAACGAATTAAGCGGAATAGTCTAACAGTTAGTATATCTTTTTGTGGAGAGCTATGCATAGTTAGTTTGGATTATTTGCCAACTACAAGATTGCAGATATTAGTATTATACTGCAGAGCAGTGATGGAAAGTTTAATTTCTTTAACTATTTTTTGTCAGCTCTGTAAAGTTATTTCAAAGTCCCTTTTTCGTATTAATTTGTTTCACCATTGAGAAGTTAAAAATTATATTTTTTTAAATTACTATTTAAAAATTATATTTTTTTAAATTACTATTTTTTTTCCTATAGTTACACACAACTTTATTCGAAGCAAATTGTACCTTTATTTTATGACGAAGAATTTGCCTTTGTTTTATGACGATGTCCAGGATTGTTATGTTTCAGATCATTATTCAATGGTACCACTTGGACCAAATGGTGGACCTCTATCTAGTCATGCTGGATCTGCTTCAAGCGGGATGCCGTTTCGAGGACAATTTATGAATCATGCCATGCAAATGGGTTTACCACCGCATGTGTCTGATGGGTAAGCTTCCTTATTAGTTATCTTATGCGGAATGAAAGTATTGTGCGGTCCCGGTATTTTGTACTTTGTAGAGAGTAACTTTTTGATAATTGATTATGATTAATACTTAGAGAAAGAAAAGAATGGATACATGTGCAGCGATGGGAAATCTTGAATTCGAAGATTCCATGATTTAAATTTCTGTTCAATCCTGAAATTTCGTACAGCATAGAAGGCAACGAATATTGCTGTTTTTGTAGATTTTATGTTGCATTTGAACGAAGGAACATTTTTCGAATAATTATTCGTTACTTCATAGTGATTCTGCATTTGATATTTCGGTGATTTCTTATTCCTGATAAAAAAAAACTCCGAAGAATATTTGAAAATGGTAATTTCACGAACAGCATTGTTTGAGGGAAAAGGGGGATGGTGGAAAAGGGGGACAGAACCATGATGCTCAGTTTTAACAGAAATACTGGGAATTCATCTTTGAGGTTTTAAGAATAGAAGGTCTTGATTTGTTAGGTGGTATGATTTTGGCGTATCAAAATTCTTGTTTTCAGGGGTTTTTTTAACTAGAACTTTAATCTTTCTGGAAAAAATTTTGGTGTGACTTGTCTTTCATCATTCTGAACTCAGTATGTATTAGCAGTAGATATCTTGAAAGTGTCCAAATATGTTTATTTATGCGATAATTAGAAATATAATCCCTAGTAAGAGCAAATTTTAGGTAGGATCATACAATGTAATTAGCAGAGATATTAGTGATATCTTCTTTGCACGATTTGCGGGTGGACGAACTTCTTAGACAACTTTTTCTCAAATTTCGATACCACGATGCTCCGAAATATGTTCGAAAATGACAGGAATATGCAATAGGTTGTTATCCGGTAAGCTGTATACACATATACTTAGAGCATTCACATCCATGCATCAAGTGTTGCGATGATGCTGTTACCACAGTCAGTGAACTCTGTCATTTCTCATAGCCACTTTTTGACCTCGTAGACATGTACAGCTTGGAATTTAATTTGTCAATATCGCCTATCTTCCCAACTTACATACAACATCATTCAGTATGTATGCTAAGCAAGTTTCATCACTTGGAACAGCTAAATCGGAATACCCGGAATTTCGATGGAGCTAAAAGTGAAGCATTCTTCATCGTATTGATAACCGATTCGGATGAAATAAAGGTACTTTGCTCAGCAACTTTGTATTCAGTAGGCACCTGCTGCTATCGAATCTTCAGGATAAATGAGCGCTTGTATATACTTTGTCTGGGAAAGCTTGAATCCAGACTTACTTAATTGGTCTGAAAAGTTTAAAGAGTTTATAGGTTTTTTTTTTTATAAACAGTGAATTGTCTTTATAGTGCTGTCGCCCTTGACCGGAATTGGAATTTGATGGTATTAGGAGAGTAGATGAATGTGAAGGGAGGGTGGTGTTGCGAGAAGGTGCAGGGTCAAAAGGTCAAGGTTAATACTCATCCTACTGTTACGGTTCCATATCTTCATTTCATTGAACAGCTCGCTTCTTTCAACATTAACAAATGAAATGCGCACTGTAGTGTGTAATGCTAACTGTAAGTTAATTGAATAAGATTGAAACAGTTGAAGCAGTGGTGAGGAGAGAGTAGTGAAGGGGTCATCTGGTAGTTAACCTGACCTACTTAGGACATCCGGGATGTCCACTTCCCCTCGGGATCATCTCGAGAGTTACTTGCAGCTGCTTTATTTCTCCGCGCCAGTTAAAACCAGATTATTCCTTTACGTGAGCTACATGCACATATAGACACAATCAACCGTATATACATACATATACATAGATGTGCACGTGCATGTGCATATGTGTATGTGTTTGCGCGCATGTTGTCAGAGCATTGTCTCGTTGGCTTTGCGCTTGTGTCAAGCTGGAAGAGCGAAAGAGTGCGTTGAAAGTTGCTCCCATAAGGTAACTTCACTACCCTCTTTTTTTGCCTCTTTCCCTCACCCACTCCTACTACGTTGGTCATTGTCCAACCTACTCAATCTCTCTGCTTGTCTCCCACCTTCATTGTGTGTATCGTGTCATTTCTCTCACACCCTCCCCCTCAATTAACGCCCACTTTTCGATCGTAGTCGAGGAGCCTACCCATGTTCGCCTGCACATTACACAACGGTGGCAAGGCTAGACGGACGTCTCTTCCTATGACATGCTGCCAATCCATACGGCTACCGACCTTCGCAGGCAACATTCCAAATGTTATCGGAGAACGTAAACCATTGCCATCCTACCCACCTGCTTGCCCACCCGTCCGCCTCCTTACTTGCTCAGCTTATCACATTTCACCTATTCTGTTATTGTTCTACGCAGAGGTCAATCCAGGTAGTAGTGACTTCTCAAGCCTTACGTTCATCCTTCAACAACATACCCTCAATTACGCTTATTCATCTCCCATATCGCAGTATATATATGCATGCATGCATGTTTAAGCTATGAATATGTATGCATGCATGTCTTGCCTTCACATATTGCAGTAACATCTTTTCCACACTTCCTAAATTGACTGTATGCTTTCCTGAATTCTCAGTTTGAACGACGTCGAAAATGACTGGCTGAAGATTATTGCTTCATCTCATCTCATTTTTTCTCTTTATAAGAAAATTCGTGGGAATAATACTAAATGAAACATATTTGAATGCCAATTTCAAAATAAGCACTTAACTTAATGGTTGGTAGGTAAGAGTTATGCTACATAAACATCGAATCTGTCGTGCATGTTCCATTTCCCTTCCGTTATCTTCCCTGCTGATCTTGGAGTCAGTATGATCTAAGTGAAATTAGTTGGGCGGCAAATTTCACAACGTTACATTGGCCATGTCACTTTCCTTTTCAATTTCCAGTTATTGTTCTAATCATTATTAGAGTATTGTTTGTGAAATAAATTGGGGTTCGAGCTTATTTGTCTTAGTGTTTGAAATTTTATCAAGCATTTCCCATAACTTTTTCATTTCTCTCAGTAATGTCAGTTCTAACATAGACATCCATCCTAGGACTCTAATAGAGTCTAATTTATTTAGATATCTCCATAAACATCTATATAATGAAATCAGCAGTGGTTTGATCCAATTTAAATTCAGCATTCTCTTGAATGCATTCCCTCTATCACAATCATTGGTTTTCTAGAATCTTACGTTGACTTAAACATTTAGACTTCATACACTAGCATTTGTTACCAAAAAAAAGAAAAAATTAGCATTTTTCTTGTTCTATTCTGAACATATTTTAATTTTATTGTCCACTCTGTGTGTTTCTTCCCTTTTTCTGGAACAAAATTGAAGACGAAGTAGAAGAATGAGGGGGAAGGATTATTGGAATTCTATTTATTTTTAAGGTCTTTTAGGGATAAATTAATTATAATTAGGAAAAAAAAGAACATTCTAGTCTTTATCAGAGAATTAAATTGTGGTTCTCAAACATCTTTTCTGGTTCTAATGCAAATTAAAAGCAGGAGTTCTTGTGAGTGATTTCTGTAGATACGAAACTACATTATTTCTGTAGATACGATTTCAAAATTCCTAACCAAAGCAATTTTAATATTTGAGATTTCAAGCAATTTAATGTTTTTACAGTAAAAAGTAGAGAATACTGCAGTTTGAAAATTTTGATTATAAGTACTAAGGATCTAATTGAGACTTCTTTTCATCCAATATAGTGCTGTGGATTGGTACCTATGTTTCTGGAATTGAGGGGTTCCAAGACAGGTGAGCAATCGAAGCGATCTGTCGCTATGTGGAAGAAATGCTGGTGCCGAAGAGTGGCTGTTGGTCGTTCGTGATGGCAAAGATAATAATTGTGCCTCTACCACCATAACTTTTGCCATCGCCATCTTCTCATCATCTTCCCTTCACTGTCTTAATCCGACGGGGTCTGCTGGAAGCGATCAGCTGTCCACAAAAGATTACGAGCTTGCGCGACAGTGCGGAACTGTACCGGTTGTTACAATAAACTTTTCTCTTGTAGCAGTTCTGCAATCAAATAGCAGTTAATGTGGTCTCGTGCGTTTTTGAGAAACTGGAAATGTTTTTAGTAGTAGCACCACAATCATGCAAGATCTGTAGCGTTGTTTGGAAAGAGATGTACCCCGTATCCTTTCTCTTTTTCTCTCTCCCTCCCATCCTTCTCCGCATAACCCCGTTTTCCTTGTGCGTATAACCTATATATTACTTGTAGACATCAGCGTACGCATTCGTAAAGTGTTATTTGCTCCGAAACCTTGTGATTTCAGTTTTCAACCGGCATATGTTCTATTATTCTGATGGCAAGTCATGCGCAGTAAACATCTCAGCATGCAAATCTGTGGCTAAATATCTTAACTATATGTGCATCCTTACACATTATCAAGCAGCAGATGATATCTGACAGTTGCTATCTACCAAACTTTTTTGAGCAGTTCTGGGTGATACCGCTGCCAACGCGTATAATAATAGTAGTCGTTGTCGTCGGTGCCTTGTAGTATCTGTAGTGAACGAAGCTAAGAATCACGATCGCATACTCCGACCACATATGTACGCCATATTGCTATCACTGCTACCCGTCTCCGCGTCAGAAAAAAACTGTTTCAGTTGGTTGGTATAGCAGTGCTACTTTCTTATTTCGCTCTCCATATATACACCAATATATCCGTCATGTCTCTATGCATGTTTATGTATGTCTGTGTACGTGTATATGTGTGTATGTGTATGTGTAGGTGTTTCATTGACCGGTTTTTTGCACAGGCTGTTCGTCGTATTCATGGTATAACACTTTTACAAATAGTCATTGTTTTTGGAAGTGTTCTTTTCGAAGTGTTTTGGTTGTTACATTCTTTTGATTTTTAGTAGCTCGGTGATGTATTATTGTGACAAATATTATAATTTTAGTTCACATTGTCGGGCGTTCTCATCTCGTTTCAGAAGTTGCCTTGCCAAATGTAAGTAACATGAAGTGAAAATGCATTTTTCATCACTTTTGCTGACGTCATCACATGACGTGATTCCTCTGTTGTTCTTTACTGCAACAAATCATCGTTTTAGATAACAATAAATTGTATCCGGCAACTAGATCAGTGAGCGTTTGGTATTTAACTTTTTATTACAAAAAATACTCAACAATTCAAAGTATATAGTTTTCATTTCTCCATGTTAATATGGTTGCACAATGGAGGGAAAAAGTACTACATCAACATGTCAAATTTTACTTTAAAAACCATTCCATTTAATCTTTTCCAGATAACAACTATTGAATAAGTCTTTGTTGACGACACTTATTGAATACAGAACTCTGCAAAGAATTCTTCAGCAGGATTTCAAGTGCTTAGTTATCAAAATGTGCTTGTTCTAGACGAACTTTGAGATGGAATTGCTACTGAAATTTTCAAGCAGCATATGTGAACATTCGTTTTCATCCTTTTTTTTGGTAATTTTTTCTAGTGAGGAGCATTTGATTCTGGATATGTCTTGCAGTTAAGTCATTGTCTCTTCATACGTGATTTGACGTGTTTTTTCAAAAAAAAAAATTCATTGACCAGTTTGGGAAAGACGACAAAAATTGATGCTGTTAAGTGCAGGAGTAGCATAATGACGTATTTATGAAAATTTCTTGCCGTCACTGTGAACATCTGAAACCACGTCATTGATTTCACTTTGGAATTTGATAATGGTTTAATTGTATTTAAGATTATTTTCTGAACTTAGCTTTGAATGCTATTACTGCCACTGTCGATTGTGGTTTAATGAGAGGTGTGAAAAGTTTCCTGAAGAAAGGTGGAATTTTATGAACCAGCCAGTCAACATGTTGTAAGCTCAGTTTTTGCTAAGTTCTCTAAAAGAGTTTTGTAGTAGAGCGTAAATATGTTTCCTGAACTATGTATAGCTTGTGAGGTAAATTTTTGATTTTAGAATTAGTTTGTATTAGCTACTGCAGTTTCTCTGAATCGTTTTTCAAGTTTTGCCATTCGCAAGTTTTTCCGTGATTGTGCTTCTATTGCTAACATAATTATGGAAAATCAAGTTAGGCAACGATTTATATGAATATGCTAGGGTTCTTCGGTAATGAAGTATATAAATCATTTCTGGAATTATTGAAGGATGGGATTTCCGAGTGTTATAGGAATTATTGGATGATAAAGTAGGGTATTTCAGGTTTACTGAACGATGAATTGTCCGATTCTTCCAAGGGTCACAGTTGTCTCCATATGTCCGCATCAGCACATCCCTTCCACTTATTGTCATTAGAAAAACTGACCCTACTTTATCAAATTTTCTTTCATCGGAAAGAGAGCACCCCTATCAGTCTCAATCGCCCAATCGTTGTCGTGTCTTGGGATGGATGACAAGACTTTCCACCACTGCACTCGTAGCTGCTTCGGCATTTGTTGCTGAGAGATGGTATAAAGAGTGTAACGTTCAGATGCATATGTACTGGTAACGTATTTTGGACATGATGATGATACGATAAAATGGGATGAGTAGCAGCAGCAGTAGTAGTAGTAAGCAAAGTTAGGATGTGGTTTGTTGAATTCGGTATGGAAGTTGATGTAGCGAGGTTTGGTTCGTGATGAGATGAGGTGTTGTAGCTAGCTTAGATAGATAGATAGATAGATAGATAGTTGTGTTGTCTTCTCCTTCCTTTCTACCCATTTCTCCTCCCTCTCCACATGCCTACTATTCACAGCCGCACACATTTATTGATTATGCGATTATGTTGATTAGCTGCAAGCTTCGGGTCGAATCCTTATCCCTTTTTTATTCGAAAACGGGTCGCATACACCAGTGCCCCCCTCCCGTCTTGCCTTGCTTATCATATTTGCTCGTCCAAACATTTCCGTTTCGTATGTTACACTTTCTTGCTCAAAGTTTGATTTTAATTTCAGTCAATCTCTGATTTGGAAACTGGTTCGGCTTGATACATTAGAAACAAAAGAGCATCTTAATTTTGTTGATCCACACATGAATCCTTGTTCAAAGAATTTTGAAATGAAATGTGTTTGATTTCATTCTACTATATTTATCTTTCGTGAGTGAGTGGGAATTATGTGGGATGCTGAACAGTCTTTTCCTCTATTCACTAAGCTTATATTGTATCCGAAAAAAGAAAACGAGTGGTCATAATTTAGATCGCATTAGAATGTAGTAAAAGAAATTGAATGAGTAAAATCGATTGGTTGAATTTCAGATTAGATCTGTTAAACTATAGTGCATTAAGCATAGTATAACTGAATGTAACAACTCTATTCGCTTGTTTGAAATTACCCATGCAGCCTTTAAAAAAGGAAATAGGTAAGTATCAAATATGGCTGTTCAGTTCAGTGCACAAAAAAATATGCTTTTTGTGTATAGAAAGAATGAGCCACATTTGATACTTATCTTTTTCCTTTTTATGCACTTTCACACTTTTCACCTCAGTTTGTGGATTGCTGTTGTTCGAGCCTTGTGATTCGTAAGTTTATTTTACCCGATATGTACCTGTACTGTATTCTGATATTGTTTACTCATCTTTATAGTTTATGTTGCTTTTTTTCTTCAGTAAATATAATTCAAGTTGTGGTTTGTCGGGAGGTTTCTTTTTCTCGATGACATTTTTGGTAGATTAGGAAGAACTGTAGAAATCACCGCTGCATCATGCAGAGATGCAGTCATCTGGTGAAACTTGGAATGTTGGTAGTGTGCATCTTGTTAGGAACCGTGCTTGTTATTTTCTACAGCTTTCCTTATTATGATTCTCTTGTAATTTTTTGAGAACAAGATCTTCAATTTCTGTTTTATCATGTTACTTATAATACAACTCTTTGATGGAATTTTTATATAGCAAGGATTTAGAAGTGATAATTCATTATTAGTTCCATCCGGCGCATGAACCGGAGAATCAGAAATCCTTTTTTAACCGTTGTAATGCTTATCATTTGACTATTTCTGAAGCTTCACAAATATACATATTTTTCATGTCATGTTATTCTTGCTTTTTGTTTTTTGGATGCCGTGCCATTTTCTCGGGTTATTAGTTCAAGTATTTTTAAGTGCAGCGTAGTGATGAATCGTTTGCGACTAAAGTGGACGACAATGATTCATTTTCAGAAAGAAAAAGCAGGTGCATAATTATTATACTCCATTATTGGAATCGATTCCAGTGTTGGAGTTTGGTTTTTGAAGGTTGATGTGGCATTTTTGGTGCTTCCTCCTGAATTTTGGTATCCCAGTTTTCTTATCACTTTTTCGAACAGTGTGTATGGAAATGAATAAACGGTGAGGACAGTATACTGCAGACCAAAACTTCAGCAACAAAGCATTTAGCTTGATAAGCGGGCCAATGCCAAGACGAAAAGCCAATGAAAATGGTACTGCAAGTGCAGCTGTCGGTACGACAAGACCGCGTGCTAGACGTTCGAAAAAAGATGTCGGTGGTCTGGAACCGAAATTGGAAATGGTTCAAGGGATGTACGATAGCGGCCAAACACCGTCAGCAATGCAAACTGTGCCAATGATGCATAATCATAACGGAATGATTCCAATACACGATGATGGTGGACCAATGTCGAGTCATCATGTTTATACGCCACCAACTGGCTCGATAGGTGCTCCACCGCCACCTCCACCGCCGCCGGAATATTATCAAGCAGTACCACCAGGTTATCAGCCGTCACCGCTTGGTCCACCGCCTGGTCCGACACAACAGGCGCCACCACCACCACATCAATTCATTGAACCTGAACCTCCACAAAGTCCTTTTGTTGGGCAGCCATCTCATCTACAACAACATAATCATATGATCATGAGGTTCTTATTCATCCTTTTTTGGAAATGTTTTGCTTTTTCTTCCGATGGCAGTGAGAAGGGACCTCGTGAAATGAAGTCCATAAGAAGTCGTCATCGATACTCTGCTGCCGAATTATGTTCCTCGGAGTAATGTGAATAATTTTCAATCTGTGATGAATTAAATGCTTATATTATTTTTGTTTTTCAGGTATAGACATATGGCACCTATGGGTATGCCGAACCATCAGCAAGGTCCTCCCCCTTCGCAATTAGAATTCAGGTTACATGAAATGAATCGAAGATTATTTATCTTCAGTAATAGTGGAGTAAGTATTTATCTTTATAAGCGTACGGTCCTCATTTTTTATTGGTCTAATACATTCATGTCAAGTATGTATTATTTAGTATCACGTCGTGTGATAGGTTTATTTTGTTTTACCCATTTAGCAGACTATATGGTCTATTGGATGTCTGTTCGATAACGAATTCTAAACACATTCAAATGTTTCGTTTTAGTTCAAAAAGTTTGTGTCTTCTGAGGAAATTACACGCAGATTAATACTCGATTTTTCAGATTCAGGAAAAGGACCATGCGCAATGGTGGGATGCATTTGCACACGAATTCTTTGATGACGATGCCAAAATGAGCTTTTTATTATTTGACGACCAAGCACCTGGTCATCATCATCGATATAGTTTGTTATTTTTTGGCTAGTTTTCGATCGAACTATTTTGACGTACAGAATCAAAGGCTTGACTTTAGTTTTGGAAATTCGAGTTAGGTTTTGTCTATCGCTACTGATTTACTCTTTTTACTGCGCATCTATCTTTACAATTGCAGCCATTGGCCGATTGTTGATACCGAGGTATTTCCGGTCAATATTTGAAAGTGGAGTGAAAGAAATGTTTTATGTAATCCGAACACCTTCTCGCGAGCAGGCAGGTGGACCGTGGACAATTGTGCTTGATTGCGACAACGTACTTCTTGTATCAAAACATGAAAAACCTGTCTTGTCCGAAGTTAGTATTCTATACTTTTCTTGTACTCTGCTATAAGCTTCTAACATTATTTTTTAAAGTATATCGGCAAGAATATTTCACGTGATTTGATTACATTGTAACAGTTAGGTTGACTGTGGACAATTTTGTTTGGCCATGAAACGTACTTTGTATCAGAGCATGGCAAATTTCTTTAATATAATTGCGTGGAATTATTAATTGTTTCGCATGCCAGTGACAGTATATATTAATTGATGGAAATTTGCTGTGTTTTCGTATCTACTTTTAAATTTGGTAAACTTCAGGTACATACCGACTGTAAATTGATGTGCGAATTCACGTTTGATGACACATATGGTTATAGGATCCGGCAGTGGAATATAGAGTTAAGACATTGTCAAGAATTTGTGCTAAGAGATGTCAATATGGTATGCCATCTTTTATTATTTGGTCTTTCATCTTTGGTTTATATCTACCACTTTAGTTCGATTTGATGAGGAAAAATCGTCATTAGACATAATTTTGTTCTTGGAATAATTTGACAAGTCTTGAACGAAGTTATATTTCTTATAGCTGCTTTAATAGGTATAAAATATTATGTTAAGTTCTGATGATTGTGTGACTTTAGGTGATCAGTTCGAAAAATATTGGAGAATAATGATAATTTTTTTCCCTGCTACCTGAGAAAGTGCCCTGGACTGTTAAGAATGTTTTCTTTATATAATATTGAAGTTCCACAATATTTTTTGCAGAACTAAAGCATAATCAGAATTGCAGCTGCAAGATAGCGAAACGCAAGAGAAATTGAAAATGAACATAACACGGACAGGCATGACTCAAATAACGCTAAATTATTTGAAGTTATGTGTCATTCTGGAACCAATGCAAGTGCTTATGAGTCAAAGTAAATCGCACAACGTAAGTTTTTTCCAAAAAATTTTCTACATTCCGCATCAAAACTGTTATTTCGTTGAAACTCCAAGAAAATGGATTTCATGCTTTCACTCCTATTTTTTCGTTAACGCCAGATTCCACCGAGAGAGTCTTTGAAGCAAACATTGTTCCAAGCTCATGCAAAGATGCAGCAGTATCAGCAGCATCAACAGCAGCAACAAATGGCAATGAATGCAATTGGTAAGTTAATCGCTTGCAATTTTCATTGGTAGTTGAGTTAATCACTTGTAATGCAAAATCTTTATTTACATCTGCTTTTTCTTGATTCATGGTTTCATTTGTCAATATAGGTGGCATAAATCCATCTCATGTGTTACCACCGACACCGGTGGAGGAGCCAACTTCTAAGAAACCTCGAAAACGAACAAGAAAGACTGCAGCTGGCGCAGGTGCAGCATCGAATGCTAAAAAGAAAAATAACTCTCCTCCATCGACAAATGCTGCTAATTTTTCAATGAATTCGCATGTTTGTTTTTTTTTTTTCCCTGCATTCATTAGGTTAGGAAATGTCAATTGAAATTATTTTATAGGCTTTGATTTGTTCCACTTTTTGTCCTACATTGGAATTCTTTGCTAATGTTAATGAGTTTAAACTAAATATTTAGCAGTACTTTGGCTATTTTGGAGTTTTGTTTTTATAATATAAATTTGGAGTTTATTTGTTACAGTTTCCACTCCAGTATCAAGATGTTATGGTAGTGGGTGAACCTTCAATGATGGGTGGTGAATATGGTGAGGAGGACGAGAGAACTATTTCTAGAGTGGAAAATACGCAGTTCGATCCCAGTGCTATGCAGAACTCGTTACCTAGTATGAACCATCAGATGCCCACCACAATGTCAGCAATTGGCGGACCCCCACCTCCTCAAAGTTTGTTTTTTTTTTTACTTATTACTCAGATTTTTGACAGGTTAGTATAGTCAGTGAAAAATTCAATCCAATTAAATATATTTGATTTAATATGTCCTCGAAATTTTATGTACTTCCTAAAATTTAGTATGAATGCTTTATTTCAGCCTATATGCCAGATTTTGAATTAACGTCGATAGGTGGATGGGGTGTGAATGCAGGAAGCCAAGCTCCCTCATCCTCTGCTCCACCAGCAGCATGTGGTACACCTCTTGGGGTTAACACTCCAATTACTGCTTGTGATCCTCAGCAAACGTGAGGCTCATTTTTATCTCCAGTAAGTAAATTTTTGTCTCCTTTCCATTTTAGATCAGTGTAGCGGGTAATTTTAAGCATATTTTCACTGTAGAAGCTGAGCTGGAAGCATCAGACCGCAGAATTAGTTTATAGTTTCTTAAATGATAGAAATATGAGAGAATAAACTCTACTGAATTTGCATAGTGAAAAAAGTTGCTTTCTACTCAGAGACGATACATCGAACTTTTCATAGTCTGAAGTTAGACGTTGCAGCTCATGTGTTACTTATATAATGGAATCAGTCTGGTTAGTTTTTTTCTTATTCTTTTCAGAACGACAGACATAGTATTATGAAGAAAAGAAGGTAAAACATTTATGGGAAACGTGGTTCGTATCAGGTTATACAAAGTGTTCCCTATACAAATCCCCACTCATCTTCACTTGAGATTTTTAATTATTCATCTCTCTAAATTAATTATTGTTTTTTATTATTATGCGTACAGCATGCAACATAATATGTAATCTGTATGCGATGTGCATAGATGATAAGGAATTTTTTTGGTATGTATCTCGAATCTTGTGCATCTCCATAGGATTTTATTGGAAACCTTTTCATATTTTTTCTTAAATCAACTTGATTTGTTATTGTCTTTTAGAAATGACTAATGGGCTTGTCTAAAAAGCATGTTTATGACATGAGCTGTCAACAATTTTGTTAAAATTCTCAGTCATTTTGATTCAAAGATTTTCAGCGTTTTTGTGATATGTATGATGTTAGGCTGCGAGTTTGCTGAATTAGCATTTGATTTTTGAATTCTTTGAATTTAAAGACGGCCCATGAATAGGCGAAATATCTAGCTCTTCTCGATACCTCCAAATTTTTGGACAGTCTTCAGAAATTAATTTAAAAAAAGTGTCAGAATGTTGTCTATATCGGCAACGTCGCTGCTGTATTCATTTTCAGTGCATAAAGGAATGTAATTTTTCCGTTTTTTGCTCAGCAGACAAGGTAAAGGCATCATTATTGTAATGACGCCGGGAAGGTATACCTTTTGTTTACCTCATCATGAGTTGTGTTAGCTTTTATTATTTTATCAAGTTTTTTTTTTTTCTTTGAACTGATATATTTGTATTTTGCTCCAATATTTTTAATGAACTTTTAGACGCATTCTGTGCGTTGCTTTTTCATTCGATTTCCATGAAATGTTCTACCGAAAAAATGAGATTTTCGTGTAATCGAATTTTATGATTTATGATTTGCATGGTGATTTTTGAAAGACATTGCGCATAATTTTAAGGTTCTATTTTAATGCGACTTGTCGTCTACATACCTAAGTCGATTCTACCGACAGCGTGACTAGCGGATGGATTAAAATAAAGCATAAAGCTGGCAAAATGGTTAACCGGGTTATTGTAAAATTGTGACGCAAATGCATTATCCGTCTTTGTCGAGCATTTCTAAAATTTTGATATCTGGGTGGAAATTTAAATCTTCCCATGTACTGTTTTAAGTTTTAATTGCAAACCGCAGATGAAAAACTGAAAGGAATAGTTTTTATCAAATTCAGAATTTTAGGGAAATGAAAATTTGAGATGAATGCATTTTTTCTTATTAAATGCTAGTTGTAGTTCATTGTAATTGCATTTCCGTATGGGTTGTTTTGTGTCCTTACTCTTGAGTTATAAGCGAGGCATATATTTTGAACGCAGGTGCTTTACTGGCTTCTGTTGGTTTCGTTGAGCCATTGCGAGCATTGGGTAAGGGTATGACAGTGAGTCTCAGTCAGATTGAAGTGGCGATCAGGTGACACTTGAAATATTCCGGGCAGTGGCCTTCGTCGGAAGGAGAGGAGTTCGCTAGCAAAATACATAACAATGATAATTTATGGTTCAAGCGTTGTTGCTTAGGCATTGAGGGGCTTAGGATTGGAAGGTATTTGTTTGATTGCATAAGTGTTCGTAGAATTCCAGTTATAGGACTTCGAAAATGAAATAATTCACTCGAAGTAGTTTACTGCAGTATTTTGAGATATGGTCACTTTGGGAGAACACACTGAAGTAGCATGATACTTGAGCGAATGATTTTAAACTGTGATAGCATAGATCCAAATAGTTCGATCCTATTAAAAAAACAAAACAAAGTTCTACTTTTTTTTATAAATTTTCTGATTAATTAAAAAAATAGAAAGTGGAACTTTTTTTTTTTAGAATAGAATCGGACTTTTTAGAGTATCTCTGAATAATGTAGCGAATTAGAAGCGAAGGATGAAATCCATTAAAAGTCTAACACAAGGCTCGGACGTTAAATTGTGTTAAAATCAACTGTTTCAAAGAACAAGGCCAAGAAAAGACATTGTCATCTTTCTCTTGGAATGAAAAATGCTTTCGGGGGGGGGGGTTGGTTTGTATTTCGATTAGGAGAATGGGAGTTTTACATTTGACTTTTAGCAGCGTATAGGGTTTATAGAATTTAGTAGCTCTGTTTATATGAGTTCGTGATAAGATATAGTGTTTGAACTGGAAAACTTAATTATACCCATCAGAGTTGAAGCATGAAGTGTTATGGCATGAACATAGCATTCCGCAGATGTCTTTTGTTGGGGAATTACCGCGAGAGTGTTCTATACTTCGTATACTTGTTCCGAAGTAACCGTTCACGGAAGCAAAATGTAAATAGTTTTTATTATTGGGCACATAATGTTCAGAGGTGTTACGAACTATATCTGTTAAACATCCGTAAAAAAAAGTGTCGAACTTATGAGTACCAATCGTTTTTTGCAGGAACTTTGTTGCTTTATATTTTTTAGAGAGCGGCTCATAGTTTTCAATGATGTACCTGTTTTGAGTCAGAAAACTCTTGCTGCATGCAATTAATTTTAAGAATGTTAGCATCTAAGAAATTAATTTGTTAGTTTCTTTTTTTTGCTTTTTCCCCTGGACAGATATCTTAAGTCTAAGCATTTCCACTATGGCTTAAAAAAATTGAAATTCATAGTAGTGTGTGGAAGTATGGTAAGCTTTGTGGTCATTTCAATACCTTTTTATTTATAGTAAATTTAGTAGAGAAGTTTAATTGAAAAGTATCAGACAATTCGAATATATTGAAGGTTACAATTGCTTAGATAATGGGAGAGAAGTTTTGTGGATGCAGTAATCGGAGATCAATAGTAATTTTTAAGTCCTTGTACGAAACGTTCGTTTTTTTCTAAGTTCTAAACAAGAGTTGAAAATTGGAAGGAATTATTGCATCATCATTATTTTTATGTTTATTGTTCACTTTTCAGTGTAAATAAATGTATCAACACGGAGATAAGCGCCTCTTTTCTATAAGTTAACATTTAAATCAAATGACAAGTTTCTAATGTGCACAATTCCGGAATTTCAGCATCATATAGAAAAATTGCTTTATTAATTTTCATACTAGACGTAAGCTTTATCCGTAGATGCACAACCCAAACTTAAATTTTCTATTGCGCTACCAACAACTGAAGATTACGCCAAAAATCGAAAAGTTCTGGATAAAAAGATTATAGTAATCTTCCCAAGCACCATTAAACCAATATTTGTGTTGAGTGAGGATGGCTAACTTAGTTATGTTACAGTTGAGCTTTCTAAGGCATATTGCGATGTAAACGTTCATTATTCAAATTGAAAATGAAATTAGACTAATTAGTGATAAATAAGAGCGGATATTTGAACAGAAAAATGTTTGAATGGAAAAATGTTTGTTCCATGGTGTTTGTTTTGAAATAACAAATTGATGTAAGTGTTTGTTTTGAACTAACAAATTGATGATAATTTAAAGTTTCATTTCACTGTAGAACAAGTAGTAGAGGAAAATATTCGGATAAACAAAACGGCAAACATAGATGGTCGAAATTTGTTCAACAAAAGTGTAGCAAAAAAAAGATAATAAAGAAATCAGCATTTTCCGAAACTGAACTTCCTGAAAACCATAGAACAAATAACAAACAAACATAAGGTTTTATCGCAGAGAATTTAATTTTTCGCAAGAATTTGCAAGGCTAAATTGTTGGTAAAGCATTTTTATTTAACACTTTGAATGAATCGCAGCTTACCCATGAAGAGAAATAACAAAAAAAAAAAAAGATTAGTACTGTCAAATTATACCGATTTTTTATGAATTATTTATTATCAAAGTTTAAGCAATTATGCTCAATTATCGGAAATTCTGTTCTGGTTAAAAGTTCATTCGCTAAAATTCACTAGGAATTTAAAGTCTGCTGAAGCACACTTTTCTTTACTGGATTTGAAGAATTATTCCCCAGTATCAGATGTATCACTGTTTACCAATTATTTGGGAAGTTGTAACAAAAGCAACAACTCTCTAAATCATTGAACAAAATCATACTGTTTGAAGTACTGGCCTGAACACGAATACCTCGTGGACATATTATTTCTTTATAAACCTAAATTGGATGATTTTTTTGGCCCATCAAGAATCCTGGAAAATCAGATAACGAAAAAAAAAAACTAAATTTGGGGGAGCAACAAC
This sequence comes from Onchocerca flexuosa, assembly GCA_002249935.1. Classification (NCBI taxonomy): domain Eukaryota; kingdom Metazoa; phylum Nematoda; class Chromadorea; order Rhabditida; family Onchocercidae; genus Onchocerca; species Onchocerca flexuosa. Next base: position 265,874 of record KZ269996.1, on the reverse strand, counting down.
AGCATTTCAGTAAGCTTGTTTATGAACTTTTACTGTATCAGAAAATGGAAAGTAAAAAGATTTTTTCCATCCACTAATTTTCGTTATTATTGATAATCATTTAACGGAACATTCACCTCCATCAAAATCTAAAGATTACTGAAGTAAGTTTGAGTCATCACTTTTGCCATTTTCTGAAAATCATGAAAAACAAACATTAAAGATACGATTACTACTTTTTACCAAAAAATGCTTATTTTTGAAGAATTTAAGTTGTTTGCTTGCTCTGCTCATAAATTTATGTGTAACTTAATTCACAGAATTCTTTCCCGGACTGTGTATTTCTATGGGAATTTTGAACACGGGTAATAATTACATTAATGAGATATAACTCTGAAATTTAAAAATTTCTGTGATTTCTCGATAATAATAGTATGTGATACATTGCATGACAAAAAATATCTATGCTAAATTTTTGCTAACACAAATGATTAATGAAACCTCAGCTGAATCATTATGCAGCAAAAAAAAATATATTATATATATTAGTGATTTGGTATTACCGATGCAAGACTGAAGTGAGCATGATTTGTGTGAAAAGCTTCAACCAAACCAAAAATAAATTATTTAACCTGAGTTGACTTTGACAGAAAGAAATATTTGAACAATAGCTTAATCAGCGATAATTGGATTAAACAGAATTTCAAGAAACAAATCAGTTAGCTGCATTTCGAGATCCGCGAGAATGTGAGTTTTAATGACATATAATTTAAGGAAAGAAATATTAGCTCCACATTAAAATATTTTTCACATCAAAGAATTAACGTGAATTTGAAATAAAATTCTAGATCATTGTGTGTAAGAAATATAGAAGTTGCTATCTCTGTCTTTGCTTTTCTTTTCAGTAGATTAAAATGTCCTTCAATACTTCAATTCATGATGATTTCTAATAATTTGTATTGGATAATAATGGCAAAGGCTGCGAAATCAATGAGAATCCCGATATTACATCACACGAGACTGTTTATAAATTATTGAATGACGTAAATATAAACAAACCGTTTTCGGCATGTCTACGAGTTATAAATCATAGCATTGCAACCTCTGCTCGCTGGCTCATAAATTCAGATATTTTCAGAATTCTTTCTCAACTTATTTTTATTAAGATAAGACTTCAGTAGTCATATTTTACAAAGATTTAAGTCGACAACAGTCGATTTAAATAACCAACAGTTCCAACTACTTCCAAATAAGATTCTGATCTTTTATTGAAAACTTAAAATTAAGTACCAGATCGCTGGCTTATAGCATTTCCATTAAGCACCGAATCTGCAGTTTACAATCTTGTGCACAGTTTATGCAATGCGGTATGGCTTCCATGTTAAACTTTCTATATCTGCTACTCCTGCCAACATTTAGCGAAGAAATCAAAACCATTCAGGTATCGCTTTTCAAATAAAATTTCTAATTAAAACCCAGTTCAAATTTGCATTAATTAATTAATCGAATATGCTTTTGAAAATAATTCTTATAAAAACATACTTGTATTCTGAACAAATTTTTTGCAGGCAATGGCTGAAAATGAGAAAATACTCCTGAAAAAAATATTCAAAAAGGAAAGTTATGATTATTCGTTGCCGTCCGAGTCACCAACTATTGTTTTACCCTTCATGTTTATTGATCACATCGAACAACTTGTTTGTTTCTCTGCTAACAAATTTTATCTTGTATCATTTTATAATACAGCGTACAATATATATTGGTTTGCCACGATATTTGAATATATGTTTTATCTTCTTCAGGATCAAAAACAACAGTTGATTGATATGCATTGTAGTATGTTATTTGTAAGTTTGAATTTTTCTTGTTTTTCGCAACTCTCAGCCGGTAAGGTTTCTAGAATTGATTGTTTTGTAGCACTGGACTGACAAAAGAATTGTTTGGGAACCGCGAGACTATGGTAATGTTGGTAAAATCGTGCGACAAAAAAGTGATTTACCAAGAATGTGGTTTCCTTCAGTTCACTTTACTGAAATTTAAGTATACATTTTTTTTGAAATATATTGTAGTAAAATTGTCACTAATTGCTTCTCCTTATCATTTTTATCTGCATTTCATAGTATTCAAACCAACAATTACTCACCAAAAATAAAAGGTATTGAATGATATCAACAATTATTCACCAAAAACAGAATTTACTGAAATGATTTTCTTTTTTTTTTTTTTTTTTTTTTTGAAATTACGGATATCATAACAATAAAATTACAGGAAATTGAGGAGCGATCAGGCAATGCAATATTTCAATACCGAAGTAACGTTAATCAGCAATGGAGCTGTTTACGCACAGGTAAGCAAAGTGGAAATCGATTTCTAGGCATTTGATATTTTGCTCGAAAATAAAATGAGCAGTGTCTCTGCTTAGTTGAAAAATTCAAGAGCTAAAATTCTACAAAGATTCCTTTCCGAAATCGGAGGAAGCATTTCAGAACTTTTTACATTGTATCAGTTGCCTGAAAGAAAAATGTATTGCAAATAAAGCATCGTTTTAGGTGATATTAACAATTCGTTCAACATGTTCTCTGGATTTCACCGCATATCCAAATGACATTCAAAGTTGTCTGTTAACAATGTTCACACCGTTACCACTGTCTAGGTGCTGTTTACTTTTACAGTAATGTTGGAGGCTGTGAAACGTAATCATGCAATACTACTAGCAAAATTGCAATTTTTTTTCACTACATTTCTTTTAAATCCATTTCCAGAAGAAACGACTGTACAATTTAGAAATGCTTCATCATTTCATTAGTAAGAGCTGAGAAATCAGTTAGCTAAATAAGGCTTTCAGCAAAATGCAGGATTGATTCCAATACTCATACTAGTTCTCTTGACTGGATTTTGAGTAAAATGAACTGCCATTCCAGCAGCAAATAAAAAGCTTGCAGATTGAAGTTCTCAAGGTCGACATCACTAACTCAGAAACCGGACATGTTCGGCAGTTTGATGAATGAATTGCGAACCATTCGTTCTGGTGAATTTGAAATTACAAATCTATCCGCATCGTTGCTCTTTATCCTTCCATTCGGCAAAATTACTGCCAACGAAAGCGCGTTAGTTCCACATTTCTTTTTTCGAAAAGTCTTTTTTTTTTTTTAAAAAAAACTTTTTTCAAAAAATTCCACATTTCTTTTTTCACTTTTTTCAAAAAGTCATATTTTTTCAAACAAAAAAATAGTACTTTTTATTTATATAATTGAAGAGATCGGCCTGAAATGATGCGTTCAGTAATACGTTTTGAAATAAAATTTCGCAGAATTATATATTACTATTCGGTGACAATCGCTTTACCACTATTTTGTTTGGCAACGTTAGTCTTTTCATTTTTTTTTGGAATTTCTCTTCGTGAAAACAATTGAATAATTTAGTTTATCGTGCACACTCCCATTAATTTTCTTTCATTAGAAAATTCTGAAATTGAGTAACGTTCATTGAAGTTCCGGAAAAAAGAAACGGTATTACCGCTTTCTCTCTTTCTATTAGGAATTTTTGCCAAAAAGTATCTTTTGAATATTATTAGATTTCATGGCAGAAAGACTTGATGAATTTATTATTCATAATCTGAAGGTAATAATTCTTTGAGCTAATGTAATCTATTGCAAATTTAAGCGTAGCACTTATTTCTTTTAATTTCAGGATAACATTTATGGTAGGAACGATTGTATCTGCTTCCAATACTATTGTATGGCTTTTATTATGTTTTGCGGGGCAGATTCTGAATTACACTCAGATGCTAAACAAGTTACCACCCGATCAGCAGAATACTCCCTTCTGTGGTATGCTCTTGTATAGTGTCATTTTATTTTGGAAAAATTCCTTCAAGACTAGTTTACACTAAAAAGCAAACATTATTGAAGTACCTTGAAATCTTAACTATAATTTTCTAAATATCACTGCTTTATACTTGGAAGTCCAAAATATTGCAGCAAAAATGGCCACAATAATGTTGGCGGAAACAATGGCGCTGATTATTTACCGTGCCGCAATAACTTATAAGTACCGTCATTCTATTAATGAGAAAGGAATGTTCAGATGTTCTAGGATGCAAAAAATCGAGAAAACACTCCGAATTCTATTTATTCTTCACACCTTTCTAAATGCTGTTTTGTTATTTTGTTGACATGGCTTGAAAAATATTAGATGTCTAGCTACTATGCGTGGAATGGAATGTCCAAAAGCATAGTTTGTAATTTGGCGTTGTTGGATTCGAATTTGATTACGTTCAAATTAGTATTGTTATATTTCTCTTATAAATTTTTTATCCTGATTGGACTAATTCCATAAGTTAACTTCCGAACTTTCAAAAGAACTGGATAATCTTAAATCTAACCAAAGTGGTTATCATAGATGGCAATGGCTTCAATGAAAATTGGTCTGATGAATTGTATCATACCGATATAATTCATTATATGCTACCAGGATTTGATGATAACTTCTTACATTTTTAGGTACACCAATAAAAAATAAAATTCCGTAATCTATATTTTGAACTTAACTGAATTCTTTTAAATGTGGGAAATTGAGAGTTATAAGAGATTACGAAACTAATCGTGCTTGCAGTCTTGACATTATCATAATATATAGGATAGACTCAAAAAATTATCTAGATAATGAAAATATTATCCATCTATCTCTTTCTCTCTTAATGACATCGGCACTGCTAATTAATGTTAGTAATTCTATGATAAAGGATTAAAATCGCCAAGGGACACAAGTTTTTTTTTTTTTTTCGAAAACACACAAATTGTAATTAGAACAAATATCATTGTTATATTAAAGATTTCTGAAGCTGGAGATAATTAGATATTTTCATTAATTTTGTAAGAGCAAAAAATATTAAAACTGATAAAAATGAAGGTAGTAGTTCCGAGTAGGCAATAAATGCTTGCCACAATATAATGTCGCAGAAGTCGCAGAAGCATTAAAAAAGTTTTATATCATTATAGTAATTTTCATGGAATTTTTCAAAATCGTTCTGTCACAGATTGAAGTTCCGATTGTCTATTATTTTTCGGCGATCTTAGATTCGGTATTCGGGACTTGATTTTTCGAAGTGGCATGCAAAGCACTCCGCTCATTGTCAGCAATAAACCCATCACATAAAATGACAGATCAAAACTTCCACTCAGATCTTTAATCATCGCTGCAATAAGTTTGTTAAGATGGACTCTGTGAAACTAAATTCATTTCTCTAAAAATTCGAAAATATTCTAGAAATATTTCTGCTCATTTATCCACCTCCATTTTTTCGTTTGTTTTACGGAATGGATATAATCAAATTTTTTTCAATTTTTCCATAATTTTTCAGCCCTATTTCTATTTCACTGAAACTTCCATAGGCTTAATATTTACCAGCAAGTGTCGGACCAATTAAAGCAGCAATGCCCATACAGAGCATCATCATCCCAAAAGCATTAGAAAATTTCTCCAGACCGAGTAATTCAATACAAATAATAGCACGAAGCGATGAGAAACACGCTGCAAGTTTATTCTGATTGATTTGAATGCAGTTTATATTATGACAAAAAAATAAAATTAACCTATCACAACTTTTCATTTTTACCCCCAAATTCTTAGGCCTAAAATTTAAAGATTAAAATTGAAGCCTAAAATTTAAAGATTAAAAATGAATTCATACCAACACTCCATGCGAACGGCACTGTATATACCATATACATCCAGTACCGTGTTAATAATGGTACGATGCATGTTGCTATACCACCAATGATTACACCCAGATTATGAACGACTAATGGATCTACTCCAGATAGATCCGATATCAACCTACAATAAATGAACATTTACCAGGTAAATAAGCAAACAAAAGTAAATAAATGAACGAAGAATGAACGATTGAACAAATGCAGAAATGAAAGGAATGAATGAACGAACCCACACAATATTCGTCCAAAGGTATTGACAAGCCCTATAACCAATAATAAATATGACTGTTGGTTTGGGGTCGCACCTACCGTAATTGCCTGGAAAATGAGAAAAATGCCTACTTGTATTACATATTGTTAAATTCTCTGGAAAAAAATAAAAAAATAATATGACGAGAAATGCAGTACCACATCGTGTACAATTATTTTCAATATAAAATTTTCTTAACAAAAAGATGATGAACCTGTTTGCCAAGGAAAATGAACGGGACAAAGAGACAACAGAGTGTCATAAAAGCAGTAATTGCAATCAATATAAAACTCGGATCTGAGAGCAAGCTTGTATCAACCATTGAACGCAGAATCTATGAATTCATTTAATCTATCATTACCATTATCAAAAATAGAAAAGAAGCATATAGATGATAAAGACGATCTTACCACAGCATTAAAGTACTGTATGTGAGAATGTGATTGCAAGGTAATCCAAGCAATATTATTATACTATGAGGCTAATAATTCCAGTCACAAATAAATGAATTTTCTGCTGTGTTTATTTTTGAGCATGATTTGATTGGAACTCACGGTATGCAAAGAAAATTGCTTTCTAGCCTTTTGTGGTATTACTTGTATCGTCGTTTTTGGGGTCATCACTAAATTACCCTTCATTTCTTCCATTCCTTGTTCTATAAGTTTCCGAAAATAAATGTAAAATATGGATTTAAAGCACAATCAAGTAAATCTTTCTATATTGGACGACAGAAAAGTTGTACAGTTCTGCATTAAGAAAACAGTTACAATAAAATTCCCATCCAAAACTTCATAGAGATTCAGAATTTAATCATTAGCTCATGATCAATCATAGTGCTCAAATATATTGCAAGATGCTTCTGCAAGATGAGTGGAGACTTTGCAGTTGTCAAAATATGAAGACGTTGCACATATCAGGATTAGCGTTTTCCATAAAGTCCAATTTCAGTATTACACTTTCAAATCAATGAGTTTTCTGTTTATAATTGCACAGAAATTCGAACGCGGCATTTTTGCTTTCGAATTGTTGTTCATTGATATTGGATAGTTGATGGCGATGTGAGAAGACAAGCTGTCATATCCATCATTTCCTTCACGAGATAAATCAAAATTAGATTTCACTGGTTTGTCCTTTAATGAAAAAAAAAAATAAAAAATAATTCAATGACACATTATATTAAAACTTAAGTAATTTCAATAAATGCGTTAAAAACACATGAAATGAGCAAAAGAATGCATATAAGCTTTAAATTTTCATAAATAATTTTTTATGAAAATAAAATTTGTAATTAGTTTGAGCTTTCGTATGTGTATGAGCAGTCTAATTGTTCAAGTGTAGAAATTCAAAATAAGACAGTTATTCATCAATGTAGTTTAATGGGCTTCTGTTTCAGTTTGATGATGCAAGAATTATTGTACAATTCATCCAGGATGTTAACAGATTTTCTTCTAGTACTTGCTGCGAAACGCCATGTGAAATTAATACGGTTTGCAGTGTTAATATATTGATTAGATTAAAGGAGATTTGGCTTAATTAGATCACGCCTTATTTGAATTAGTACTAAATCTTATCTTTACATGTATTCGTTCGATGTTTTACGCGACGAAGAACTTTAGGGAAATATGAAGCTATAATTAACTTGTAAGTTAAAGCTTATTTTTGATAAGTATTTTGAATTAGATGACAAATCGTGGCCTGCAGCAACTCAACTACATTTCACTTCTTTATATTTAAATTAGAAAAATTACTTAACCAGGCAAGACCAGCTAAAAATTCTATTTGAGATACTAGCTTAGTAGAAAAAGAAGAAAATGAAATAAAGTCTCCAGTTTTCTTTCATTATTTATTGTTCATTTGCCTTTGATATTCAGAACTCGGTGAGACTGGATTTCATGCAAATCAAAGGTTAATTGTTTAAAACTTTCACTGCATCAGCAATTTTCACAATAGCAGAACATATTCAGTGTTGTTTTCAGATATCTGATTTAGATTTGCTTTTTTCAAACAACTTGGAACTATCATGTATTGGCAAGTCATTACTAAAAAAATTACTGGCTTTCTATTACTGGCTTTCTCACATTCTTACATGTCTAAATTATTAAACTAAATTTCTCTCGATAATTAATGCGAATTTTCAGAAAATTTTTAGCCTCTAAATGGTGCTCTATAAACTTTTTTGTAGGCTAGAATCTATATAGGATTTTTAACTACATTCATCAACATCGCTAGATTTGCTGTGAACCAAAAATGAGACGAAAATTTCGGTAAAATTAGTTGGACGACTCTAAAATCCTAGTTTCGAGATTGCAAATAAAGATTCAACCGCTGTTAGTTGATTATTGCATGGGATGATGTCCAATAATACCTAATTAAGATTTTGACTTAATTCAATTTCCACTCCAAAATTGAAAATAATGTCCAAATCAGATTTATATATTACTAATCAACAAATGCAAAGTACACAAACCTCATTATCTTCCGTTACTAATGGTATTTTTCGATAACATAAACCACATAAAACAGAAAAAAGTGTGGTAAATGCTGCATAAACAAGGAAATGCCTCCAACTATTTCCGCAAACTTCTAGTAAAAATGGGAATAACTGAAAAGTAAATGAAGAGTACAGAAGAACATCTAAAGTTCAGAGAATTTTGAACTTTAAACAGTCTAAAGGAAGTCATAAATTTCAACAAAACGAATGAAAATTTAGTTAAATGATACTGCAATTTCTCATCAAATTGACAGACCTGTGAAAATACAGTGGTACCAATGCCTGAACCACATACAGCTATTCCCATAGCAAGGGCTCTTCGTTTCTCAAAATATTGATTCACAATCAATATTGACGGTAAATAAACAAGTCCAAAGCCAAGTCCTGAATTCATTGATTGTAAAAACTTGACCGCAACTAATTTATTTGATTGTTGTAGAAGAAACTGAATACGGAAAGTAATCAAACGTTACCAAGTTCTCAGAAAATATGTGCTAAGGTTGTGATAACATTTGTGTATTATTATCATGTAAAATTCTTTGTCATAAATTCAAAATAGGAAAAGTTAAAGGATACTTACACTTTTAAGACCGTTTTCATAATAAAAACTTCAGTTGCTTCATTTCTAGAATATTTGTTTCTATAAAAACCAATTTGAAACCCGTCACACATGCACTAACCTCCAATAATACCGAACGTGATGTAAAGTATTGGAAGTGATATTACGAAGGAAGATAAAATGAAGCCGACAAATGTTATTATAGAACCAGCAATGACTACTAAACGACATCCAAATGAATTTGCAAGCCCACTTGCCAAAGGGCCTTAAAAATCGTTAAAATGAATATGAATATCAACAAAAACATCAAAATCAGAATTCCTAGAAACCTATACTGCATTCGCGATAAAAAAAGTTTTATCGAAAAGCATCTTAAATCACCATCTTAATACCAAGTCGCTATGAACACTAGCTATACTAGTGGTCAATTTCTATCGAATATTTTTTTCAATCGATTAATAAGACATTCATGTCGATGAAAAAAAGGGCTGCTAAAAGTAAGACACCTGCAAGAAAGTAAAATCCAGCAAGTAACGATTGCGCAATAGAAGCTTGCATAGTTGTCGTTCTAAAATCTCGCTCCCAATTCTCAACGAGAGTTTCGCCAATCGAATAAATAATCCCATCTACGATAACGTTGGCAAAAAATGAGGCAAGTACAATGATCCATCCATATCCGCCTGCAATTCTGATATCCAATTCAGTCTATTGGGAAGTTAGTACCTACCGAAATAAATGGCACTTCGACATTGTGGCTCAATAATATCCTTATCAACTAGCAAGCTTCAAGCAATCAATTATGAAAATAAATTCGTAAAAATAAGATTTACTTATGGAAAAGTAACAAATTAGCAAATCTTCATAAGGACGAACCGTCTGGTGGGGCAGTCGGTAAACTCCTGTTCACAGAGCGCTTGCATTTGCCATCTTTAATTAAAACTTCATCAACCACCGAACATTTCTTTCCACTGTCTTCCATTGCATAACAAGCTAAATTCTGATTTTTTTGATGATGAATGCACTGGATGTACATCAGACTGCATGTTTCATGATCATACAAAAGTAGCTGTGGCGAAAGTTTTGGGTTGTGGCGGTAATCCGTTAAAGGTGGATAGTTTTATTGGGGATTATGAGGATAACAACAAAAATAATAATAACAATAATAATAATAATAACAATATTAATAAAAATAATAAAAAAAGAAGGGGTTAGGACGAAGCTGGAGGCGAGTTGAAAAATTGGAGAAATGAAAAAGAATGAACTGTGAGGAATATAGCAAGCTTATATATTGGTAAAAAGTGGGAGTGATTGAAACGGATTTACAATTTTCTCAAGCTATTTTGGCATGAGAAATTACATTTAGCACAGATATGATAAATGATAAAAATTAATTACAAGTTTCTCACAAAGATATGCTAAATGATAAAGGATAAATTACAAATTTCTCAAGCTATAGGAAATTGTTTTTATGTGAAAATACATTTTTTACGGATGTGCATGATTAGACATGCTAAGTGATTAAAAGTTAGATAAATGATTCAATTCTTAACATGAGAAAATGTTAAAAGTTTTTGTAAAGTGAGATGAATCATTTATCTAAATGATTCACAAAATACAATTTTATAATTATCCGATGAATCATTCCTACTTTTATTATTTTATTATTTTTTAAGATTTATTTTGTTTTCGCGGTTTTCGCGACAGTAGCTTTGTTGCATATGCAAGAATAATCATCAAAACAAACAGTTATAAAGAAAGAACAAAAGCTGTTCTCGTTAAAACCAGAAAGCTTCTGTTGTCCCAATGCAAATGATTTATTTATTTTTTTCATATGTCTTAGAATCCTATAGTAGCTTAGTATTGGTTTAGATTTGTAAATTTGCACTTTTATCGTACAAACTAAGCATAGTTTTGGCACTCAAACTTTTGGATCATGATTTTGCGTCTTACCCTAAAAATGCCCTGATCAAAACTGACCTTAAATGCCACCCTCGATCTTATCATTAGCTATTCTTGTACAAAATGAAGGATGCATGAAATGTTCTCCTACATGTAAATATTTTTTGATTCTCTAAATTATTGTATCACCAATATATTTTGTTTATTTTGAAATATTTCATATAGTACTTCCGAAATCTTTTTAATTCTCTTTAATGCAGACAGCAGAATCATCAGATTTTTATACAGGATATCATGAATAACTGGGAGTATGTCTGATGAACTTTCAACCTGAATTCTCGCTAAATCTTGCCACTTATAATTATTTCACAAATTTCCATTACAATTAGTTTAATAATCACAAATCGAGAAGATGAAAATGAAAACACAGTTCCAGAAAAAAAAGTGTGGTATTCAGATTATTTAGAGTATAATGTGTTGAAGTTCTTCCCTAAAAAAGAAAACTGGTTTACGTAAAGTAATGTTCACTTCCAGAAATCAAAGTCCAATAATAAACTATACAATCAAGACTGCTTTTAAGCAAATAGAACAAGAATATAAATTAATACCTTAGATTTGTTATCTTTTTTTTTTCAGCTTTGGAAATCGCTTATCACCAAATACTATAATTTTTGAAAAATTCCAAGTCATGCAAAGAAATGCAAAAATCATAGTTTTTTGTATCGTAAGTATTACAAAATGTTTGTCCATCAATCCTTCCTACACTTTTTGCTTTGATAATCGCTGAAAGAATTTTCTTAAGATTTTACATACTAAAATTAACCATCCAGAAAAGTAATTAGAGAGGTGTCAGATTCATAATATAAGCCATCGGTGATAACACAGTATTCTTTATTTGTCTGCCCATTGGATAAACAAATAAATGAAGAGAAACCAATTGCACATAAAACAATGATCTAACCTATAAAGAATATCAAATAGCAGTTATTTCGAGGGAAATAAATTATAAATTTCAGATATTTCGATTTGGCTACGGTCAACTATGGACAGTTCATATCCCTAGACTACAAATATTTCACCTTCATTCTTTTTTTCAACAAAACTCGAAGTACTGCTTTTAACTGTGGCATGCAGCAGTAAAATGAAAAATAAATTGAGGTTAGAAGAATTCTGTTCAAACAAATATGAGAATGAAATGTGTTATCACACAATGAATTTTTGATAGAGAAGTAAAAGTCATAGAAACACACTGAAGCGTGCCTAAAATAACTAACTCACTTGTTGTCAAAACAGCTCTGAGTTTTATGTTAGCAACTCGGAGTGCCAAAGTTTCAACTTTTTTTATTTCATTTCTGAATTTTCTGAATCCAATTGAAGGAATTTCGAAAAAAAAAAAAATTGAATGATATGCGAATTGCTTTACAATATCCACTTGAGTTCATTATTTCTATGAGCTAAATTTCTGATTCGTTTTCAGTAAATTGGTGATAGCAAACTTATAAACGATACACGAGCCAAAGTTAATTAACCTTTGTTCAAAATGACATAAATATTTGGATGGAAAAGTGATGAGACAACGATGTATAAACGGACAACTTTTTCATCCAAATATTTGTGGCCATGTTTAGTTAATACCACATCGCCTGCTATATCATCCATTACACCATGATAGAAAATGTTAGTTATTTTGGATAACCGATGATGATTAAGCGAAAATTGCATTTTTTTTAAAGCTGGAGTTTATTAACTTGAATTGATCAGCTCCATTCTTTATAGTTGCTAATATGGTAATGGTTCACGCAAAACGCCCATCTAGTTTAATCCAAAAAAAGAACATCCAAAAGTGAATTAAATGAAACCTAAGAAATTCCTTCAGTAAAATTCAATCAGTTCAAGCGGAAAATGCACCAAAACCTCAGCAAGCTTTTACACTGGTAGACAAAAACATCACGATGCACCAGAAAACAGAACAAACCCAACCGAACTTCTGAGGCTTTCTTTGATTTTCAATTTCCCTTTGCACATCTTACCTGTTTTGTTCTGATGAAAATGTTTAAGTTTTACTACCAAACAATTCGTATTTCCTTTTTAACTATCATATAACATTTCCACGATTTAAAAGAGATCGATAAACAGCAAAATTAAGAAAGATAGTATAAATATAGGGTTTTTTAATCCAAGATACAAAATCAAAGCATCAAACTGTGCTATTAATGATGAGCAAATTGATAAAAAAAAAGCTTTGACAATTATAATTACTACTATGACTACAAGTTAATATTTAACCTTACATCTTATAGCAATGTTCAACTCATATGCATACTCTTCACCATAGATTCAACGAAGACGACCCTGCCGGGATATCTTGACTTTTTAAAACTATGGTAGCACTCCCTCTCTGCTATAACTCGAGTTCTTAGTTCGGGAACTTACATCGCTAACTATAAATAGGAAATTATCTTTCAAGCAATAAAATTTCACCGTGCATAAGTAATACTAATCAAGAAAAGTCAATCCATTAAGCTAATTGATAAAAAAATATTACGTAAACCAGCACAAAAATAATACTCAGTTAATATGTCTGGAAAACATAAAACAGTAAGTTAGCTTTCTCATGTTCGGCTCTTGTCTTTATCAGCCCTGGGAATTTTCTGTTCTTTTCTATCCTTATATTAGCTCAGCAAAATAAAATGTCATGATGAAACTATCACTCGAGCAAAAAAAAGTAAACAAATACAAGAAAAAAATCTCACAGCTGCGAAATGGTACATATTACATAATGAACATAATTTTCAAACATTCCAGATGACTTATGATCCTTCGACATTTTTCCCATCCAAAACATCAATTTTTGTTGCCTTTGCACCGTATTTTACTCGAACCATGCAATCATTTGATCTTTAAGAAGTTAACGGAATTTCACGAATCAAATTAGTTGTGGAGGATTTCAAATAGAAAGAAGAGATGATGAATATGAAGACTATAAGGCTATTAATGTGAATGAAAACTAATCATCAACATAAATGAAAACTACAATAGCAACTTAGTATTAAAAAGTAATCAGTCCGCAAGGAAACTGAATTACGAAATGTTTCGTATATTCAAGAAATATTCATACGACACAATCGCAACACTTCTAAACATTCACTTTAAGTGTGTATGCTAATGAGTAATGATGAAAAACAAGTGTTGGTTTCTCATATCCTCAAATACTGAACAATCGACGGACGAGCTGAATATCACGCGGCATCACTGTTATTCGTTTAGCGTGCTGACTGCATAAAAGAGCGTTTTCAAAAAATTGAACCATGAAAGCTTCCGCAGCCTGAAATAAAATAAATCCTTTTGAAAGAAAGAGAATTATTTTTGCCAAGTAAATTTGTACCCACTTTGACATCTCATCGACGCGTTCCTTCAAGTTATCAATGCAACTGATAATCTTGGAAGCTTCTTTGTTTTTTTGTTTGACAAGAAAATGAAAACAATAAGAAAATTACTTGCCCTAATTTTAAAACAATTGCCTAAAGCTGGATCATGGTAAACAAAAAAAGAAAAGTTAAGATCTTAATGCCCCTGAAATGATGTGGTATATCTTCCATTCCTATCGAAAAAATGAATCTGAAACGCGATATTATTAAATAGTCCACATATGAATGTCATGCAGAAATAGGGGTTCATTTGGCGAAGGCTTATCTAAAACCATATTCCAATATCCGATGTAATTAAAACTAATACTGCTACATTACTTATTGCATATTCTATTTGTTTACCAAATTTAATCGTATTTTTATGAACTGAAATAGCGTGAACCCTTGTTTTTTTATAACGTTTAGATGTGAGCAAGGCAATTATTTGAATTTATTGCAACATTTCATAGGACAATCTAGCTAGAAGCTTTCGTGTTCGTCGAAGGAATTGCTAACGGCCACTGTCTTAAATATAGATAAAAATTTTTTCAAATACGCATTAGGTTAAAGACCAGTCTATAATATTAGATTGGTCTTTACATAATGCGAAACAAAAAATACATTATTATGTCAAAAAAAAAAAGAAAAAAAAATATAAACCAATCATAACTCATAACTATGAACCAGAAGAAGCAAAGAACCTCTTGAAGTGCGGCGATTGCTTCCACTGCAAAACGATACCCAAAAGAAGAATCAGAGACTTCATTTGCAATTTCCTTAACAAGACGAGCAAATGGTAGCTTTCTGATCAACAACATCGTCGATTTTTGGTATTTGCGAATTTCTTTGAGTGCCCTTATGCCTGGCCTGGAATTCAACTTTCTAAATCCAGTTATCAATTGTGAACTAATATATGACCTATTGTTCATTTCACAGACAGAATAGATTTGGGAAAATCCAAAATATGCCTATAGCGTCGAGAATGCTTCCTTGAGTCATGCATAGCTTTACGACCATATCGGGGATGCCCACCACTGCGATTCAAATTCTCTTCAGATTCATGGATTATTTTTTCTCGATTTTCTTTATATCCTACAAAAAAAGGAAAAAAAAAACATTGATTTTGGTATCAACAAGACAGTTTTCTAAACTTCTGGTAATATATATCAGTTAAAACAAAGAATCTCTCGAAATAATCGAAAAATAATCACTGCTAATTGTAAAACTGGCTAGAGATCTGAATTTTTTGAAAAATAAACACATTAGCTTCTGGACATCTTCAATTTTTATTTTTGTCTTTGTACTGAAATAAGATCATGATTCAAAATTCAACCTGATACACGTTGAATTTTCGGAGAAGTATTTTGATGGCGTATTACAGGAAATATAGAATCTGGAACATCACATTAACACATTTAAAAAAAAAAAAAAAAAAAAAGAACAGAAGCAAACTACGAAGCTTTACACAAATCTAAAAGCTCTATAAGGTTTCTTTTAGAAATCTTCTATGCAATCTACTGAAGAAGGCAACAGAAAGGTTTCCTAATTCTGGAAGATGACCTATTAAAAGCAACGCCGAAAGGAATTATTATGAAGGATAGCGAAATTGCATGTTTATGTTTCATTAAAAGCCAAAAACAATGGAATGACTCAATGATCTAAGGAAAGTTGTTATACAGTTTCAACCATAGTAATGAATACAGATTAAGCGAAATACCTTCAATAATTAAATTATTATTCGAGAGACTAGAAGACACGTCATATCTCTTCACATCTGCTTTGGTTCGCACCATTTCAGTAGCTGCAAGAGGTATAGTAATTTGGATAGATAATATTTGAAAATCTTTCGCTATCTAGATTAAGTTATATGCATGAAAGGCAAATTGATGTAAATTTCTCTCTGTATTCGGTAAAAGTCATAATTTCGAACGATTTCGAAATATCGATTTGACTTCACTGATTTCCTAAATCTGAAATTCTTCATGGAACTTGATGTCCAAGAGGTTGCACAATATTATCTCAGATCGACACATACTTTCGAGAACCAAATGCAACAATTAATGGAACAAAAACAAGTAACGTCCAGCTAGCTCCACTCTTCAAAAATTTGAAACTTCCCGCACGAATTGATCCACACAGTGCAATTCAACCATACCACAATAGTGGTCCTAATTGCCGACACAGACCACGTTGCAGCTTTCTCAAAGACCACATTTTCATTTATTTTGTCCTTCGCCACATTACGGAGTCATGCATCATGCAGCAGATTTAGAGTAGAGGATGCCAGGCTTGACCAGGCCTGAGTATTCAAAGAAGCAAGTCCAGTTGTCAAAATAAATACTTCCCAGACCAATGTTCGAATAAGCCCGACGACCCAAACGAATTACACGCAAAGTTGGCTGGATGTCGGATGTTACTCATTTTGAACAACGGGCAAAGCGGGAAACAACCGAACAGACCTATTACACAAGGATACCGGGAAAGAGAAGGAGTAATAAGTTCTTCATTTTAGAGTCGGTGATGCAAAATAGATGACAAGAGGCAATAAAGGACAACAAGGATTACTTTTGGAATATTAAAATATCTTAAAATATTCAACTATGTCAGCCTTTGATGCTATGTTTCGTATTTTTATTCGGAAATTAATTAGATCTTTGAAACAAATAAATGGTTAGCAAAAGGAAGTTCGACCACACTGATGCTTTCCAGGAGCTCCATCATTCTTCGCAAGCGATAAACATTAACATCATATTCTTTTTCATTCTGGAAATTCTTTTTTTCATTTCTCCATATCAACTTTACCAGTAACAGTATTTAAAATATCCATTATTTGTCAGTCCTGTTCTTGAAACGGTTAGAAGTTTTCGCACCTATTTTATTAACTGCTTACAAAGCGGTCAACAGGAATGGAAAACTTAAAATCATTAAACATTCTTCATGACTGTCTTGACATAAACTTACACGTTTGCAAGTAGCCTGCAATCTGCAAAATGCTGATAATGCATTCCGAGTTATATCCGATGTGATACAGACTGACTGAGGTGTGTTATTTCCTTGCTGCCTAGCATGCAGATTTACAGCGAGCTGTAGTGATTTTTCGAAAAGCACTTCATTTGTAAATTGAGTACCTACCAATTGTACCAGAGATTGCATTACGAAGTAATATTTGACAATGAATGGCTAAAAAAAAATACAATCTTGCAACAATTTTTGGAAATGTATGGAAGAAAATGTAAATGTAAACTAAAATGTAAAAAGTAGTGAGAATAAAATATATGGAGTAGTAAAACAAAAGTGAAACTAATGGATAATAGACAAACTGCAATAGTAGTTAAAATTCAGTTTGATGAAATCTAAGCTTAGTTTTATATTTTTTTGTACCTGCATAAGGAAGGCAATCTGTTCTAGTATTTGTTCCTTTTTCACGACAATACGATCATTATTCAGTGAAATTGCTGAAATTCGCAACAAACAATTGAGACTGTCCGCGAACAACTCATCAATCTCTTCTTCTTGCAATGAACAAACGAATTCATAAACAAATAACGATCTAAGTTCTCTAAAAAATGGAATAAGAATGAATTCGGATATGTGCAATTTATCTCTATCTTGATCAAAAGAAGCATGAGATTTTCACATTTCTTTTTTCTTTATTTTTTTGATCTATAAATTTTTTCTTATCTGCTATTTAATATTAACAAAACAATCGACTTAAATACCGGAATATGTGATTTGCTCTTGATACCACTTGATTGGACAACAACACATGGCATAACAGGCTTACGTCGACAAAATCATGCATCATCTATAAAAAAGTGTGCAACGTCTAAAAGTTGTAGCAGTCAAGGAAATGCGAACTTTAGAAAAGATCATTCAGCATAATCACAACACATTGAATACTGTAATCTTTACACTCCTACCATTCAAGAATTTTTCTCAGCTGTGATTCAAAAGATAAATGTTGCTACTGAAAAAAGAGGAACTGTCTAGTACATGAACAAGATAGATTTCAAGATTTTCAGCTTACAATATTCCTTTTGATAAGCAGTATTTCACTGCAACTGAAATTTCCATCAAATATTTATATGGACTTCTTCTATAAGTCAAGCTTACTAGTTCAATTTATCTAACAGGTAATTAAAAATTGATGATTTTCATTAAGAAAGCACCATCCAATTTGAACTGTTTATATCTTCATTACTTCAAACCTGTGAAAAATTATGTAAATTCCAATTATGAAATAGTTTAAATACGATTTTTTTGCATATAATAAAACTAATCAACACTGTCTAACAAAAGATTTGATCGGAAATGAACAGAATTCATTAAACTAATCCTAAATTAAACAAAATACATTTTTTGAGAACCAACAATACTAGAAACTCCTTTATTAGCACATTTTCCTTAATCAGTTTATACATCATAGCATATTCCACACGCTTGAAACAGTTATCTTGACATAGCTGCAGTAGTTTACCTGATTAGCATAATGTGATAAAATCGTTTCGCACAACATTTCTTCTATGTATTCGTTTTTTGAACCATTATTTTTGACGAATTTGAAGATCTTCAGTACTATTGGCGAATTATGAAATACAATGTTATATTGAAACAGATCGGAATGCAATTTCAAATAGTATCTGTAAAAAGGCCTTTTATTCCATAACTTCAATTTTAATTTGATTCCACGTCATGAGCAAAGAAATGGACTACTGCCTAAGACTTCAAAGCGGAATTTAGTTATGCATATATGTTTAAACAAGTTTATTACGAACTCAGTACTCCCTCTACAAGTAAATTTTAATTTATCAGCCTAACTTTATGAGTTACGGTGATATAGGCTGCAAACCTCAAATCATCAGCAATGCTTTTTCTGACTATAATTTGGCGTCCCATTTTTGTGATTAGTGCAACGAAGTCTTCCAAATAGGTTTGTAGCTCGCTAAATATCAACTTCTGATGGCTTACGCTCTTCATCTGCAAATAAAATATTGAATGGAAGCCATCCATTAACTACGAATAAGAAAAATTATCAGTGGTATATCCTATAAAACATAAATAAACAAAAACCAAGCACTGAAAAAATATAAAGAATTTAAAAAATACTTGTAATAGAACAGCACAAGTGTAGGGCCAAACAGTTATTGTACTGTTTGAATTCTGTAGATGTATTATAAAGAACGCCAAGTCCTTAACTGCCTTTTTTTCTTTATCTGACAATTTATTGTCGACATAAGCCTGTAAAAATTGGTATACAAAATAATTTGCATCAAGTTACAAAGTAAATGATAAAAATGATATTTATAATGAGAATGATTCAGCAGAACGAGCAACTGCTTGATATGATAAATTCTAAAATGCTTCAAGATTCAACGCATTTAAATCACCAAGCTTGTATCCTAATAAAACTAATAAAATAAAAAAAAAATAAAAAAATAAAAAATAAAAAAATAAAAAAACAAAAAAATAAAAAAATAAAGAAATAAAAAAATGAAAAAAACAAAAAAATGAAAAAATAAAAAAATGAAAAAATAAAAAAATGAAAAAATAAAAAAATAAAAAAATAGAAAAATAAAAAAATAAAAACATAAAGAAATAAAAAAATAAAAAAATAAAAAATAAAAAAATAAAAAAACAAAAAAATTAAAAAATTAAAAAATAAAAAAAATAAAAAATAAAAATAAATGATATTCTCCAAATAAAACTAATCTAAACTGCATGAACTATTTAAAGGATCTTGAACTTACAACACATGCTGGTACAAATTTTAAAGCTGAAAAGAAATCAGCTTTTCACTTTAAACAACTCATACAATATTGTTTATAATCATACACAGACCATCTTTTTGGGTGTATATTACAATAATTAGTTGGAAAACGTTCCAATATATTTATATTTATACCTGCCAAGGTGGATGCCAGCGGTTCATCCTTCCATCGAAGTATTTTCGTATGGAGATTGGCTCACCGAAATTCACATAAATATGACCAAAACGTTTGTTAAGAATTTCGCGCGACTTCAAAAGTCCTGTAAATTAATAAAATCATTTTCGGCAAATCCGAAAAATGATCAATATTCCAATTATAAAACCTGCTGTCGTCTCTTGTGGTTTCGGAAAACCAAAAAGTTCGTAAGCATACAAAAATTCTTCCAAAATCTTATCATAATCGATGGTAACTGGAACAACAATCTGAACAATGAGTTTAAGGAAATGACTTTTAGGGGAAAAATCACTAAAATTACAAAACAGATATTTATAAATACATCTTTTGGCACTGGAAATAATCATATAAATTTAGAATCTTTTTTCAAAAAACTAAAACTAACCAAATCATATAACTGACATCGAAAAAATGGCTCCACGCACATTTGTAGCAAACCAAATTTTGGATAAAGACTTTTGCCTGATCTACTACGAGCACCTTCTAAGAAAAATTCAATCGAATTATCCGTTTCGCGTAGTTGCATTTGCACATAACTACTGAACAGTGACCAATAGAGTGTGTCCTGTAACGATTTAATAGTTTTAAAAAAGTCAAACAAAAAATAAATTTGTTAGTTATCAATAAATTTACTGAAGAATTCCGCAAAAAAAGAGAAAAAAAAACCAAAAAATTTGTATTTTGACATAAAATAAAAAGTTCCGGTCAGTACCTTTCCAAATTGTCGCTTCATAAAAAAGGATCCACAGCGGCGTAAAGTCTCACCCAAAAATTTTGAAGCCATAAAATCCATCCCAGTAGCAATGGCTGGCAAAGGCAGATTATGATTGAAACAAAGAAGAGAAATAATCAAGAAATCCATATAACTCTGCAAATATGTCTCGCAAAAGAATTATAAAAACCGACCAATCATGAAAAGAACTTAAAAAGATTTTATTAGATCTGAAAAAATCCATGAAATACCCTGTGTGTTGGCAAGAAAATAACAGGATCATTCTTGGAATATTCTCGTATTCGCAACAGTTGTTCATCATTGAAATAAACGCCATCATATACTGTCTCCAATAAGACCAAAATTACTTATAAAATGTATAAATTGAAAACCAAAAAAAAAAAAAAAACTGGCAAGAAATTGACTGAATCAAGCAATGGCCAAATTAATAACCATTAAGGCTGCCTACAAGTAAAGATCGATAAGACGAGAGCTTAAATGAATAACACGATCCAGACTTGGTATCTATATTCTTCGAAAGAGAATGATGTAAAGTCTCATATTAATCTCTCAACATTTAAAATGAAAAATCAAATTCAAAAAACAGTGTACCCTGATTGTTTTTGCAAGCACGTAGCCAACTGATCGTATAACTAACAACTGCATTTGATGAGCAATACTGCATAATATTAGCCTTGATTCATCAGATAATACTTTTCTTGTAGTATTTCGCTTTGCACATTCCTCCCTTATAATCTTCTGAATATTCAAAGGATGAGTTAGCATTACAAAATTTGCACTTTCTTCCGATTAGTAAACAAATTAAACTATATTTAATCCTCTTAAATAACGGATAAACCTTAGTAAGTGAAGTTTATTAAGAATTGCCGGTTAAGTTCACTAAGGACTTCGACCATAAAAAATGACCTGTACAGATTCCGTTTTTAAAATCATTTCTATTATTTCATTTGAATCTCTTAATTTCTGTCGTTTGCCATTTCTCCTTGGGAAGTTTTTTGGCTGTGTAACCCATGCAACTTCTCCACCTGTCTTATCAACGATTTCGAACCAGTCTATCATACCATTTTTTAGTCGATTGTTCATGGTGAAGATAGATTCTAATTTAATATTTCAAATTTTTAAGAAGCTTCGGGACAAAAATAATGACCAACAGTTAAACGAAAATTTCCAGTAACGATCAATTTTGCTGATCTATTGCACCTATATTCTGAAAAAAAAGTTTTAGCGAACTTACAACCACTATCATCACAATCAACCAAATCAAAGTGTGACAAAGGTATAAATTAAAAAACAAATTGGTAAACGATAATAAATAAACGGGCAAATAAACGGTAAAGTAAGAATGTCGAATTTCAGCTATTTTCATCTACGGTCTTGGGATTAAATTAAAATACAATAAAACGGAATAATTAAAAGTCTCTAAAGATCGACTCTCGCTAGTGAAAAGTAAAACTTGGGATGTAATATACAGTCAATAAAGGCTATCGGTCAACGCAAACCTGGCACATCAAAAGGAAAGTTTTGATGGTAAAATTTGCGA
Source organism: Onchocerca flexuosa (assembly GCA_002249935.1). Classification (NCBI taxonomy): domain Eukaryota; kingdom Metazoa; phylum Nematoda; class Chromadorea; order Rhabditida; family Onchocercidae; genus Onchocerca; species Onchocerca flexuosa. Next base: position 243,357 of record KZ269996.1, on the reverse strand, counting down.
AATGTATAATTTTCATTTGACAAGAAATCCAGTATATAGTAGGAAAAGCAGCGAAAACACCAACACATACTTTTTTTCTGTTTTCATTTCCCATTATTCTTCCTTTACTTAAATGGGTTCGGAATTAACCTGTACTGTTCAGCACTTTCATTCATCCTTTCGCATAAATCCAAATTTTATTTTTCAGAAGATATTCTTACATTTTTCGACAAATAAACACCAGGAAAGAAATGCAATAACAATCAATCATCCATATAGATCGATCCCGTTTTTATCATTACATTTGCTATGTACAATTTACAACAACCCATAAAAACAATGTACGCAAAAGAGTAAGAAATGTTAAGTAAAATAGGAGCAAAGTTTATTACACTGTTATTCCCATATTTAAAGTCATGTACCACACTGATTTTCTCTTATTTATCATTTATAAATCATTTATGTTTAACCAATTTACCAGATGATGAGCTCTCGGAAATTCCACATTCTTTGCATTTCATTTCAGTACATGGCATAACCAAGAAAGCACAGAAAAAGAGATAAAAAATTCACCGAAATTTCCTGATTAATTCCTACACATATTAGCATATCACCATTAAAAAAGATCAAATAATTTAGCAAGCAACAAGAAACAAACAAGTGTATCACATTCAAGAAACAATTACATACCCATGCCAAACTCATAAGAGAATAATGTGCATGACACAGTTATCAAAACAATACTTCTAGTCGCTCTAAATGAAAAGACAAAAAAATAAAAAAAAAAAAAAGCGCAATCTCCCCAAAGGAAACTGTGTTCTATGGCTTTAATAGGCAGGTCATTTGTCAAACAAATATGAATATATAATCTCTTGGCATATAAAATTAACAAATACAGCATGTTAAAAAAAAAAGAATATGAAGTAAGTATATCTCCAAAAACTGGAATAAACTAGTAATAACTGTAAAAACATCCCAATTTTTTTAATACCGGTAATTCAAGGATCTTTCAAACACACTTCTTTAACAAAATTATCCATTTTCCAATTCTCTTCAAAAAAATCCATAACTTGCATATTTTCCTCGTTTTGAGCAATTATGTTCTAAAACAAACAAAAATTTTAATGCAACACATAAAGATCCTGTTGAAAATGATAATGAGCCATCTAATTATTTGTGGAAAATATTACACAAAGCACACACCTGCACTGAAGAGGCCATCATAAGCAAACTACCGTATTTCTGCGCACCCATAGTTATTCCACATTTCGAAGTTATTAAATAAAACAGTGCCGACAAATATTTTGATCTCTCGGCATAAATTTGGGATTTTGCTATAGGTGAAAGGTTAATTGCATCTGGAAATAAAAACAAATGACGTCTGAAAAAAAAATCTAAAATATGTCACAATGCACCTCAATAAATTCGTGAAACAGACCAGGGTTAAAGAAGACGCTAGCTTTGAACAACGCGAATTCCGGCATAGTAATTTTCAATTGTCTGAATGGAATCATGATTTCATCCATTTGTCGGTGATAAATTGATCTACAATGCAATATTTGTTGGCAAATGTAGCGTTTGTTGGCAATACATGAAATCTTTTAGAAATCCAAAATTTGTATGAAAAAGTAACAGTAAGCATTTACAGTTGACTTATTAAAGAATAACACAAATTAAATTTGAACTTGGAATGCAGACCTACCTACAACCAGGTAACTTCACTTCATTTTGAACTTGACGTCGGATATAGGCACCATTGGGCAATACCAGTTTATCAGCACCATGATCAGGTGCATAATAATTTCGATTTAAAAGATTGAAAGTGAATCCGAAGTTCTTTATCAGTGCAATCTGTAGTATTTATATGATGTATAAAATTTGGATTTTATCACCCATACAACCCCAATCAAAAAAGTGAGCTTACTCGATCATCCAAGGATAGCTGATTAAATAAATCAAAGGTTTTTGCCCATTCCAAACCAACTCGCATTTCTCGTTTATTCCACATTTGTATGTCTTTTAATGTTGCAATATACAATTCTTTTACAGTTGTATATGGCTGAATAGGTGAAAAAAGCTTTACAAATAGTGTGAATAACTATTTTGAAGCAACTGTATAAAAAACAGATATTAATTCCATACTAATTCCTAAACAAAAATATTCAACCATTATGAAAATCAAAAAGAAAGGGATCTTGATTATATTATTATAAAACTAACATCTATTTTGAGATTATTAACTTCATTAACAAGTGACGGTTCACAAACGGCTTCTTTAAGTCCACTTATTTCAGGAAGTACACACTGCCGTAACCTCATACACAATTTTTCAATCGCCAATAAACGCTCTATCAGCTGCAAAAGTAATCTATCAGTTTTTGCTTTTCCACTAACATATCAGTTATCTACCAAATTTAGAATGAAAATACTAATCATGAATATGTCAATGATAATATATAAGTATGTCTTACCCTTTCTTCTGCCGAACGTATATGAATTGCACAATCATCTTTAGAATTTTGATTATTCATTTTCATTTTCTTAGTTGGTCCAATGCGATCACGATCATTTTGGATTGCTAAAAAAAGAATTTCCATAACCAATGGAAAAGAAGAAAGCGCTACCTAAATTTATGCCTTGAAGCATTTTCCACCGAGTATGAATACAATAGCATGATAATCTAATAAAATCCCGTAAAAAATATATTTAACGATAAGAAGAGTTCAGAAAGTAAACGACAAACCTTTGGCATCCATTCCTACAGCAACACATTTATTGAAACGGCAATGTCGACAGGCACAGCGGATGTCTACAGAATTTGTATTAATCAGTAAAACTTTAACAAAATCTTGATGTCAAAGACTGCAATCTAGAACAGACAGAAAAACTGCTAAGAAATTCTCTATAAATATATGTTATTAATAGACACTCTGCATAATGCAATAGAAAGTATTACTTTATTTTACAAATATAATAACTTACTTTTGTTGACATCACAGTTGCCTTGATACTGACAGACAAACGTGTGCTCTGATACAATAGTACGACGAAAGAATGTTTTACTGAAGTACACATAAATACAGTATTTTAAAGAAAAAGCATAGAAAACGTCTTGAGAAAAGTCTTCCATTCTTCGGCTTCTACTAGGTAACTACAGTAAAGCTAATCTGCGCACGTAAAAAACATACTCTATTCAACTGCACCAAAAAGGTCGTGAAAATCCTGCAGGTAAAATTCCCAACAAAAACAATACAGAAACGCTAACCATCCATTGCAGCTCGCTACACCGTAATGGTAACCTGTTGCAAGATCTGAACAGACTGCACAGAGTTCACCTTCAGGAACTTTTCGGCCTGAAATAAGTGAATCAGATATTGGACTATTAAAAGAAGTGGAATGTAATTATTCATCTAGAAAAGCAGTTATTTTGGAAAGCGTTCTATTACAAAACAACGTTAATACTGCAATATTTCTATCCACAAAATGATTAAAACCATGTGAAACAGTAATATTCGGATTTACTGTAACCCTAAAATGCTGTGAAATAAGAAAATAGATGGAAAAGAAAATCTTTCTCAGAACTAAACACATGTGATCAAACACATGTAAAACTTCACAGTGTGTTCGATGGCATGAATTTCGAATTTACCATAAGGACTATGATGCAAAACTTCCAAAATGGATTACGTCCCTCCACCATTTTTTTTTTTTTTTTTTTGCTATCTCTCTCTAGTTACATGGCTCTTACATCATGAAATTTCGAAGGTTCTGCGCATAACGTCTGGTACGAATTCCAATTTTTTTACAATGATTAGTCTGAGTTTGCCTCAGTATTCTATCAGTCTTTGTCCATAGACATGCAAAACCTGACAAAGCACTGAAACGCATATTACAACAAATGAAAAAAAAGCGATTCAGTACACCTCAAACTGTTAGTTTGCAGTAAAAAAAAGTGTCGCTGACGAAATATTAGGTATTTCCTTTCTTTTCTTCAATGATGGCCACCAAGCATCAACGAAAAGCCTAAGAGAATTTTGTTATGTCCATCCCAACATATCAAAATACCCGTCCAGCAATATAGAGATAGCAACACAGACGTTTGCAGTTGCCATTATGGGTCATCGTGAAAATGTCCCACCATATCGGGCCAAAACCAATAGCTCTAAGCATCGAGCAGCGCCGCAGTGGCATGAATATAAGAGACATGTTATGAGAACGAAGAAATAGAAGTGAAAAATAAGCTACTAAATTAAACCGTAATGTGGACGGCTCAACGATTAGAACCGACCCTACTCCAACCTCTCTGCATAACAAGTTACAGCTGCACTTCAACTTAACATCTCTATCACTTGCTATCGGATAGAAGTGGTCTTTACAAACAATTTTGGTACGAACAAACTTACGTTGTGCCATTTAAAGTCGTCGAACCTTTCACTGCTAACAATATTTCCAAGACTATGGTCGATTACGTCTCGAAGCCACGTACCACAAAAGATGAACTATATAAAAACACTTAAACGTTACGAAGAGATAGCGTGCGTGAGAGAGTGTATGTCGCTGTCAAACTAATGTGTATTGGAACGTTTGCTAATGTTCCCCTCCCTCTCTTACCATCCGTGCGAGTGTATGTCTGTCACAACCCGTGCACCCAGCTTCGCCCATGTCATCATCATCGGCAAAGATGCAACAACACTTCACTCCCATCCCGAAAAAACTTCAACAACAACCGGACAGACATACGATCGATAACGCTTCCTCCTGCCAACTGCTGGAAGCGTTATCACGCGGCTGATGATCAACCACTTCCTCTCCCTCCCCGCTCTCCTCCACCCTAAACTTCCCTTCCGCATTACTTCATAAGACATCAAAAACCAACTGAGCTGGAAAGCACGCAACTTATATTCCGCGTCTCTCCACACCTCTTTCTTTAATCCTTGGATTTCTTGGACAAGTAAGCATCGCCACAGTCTGCAATAGCGATTATCTAATCTATCATTTCGAAGCCATTTGAAAGCATAATCTATACCCTGCATGTATTTCTTTGAGTGATTATTTCAGTGTGATAGCTTCTCTAAAAGACTTTCAAGTTAATTCTCCCAAAAAGAATGGCCTAAGTTCGTTCACCTGTCAACCGTAAGTCCATACTCAAATTCTGAAATAAATTACTGCTCGTCTATAGCCCGAAGTTATTCATGCCCGACATGATTTTCTCTAGCGCACTAAAATAATGCTGACACCACAGTTCTGTAAATGTTGAAGCGTCTTTTTCGGTTTCTTATCAAAACGGAGAAGTGCATATTGGAAGAGGTTTCTCAAACGTTCTTTAAATGTCGTTTGCTGCAAGTTTAATATACAGGTAAGAAGTGAAAAGATACAGACGAGACCGCTGAATGAAAATTCCCAAGAGATGACACCTGAAAATCATAGTAGTAGGCAATTACGGAATAATAAGCATCCCGCCTGCTGCAAAAGATAGATATTGTGGAAACTTAAGCTTGCATCATTTTAGATTATACAATTCTATCTTGTCTGTTGTGATCTTCTTCGATTTTACCACACCTTCAGTTTGCAGAAAGCCCCACTAATTTGCTTATTTTGCACAAATCAATTTTTATTAGAATATTGTACAGTGAGTGCTTTCGTAGTTTGTAATAACAAAATAATTCCATAATTTGGCGTATCACAACAAGCCGATATGTCAATCACTAAACGGAACCAAAAAAAAAAAAAAAGTAAACTAAAAAAAGAATTAACTACAATCAAATCACAGTATAGGACATCCTTAAAATTACAAAATTATGTTGATACGAAGAGAATTAAAATAATGCACAGTGAAGAAAATAAAAAAAAAAAATTACAAGATCGTAAAAGAGCAAATATAGAAAGATTTGAAGCAACCTCTTGAGAGACCCTAATGGAGCAAATTTGAATTAAAAAATTATGTCATCGATATAATAAATAAACATTTTTGCTTATTGGTACAAAGAAATCAGCATTCAGAGGTATGCATTGAAGACCCAAACCTAAAGCTGACACACTGAGAAAAAATGAATTACAGCTGTGGGAAAAAGGCTATTCTTCTCGGGTCTCGGCATATTTCTCCATTCAATACAAACTTCTCCATTGAAACTTTCAACCCGTTTCTTGCATCCTTCTTCATCTATAAGAATAATTATGAAAAAAATTTTCTGATTCAAAACTGAAGCGAAGTTAAGAATATCATACTGAATACCCTTTGATAATTCAAAATTAATTTTTCCGGAGTCGGTTTTCGAAACTGGGAATTCTCGTTATACCAAACTTCAAAATATCGAAACACATGAAAACTGACTGAAAACCACAGACTGCGAAAACTGTCAGTGATTGAAGAAGGTATGGTGTTCCATTATTAAAAAATGAACAAACCCGTAAAAGCAAAGATCGCACTGAAAATTCAAACAGGAAGTCATCGATCCAAGCTAAATTTGATGTACGTCCAACGACAAGATAAAACCTAAAATTAAGCTTTTAAAATGATGTTTTCCTGCAAAACAAAACTTCCGGAATTTTTAGGGGAATGAAATTCATGCATTCAAAAAAAATCCTCAGATTTCAAAATATAGAGATAGATAACTGAAAATTAGCTATTCAAAAAAATTTTTGCAGGATAAAGGCACAAGCCTATATATACTCTTCTCTCATCACAAACTACTATGTACATATCCAAAAAAAACTTGAAAATATGTGTTCCCTCGATCGATCTGAAGTTTCCGGAAACATGTGCAATCCTATCTTGATTTGACTCTTTTTTAATATAACACCAAATAATCAAATATAGAGGTCCAATGTCATAACAAAAAAAGAAAACAAAAAGGAAAACAAGAAAATCTTCTACTTAAAATTAATTGACATTAAATGAACGTATGACTTACAAAGAAATTTCATTCTGCAAAAAATTGCAAAAATACAACAACATTCGATCTATTGAAGAATAGAATATAAGATAACTATGAAATGAAATTAAGAGAATACGTACAAATTAGTGATACAAGGATTTGGTGATGATGAACACAGAAATGCACTGACGTAGAACCGAAATAATGCAGGATTGACTACATATTTGAATGAGTCCAAACCATTTAGAGTCCATTCCAATACAACACTTTCAGTTTCACGGCTATGTAGCACGATAAACCACTGAAAAGTTTATAATTCATCAAACAAAGGAACAAATTTCTTATAATTAAAATCCAAGTCAAGCTCACTGAAATTTCAAAATGATATGAATTCAAGGGCAGAGAAATCCTCAGTTCCATCACAAAAACAATATGTAATATCAAGAAAAAAAAAAAAAAAAGAAAAGATAAATAACTTACATGGTGAATAATTCTAAAGATGGCAGCAGAGCGTGGATGAGGGAGATCAGTGTATCTGTGGATTAGTTCTTTCAAAATGCTGTTTATGAATTCACTCTGATTCAACGAATCTATTAGTAAATATGGCAATACTTTCATTAACTGCGATGCATCATCCTCGGTACCTTCCGCAAGTCTGGAAAATAGGAGACTAGGTGATTTGATTAACCGAAAAAAAAAAAGAAAAAGATCCCCTAAGCTCTCAGCATTCAAATAATTTTGCAAAATAGACCTTAGTTTTTCGATTTAAGGATCTGACCAGTTAATAGATTTAGGCTTTTGCACAGTAAATTAATCGTTGATAAAAATAACTGCAGTCTAAAAACTCACATCCTGAATATCATCGCATGTTGTTCCATAAGATGAATACGTGGGTCATATGGCTGAGTGCACAAATGTTGCACTCTTCCTTCTTCTAAGCCTCGATATAAACATGCAATGAAGATGCGAAGCGCATATAAAAACTTTTGGGGTGCATAGAAATAATTTTCCAGTGCTTCTAAAAATAACAGTAAAATAGTTTGCTAATTTTCTACGGAGTAAACCGAAGAAGTGGTCATTTCAGAGAATCTCTAATTTGGAAACTACATCAACAAATCCGTAGGAGAAATAAGAAGATGAACTGACGAACGGCAATACGACTGAAGGTGAGCACATATATTCGAGAACCAATGATCAGTTTTTCAATTCCCACAGATATTAAATTCATCAACCAACCAGGAGTTGTAACTGCGACAAATTTTTCACATATCATCTGAAGAAAACCAATATATTTAATTAGTTTCAAAGACTACAGACATAAACACAGATATCAACACATTTCGACAGCTTTCTACTTAAAAGATTTCAAAAATGCTGCCAATGCTTTTGTAAATTTCTTGGAAGAAAATATCTCTACATACTGAATGAAACTTACACTGATGAATGCATTCCGTGAATTGTCTGAAGAATAGGAAGGGTTGTCAAGAAAGGAAAATCTTACGGTCCACAATGTCGTTTCATATTCGTAGAGTCCAGAACCACTTTAAAATGTAAAATTAATTCATAGATTTATAAAAACTAAATTTCATGAACTTAATCAAATCTAATTCCACTACTAATAAAGTCTGACAAGAGAGTTTGTTGATGGGCCACAATGAGCCACATCTCATGTTGACACTCTGTCTCCTTTTTTACTTCATTCAGACAGCCACTAATAAAAAAATGAAATTATTCAAGAAAAAAACTTAGGAAGTCAATTATGCAAGTTTTGTTTCAGGACAAACTTTTTAAAAAATTTAACTCCAAAATTTGATAAGCATCAACCAAGTTCATTTACCTCATCTGCGAAAAATCCATCAGAAATGATTCCAGGAAAAGAAATACAGTCTTTAATTCATCAAAACCAATTGCTTGAAGAAGGAATAAACATCCTTGCAATGTTCTAATTCGGATTTCAGTAAATTCCGAAGTAAGCCCAAGTTCAACCCATGTTAAAACTATTTTTTGTGCCTCCACCTTGGGCATAAATGAATCTTCCTGTAAGTGTTGCTGATTAAAATGAAAGACTCTTTAAACGATTAGCAGGATCCAGCACAGATGGTCAAGTTTATTAGATGAATTTCATCGAGTCCGTTAATATAGGCAGAATATATTGGGAGGACCATGGGACTGCACGTTATCAAGTATCTTTTATCTTCATTTCTTAGATTTTTTTTGTAAAACAAAAACATTTTTTTTTTTTTTTAATATATGGCCAAGTTTTATCGCGAAATTGATTTAGTTAAGCCGAGTAACTACGAATTCGAGAATTTCGCCAATCAGTTTCAATTATTCTATTTAAGGCACTACGAAGTAATTTCATTCCTGTTTACTGTCCTCGTTTCATTGATAATAATTGTTAACAAATCATACGACAATATTTGCTTTATGCGTTCATACATTACATCAATATTGCTGCCGACCCGTTCTGATGTTTACACCGAAATATTTCGGAAGCAAAAAGTATCAACTGTATATGAGATACTGTCGGGTCCACCATTAAATCATGTTAAAAAAAATAATTTATAACAATGATGAGAAAAACTTACAATGCCAAGAATCGAAACACATTTTAGCAGTGAATAAATGATATTGCCAATGTCCACATTATCTAGATATGAACGAATCGAAAATAATGTTTTCATATGCCCAAATACAAAATGGTACTGATCCATTTCCGTAAACAAATCAGATAACAACGACATCTATAAAAGTGATCATAAAAATCTGTTAGCGCTTAATTTTTATGTTCTTGTGAGTCGAATGTTTTCATGCAAGAGTACAATATGTAATTTCTGCATTTTTTTTTTTTAGTCTAAAGAATCAAAATATTTTACAACACAGGAATATTTAAAGCTATACCGATTTAACAGTTGCTGATAAAAGAGGTAATGGAACAGCATCTATACCAGCTCGAAACCAATGAGAATAAGTATCGAAAAGCATCCGCAAACATGATTCGTATGTAGTGTCGTGGCCACTATTCAATAAATAACTGCTATCTGAGGAAGGCAACCGCTGTAATATTTTAGTCATTTTGTCATAGAATTAACTAATAGGAAAGCACCAACACATTATTTGAAAGATCAATTTAAACTTCGCAAGATTCTCGGGTAAATAAATAAACAAGCTGATTATACCATCCAATTTTTTCGTGATGTTTTTACCAAACGTAACATTAAGTTATTTAAGAAAAAATTCTTGATATTTTCAAAACATGCACAAAACTGAAATAAAAGAGCACTTCTTTCGGTTGATTATTGATTTGCATGATATCTTTGTATAAATCGCGTTCTTGATCCAGCACACCAGCCATATTCCATGATGTAAACACCGAAAATTGTCCCGGTCGGTACTTTTTCCCTCGATCATTCAGAATTTCTAAGTTCTTTTTATGAATGGAATCTACTGCGGCAACACCCAATAGTTTCGCTTGAAGCATAGTTAAACGTTGTCCATATCTTCAAGAGTAATTCAATCTTCAAAAGACGTTAAAATTAAAAGATTATTCGAAGCAACAACTTCAAGCAAAATTATTTTTAATGTGAAGCAGTTCATATCAAAACTATCCAAGAAAAACTCACGAAGTTGAAAGGAAATCTGATGACACATCACGCGGTTTTACAATAAACTTTCCCGTAACTGGGTCACCTCTTTCTGGATACAACAATGTTTCTAGTAGTAAATTCGTTAAACCTTCAATAGCAACAGTACTAGCCATCAGCTGCTCCGTCATATTCTAAAAAATGCCATATTTAAGGTAATTTCTTGATAAACTTCCTAGAACAAATGAATTCACTCATATAATAAGTTACAAAATACAATAAGTTACAAATTACCATTAAAAATATTACTATAACAATAATATTTCAACAGTAATAACAACAAAATACCACATTAGCATTTGCAAGTTCAGAGCCAGATGGAGTTGATGAAATCACACCAAACAAAGACATTGAAAAATTATCAAAATTTGAGCGGCGATTCCAACCAGCCCACAAAATTCGCCAAACAAAATCTTGCAAGATATCCACATTTCCAAGGTAATGAATATTAACCGTTGGTATTGAAATCGAAGCGCGATGAATTTCTGGCTCTGGTTTCCAACCACACCTCCAAAATATCCTTATTATTACAGAACAACGACAAATGAAAATACGAAGTTGAAGTGAATAAAAAAAAAATATAAAATACTTACAAAATTGCTGATCGTGGTATACATGAAATATCATTCAAGAACGGTAATCTTGACACAGCTGAAAAACTCTGCTGTTTGAGGAGAAAGTTCCATCAAAGAGAAGAATCTCTCACTAGAATTTTATGCATACTTCAAACTTGACCGATTCTACTAGCGTAGGTCCAACCTTCCCATTCCTAACTTCTTATGTGAGTGCTGAGTAGAAAAGGCATACAAAAACGTGAATAAAGCTGAAAATGTGAAGCCATGAAATCAATCATTCTATAATAGTATTTGATTATAGAGAAAAATTGTTGCTTTCGAAATGTTGAAGGAATTAAACTATAAACTGACCCTTTGCCAGCCTTTCCAAGTGAGAGTACAGACGGATTTTAAGACGTTTTTTGCGAAAAATTTCTTGAATTTTTTGCGTCACATTAAAAGCAGTTCGTATAGCATCAGAAAAAAAAGCTGCAACAATGAGAAACATTATAACTTGCAATTTGATTTATTTAAATTTGGTTCTGGACAACAAAAAATAGAGCAACTTTCTACATAAAAAAGTTACTATGTATTTCCAATTGACAAAACAAAGCATTCCATTCGCGAGAAAACTTTACCTATATCGAAATCTTTCTTGCCACTCCGATCGATTACTTTCATATTCCAAAAATGATCACCAGATTTTTGCAATCCGGAATAAGGCAGCATGTTACACTGCTCGAAAATGCATTGTATCAATCTATAAATGCAGTTCCTTGACTTATATTGCTTAAACAATCCTTAAAAGCATTAGCAAATGAAGAAAAAATTTGAAAACGAAGAAAAAAAGAACAATTTCGAATCTAACCGAGCGACGCTAACAGCTAAACACAGCTGTTGCTCTACAACTTTTTTCGAATTTTGAGCTTGGTCAATAGTTGCAAGAAAAGAACGCCTAGTAATTCCAAAAGCGATTGCATTCGCTGCTTCTGATGTTTTTGATCCATTCTAAATATCAAGAAATTTTGGTAGCCAAAGCCAATCAAAAAATTCAATAATTTTACAAAAACAGCCGTCAAATTACTAACGTTAAAGAACAAAAAAAATGTGATAAATAACCTGTACGGCAAGAGAATCGACATAGCGTTGTATCCAGTGATCGAATAACGAATTTTCGGTAACCCAATCAGATGCTTTTTTGTAGGTGATACTTTCCGGTTTCTATAAAAAAAGCAAATCAGAAAAAATTCATCCAATTTTTACAGACAAAAATCAGTCAGTTGAAGAGCAGAGAAAAGAATCAAGTTAATACAAACATTTGCAATTCTACTTTGAACAAAAAGTTGCAAAGAAGAATTAATGGATGGATCGAATGCAAGTGAAACAAATGAAGCAGATAATGCTTCAATTTTCAACGGAGAAGATGAGGAAAGTTCGTCGCATAATTCGCCTAAACATACAAAATATATTGAAATATATTTATATGACCCTAACAGAAATTCATAGTAGGAACTGATCATTAAAAATGGTTGTACTGTATTACAAATATAAAAAAACATGTGTTGTACTTTAATAATTCCTGGAACCACAGAGACTATATGCTAGACAAAATTTAAAAAATGATTGTAACCATACCAGAACATTCTTTAGCAATTTTAAATTGATCCAACATATCAATAAAGCTGGACAGCACATCATATCTCTTGCATTTGTACTATAACATATAGTTTACTGTTATGTGATATCATATGGAAACAAAATAAGAATAATATTTCATGAATGATTCGTAATTACAATTCTAGCGAATATTGCAGAAATATGAAATAAATCCCTTTCATTCAATAAATGTACTTATTCAAGCTTAGATGGATAACAATTAAAAAGAAAATATTTGAAAATGATTTCATTTAAAGATGATACCGCATTCCGTAGTAGCATTTCTGCATGCCTTCCTTCAACGTTGCATAACATGATACAAATAAATTCCGCCTGAATATCAAAATCTGAAATCAACATCTATACATTTCTGTCATCTTATTAAATTGGTGTTAAATAATTCAAAACCTGACTTTTTCTATCAATAATTTGTTGAAGTACATCAGCAAAAATTCCTGGTGTGAACTGTGACGGATCACCAAATCGTAGATTTTGCTTTTTGGTATCTAATTTCGGTGTTTTTTCGAAACTGAAACAAATAGTAAAAACGAAAACCAAAAATATCAATTTGATAGAGATAAATAAGCATGGTGATGATACGCTGAAGTCCTGAACATTGAGTTCCTTCGGAACATTCATCTTCATTCGCTTGCAAGAAGCCTTTGAAATAAAATACTTCTGAATTTTAAATGAGCAATGCAATACCATCTGAACAAGAAATCAGTAGAATATTGTTCCGATGTCATAAAGTGTATCAGCAAAGCTTTGAATGCAACATTCTTACTCTGAAAATTATAAAAAAAAAAAAAGAAAAAAACCGGCGGAAAGTTTGAAATGAATTATTTAAGAGTCATCTGAAAGAGGAATATGATAGACTGAAATATTATTACAAAAAATTCGCTTTAAGTTGTGTCGAAGTTAATGCTAGCAAAATATCCAGTTTGGTAGCTAATCTCTAGACCCGATAACCGACAAAAACCAAATGGTTCAAGCGATTGGTAAACTAACAGATAAAAAGATTAAAAAGCAAGACTTGAAGGTTTGAAAGCTAGCATGCTCACCTTCGTTCATTAGGCCAATCTACAGTCATGTCAACAGTGCAGAAGCACAATTAGATATATAACATTAAATAAGTGAATATTTTTGATGGTATTTTCTTATGTGCGAAAATTACCTGATCACAAAAAAGAGCTATCAACCAATCCAGTACTCTAGATTCACCAAGTTTATTTTTCAGGAACTCGATGGCAACAGATGTTTCCGGAACGTCAGTGAATGCGATAAGTTCGATAACATCCAAGTCAACAGCATACTATAATAAATTATTTGACCAAAAATTCGAACTAAATCATTGCAATTAATATAATGAGAAATTATAAAGACTTACAGAGCAACAATTTTTGCTGAGATTGATAATATTTTCCAGCAAAGTGTTCTGTACTTTACTGTCCAAATCACTAGAAAATTAACATGCTTTTATTCTTGAAATGATATTTATAACTTCCAAAGAACGATCAGCTTATTTCCAAGACGTGTTATACTAGATATAGTTCAGCATTTTATTTATAACTCCAAATTCGTTTTTTCGTGATTGAATTTTTTGGAAAAAGCAACAAATGATTTTTTTTTTAGTTTTACCTCATATGACATGCAAGCCACCCACGCACCACAATTGTTAACAAAATATCTGGTGAGCAAAAATCAAATAAGCGAGCAATATCGCCAGCTCCATCCGGGTCCATTGCTCCGCATTGCGTCATCATACACAAATCGCCTAATTGTCTGCAAATTACATCGAATAAAATATGAACGGTTTTAAAAAATAAGAAAAATTGCCAGTTCGAGTTATAACTTACTTTGAAGAAGAAGAATAAAACAAATGTCTGTGCCTATGAAAACCAGCAGCGTTAACAAATGCAAATAATTGTGCGTAAGTACGTGGATAAAACATTGATAAGTTTTGAAGATCAACAAAATCCATTGAAAAATGTGCATCAAATGTGTTTGTGATGGATTCCATATTACCTTAAAAATGACAAAAGGATGAATTACGAAACGAAATGAAATATTTTAACAGAATTTGCTGCAAGAAAATTTCCATTTAAGGAATGTCAATGTTCCTTAATCATTATTAATCACCAAAGAGTTATTCAAAAGTTCTAGTAATACACATGAATTAAAAATCACCTGAACGAACAGCATGAGATAAAATCAAAAGATACCAAATCACCAGATTTTCATTATTTTCCTCATTAATACTATCCAAAGAAGTTAATCGTTGCAAAGCTTCCAAACACTGACCAAGTAAGATCATTAACAAACTATAAAAAAAAACAACAATATGTTCTGCAAAAAATACACAATAATTGGTAAAACTGAATACTTTCTCATGCAATAAACTTATTGAAAAAAGCAAAACAATATTATGTTACACTAGTTATATCGAAAATATAAAGCAAACCGCCCAATCTTTTCAACGGCATGGTCACATATTTGTTCAATTCTAGTAAAGGTTGAATCTTCCTTCAAAACACACAGAAATATGAACAAATATGGAAGAATGACTACCAATCGAGAAAAACAATGCAAATCCTGCAATTTCAACCATTCTATCGATTATGAAAAAATAAGAACAAAAATAAATAAAACTAAGAAATAAAAAAGCTTTTAATAAAACTAAAAACGAAAACTTATTAAGTAAGTGAACACCAACATCTTCCAAAATACTAATCATTTTTTTGAAAAAAGAGTCCATTGGTTGAGTGATGGCAGTATAACACAACCGCAACAAAATGACCGCATTGAAAGCTGTGGTCAAATCCCAATTTTTTGGATGTAATTGTTGCAAGCTTTCAAACAAAGACAAAGATGTTTTTGTCCAGCTGTAAAGAAATAATACAGCAATCAACTTGAGATAACTCATGATTATCATTTGGAAAATTCAAGCTTTTTATCACCATCTTCAACAGCGATTATCACATAAGAGACTAATAAATATATAAAAATAGGATTTAAAAAAAAAATTACCTTTGTGCATCTCCGTTAATATGGGAACCGACAACAGCAAGAATCCAGAGTTGAAGAACTCTTGTAGGACAAACTGTTGCTAATTGATCAATCATTTGTAACATCTTCAGAAGTGTAACATCAAAAGAAAGGTGCATGCCTATGCAATTAACCACTACTATTTGAAGACAATTTAAGGCTGGAAAGAAATTATAAATCACTACTAAGTGGAGCGAACTCTTTAATTATTTAATAGATATAATATTCTGTGAATTTGAATTTGGATTAAAGTCTAGAAAAAAATCAGAAATATATTCAGATCAATTCCCCACTAATCTGAAAAACGTTAAGTTTGTGAAAGGAATAATACAAACCACACGGGGTCAAATAAGGTCGCGCATTACAAGCTTTGATTAAGAGCTCCACAAATGAATGAATTCTGTCCATTCCCATGATTACTTGTCCCCGACTTTCAGTATGAGAAAGAGACAAGAAATAATTAAATATCGAATTTAGCAATTTCTCAACATCCGCAGCTGTCCTAAATAACAGTCGAACAAAGAATTTCAAAACAGTTCTTAATCACAAAATGAAAACCACAGCAAAAAACATGCAATTATGATCCAACTGCGGAAACACTAAATTTAAAATGATACCAATTCCGGGTAATAATCTTATTCACTTGTTCAATAACGAAATTAAGCAAGCGAGTCTCCGGATCCAGCATAGAATAGTTTATTCCACCTCGAACAAGTACACACAAGAGATCCAGTACCTGAAACATCATTTACTACCTCTAAAAATAAAGCTTATTTTAATGGATACTCTTTTTTCTTTTTCCAGCTAGTAAATTAAAAAAAGATTTGATGAGTTTATGAAAAGCTGAAATCACCGAACACTGCACATCCAGGGAATTCGTTGACTGATATAAAAGAATTGCCAATGATACAAATGGTTCAAACATGGTTACATGCGAAATAACTTCCCTGCTTGCTGGGACTCCATCTTTAGAAATCAGGTCCTTACGCAACCAACCAGCACATCTATGAAAAATAAATTTTAGATTTTTATTCAAATTGGCCGGACTCGGCCAAGCTACGCGTGAGGCCGGCCACGTTTCTCGTGTCCGGCTCCAGCTAGTCCACATAAATAAAAATGCAAACGTTCGTTCGATATCTTAAATCTTCGAAAGTTCTTAAACACGTGCCTTATCCATATCAGTTCAAAATCTTAGGTGTCAGAAAATCCTTACCTATTGCTTTAAAATATTGATACAATGTTGTATTCGAATACGCGCATGTTTTTATACACGCATTGTTGTAGCTCAGTCTTGTTAAGTGAAAAAAAAGAAAAGAGAAAACGCATGTTTCTAGTGTTAGGGAAAAAAAAACTGATACTTTGTAATTGATTTGTAGTTTGGTTGGATTGGAAATTGATTCTTGCTATTATGATTTGACTAGGTTAGCAATAAGTGTGAGGTTTTTTGTGTTTTGTGTGACAGAAATGAATACTATTGAGGAAGATTTTATTGATTGATGAAGAGTGATTCTTCGTAACTAATTATCAGGAAATCCAGTCAAATTGACCACTCGGTTATTCTCTTTTTCGCTGATAGACAAGAATACTATTCAAGTGAATTGTCGGATCGTTGCTACTGTTGTATCGCTTTAAACTGTCGAACTCGAACCCTTAGGACTCCGAACTGTTGCCGTTGCTGCGTCGATCTTTGTCGTTTATCTGTGAATTGGAGCGTTTTGGTGATAAACATGTTTGTTGGCCCTCTGAAACTATGTAGTGCCATTTGATCTTTAGTATTTCTTGTTTGCAATAATTGTCATGGCGCTATTTGACATCTTTCAGCTTTCGCCTACATCTAATATGTTTAATTTCACAACATGTGTGAGTTTACAATATATTTTTGTTATTCCATTGCCTGTGTAGATATAGAGATTGTCTGGTTTGCCAACTCCAGAACACACAACATATAATTTTCCATGTAAAAAGCAATCGGTCTCTATAAGCCGTACAATTCCAAAGATTGGCCCTGAGCTTTGTTGGTGGTAAATTCAAACGTTAATCGAATTCGGAATTGCAATCTCTTAAACTGAAATGGCATATCCGTTAGAATCATAGGAATACGAGGAATAAGGATATCCTTATCTCTCAAACATCCTGTCAGGACTGTTGCTTCTACGACTTCTACGACATTCTCCGACGTTGCTTCATTATTTTTTTTACTGCAAGCCGCATGCCGTTACGCTATAACTGGCATGCCGATTTTCAACTGCAGTGTGTGCGGTGGTATCTCTGGCAGATCGAGTGAATTCAAAAATTCTGTTAGCTAATCAACCGCTTCATCTGCTTCCATAACAGTGTCGACGGACTCAAATGTAATTGCCTCGATTTGAATGTTAGACAGAATAATATTGTTAAGTTCATCGACGTCTTTGTTCTTAGCCGTAAAAATATCTCGTTTACTGAGCCAGTCGTGATACTTATAATTACTTTGAATATCGGGAAATACTTTTTTAACCAACAAAGTTATGAGGCAATGAAATTCGTCCTGTGGTCAAAACAACTAGAAAGAAGTGATAGGAATGCGGTAACACATATCGATGAAATACAAAAACAAAATGTCTATTCGAATGTAACGTTGTGTTGAAATTTCAAATCGATGAGTAAAAACCTGAAACGTTGTCAAAATGAACATTGAACATTTGCGATAAAGAGGCAATCGAAGACATGACCTGATATTAGAAGTACTATTAAACTGCTTGAAGGAAACATTTCATTATACAGTATCATGATCTCGACATTTCTACGATGCAACTACATTCCCCACAAATCAAAAAATAAACGAACTATATTCCTCACAAAGCAAAAAACAAACGAAAAAGCTTAAATTATGCGTCTATTCGAACGCAACATTGTATGGAAATTTCAAATCAATCGATGAAGAACTTGAAATGTTGCAGGAAGTAGTCGCGGTAAATGCAGAAAGTAGTGATGAATAAATTTTGTCACTCATGAAGGCACGATGCGATAGGGGTCAAAAAATTCAGTCCACTCACTTACTTTTAGTTGTCACGGACGTGACACGAGAAAAAAACTAAACGTGTCTATATAAAAAAGAAGACCTACTCGAATACAGGGTTGTGTCAAAATTTGAAAGCAATTGGTGGAGAACTTGCGAAGTTTTGTTATCAGCCACAAGGAGCAGTTACATTTTTATTTATAGAGATTTATTTAAATTTTAAATAGATCAAATCCCACTCTTTCATATCCGAAAAATAAAAAAAAATTTACCTTATAAGCTGTGCTTCGCCGTAATCAACACGACCTGTATTAACAATAAATTCTGTAAAGAAATTTGCACTTCTCAACATGCAAATATCAAAAAGATCTATAAAAGTAAAAAATAAAAATAAAATAGAATTAAAACATGTAACACCTTCTAAAAATGTCAACTAAAAGCAATAATTATCTCTTCCAAAACAGCACTCATGTGAGTTTTGATGCAGTAAAATAAGAAAATTTGGAAACAAAAGCTATGAAAAATAAAGAATCGATTGTTGTTGCATTGAATATGCTTCAGAATTTATTCACAACAGATTGATGAGAATTTAGATCAAATTGTTACTGAGATTAAATTACATAATCACGAAATAAACAAAACGCTAGAAAGAAATTTCAGTTTCGCAATTATGTATTGAAAATCACCTTTAGGTTGACTGACATGACTTAATTTCAAATCCCTTAATGCATCTGGCGACAAATTTGCGACATTACTTCCAAATAATACTTTAAATAGCTGCATCGCAACTCGAATACTTTCACCTGGCACGAACTTGATAACAGTTTGACAGTACAATAAAATCTAAAAAGCAAATATTTCAAAATCTCAACGACATCAAACATGCTTGAAACAAATTTCATATTCAAGAATATTAAGTAAAGAAAAGCTTTCAATCAGAAAATTTTTGTTGCTAATTGTATTAAGATAGACGTTTGCTCTTGATTAATAAATGTTTTGTTATGGATGAAAATGTAGGCAGTTATTTTGTCTGATAAATATCATCTTAAATGTATTCAGCATGTTTTCTACTAGTAGTGCTAAATGAATCATTATGAAAACCAAAATAATCTTTGTAAGCCTTGGGTAAATTACCTCTTCAAGAATATCCGCAACCTGTGGAAGTCGCATCACTTCCAGTGTACAAGCCAAACAATTCAGTGCTGAAATCAACAGCGCTGTGAAACGTTCAGATGCATCAAAGGCCAAAGTATTCTGAAATATAAAACTTTTAAGCAGTACAGTATAAACCATGCAAAATAAAAACTGAACATAAAATAAAGCCGAGGCAAAAAATAAATGATGAAAATGCTCCTCACCATATAATTGAAATAACCACCCTTTAATGAATCTGCGAAATGAATAAGACTTGAAGACTGCAGGAAGCTTGTGTTTCTAGACATTTTTACGCTAATACCAGTAAATGTTGAAATCGCAGCCATTCGTTGCTCCCATGATGCTACATTATTAGTGCTAACAGGAAATGCTTTACGAACGGGAGAAAGTGGTGAAGACCGCGAAAAAGAATATTGTTGCCGATGATCGATTATCAAAGAATAATACAAATTAATAACCCTGAAAACTAAAAAGAGGATTGATATAAATGGTCGGGCATTACAGAAAAGAAAAATCATACTTTGTTTGCCTACAAGCGAATGACGTTTCAAGATCTTCAAGATTTAAATTTTTTTTTTCCTAACAAGCAATAATTGATCCATTTCTCAGCATCAGCTTCAATGTTTTAGAATGCTACAAGATATTTCCATCATTTTAATGACAGGAAATTCTACATCGAAAAAGATAATCGACATACCTCAACTGTAGCAGAATAAGTTGTTCATAAATGAAATATTTTGGACATTGCGATACTATATTATTACTTTCATTAGCATTCTTCATGATGCTTACTGTGTATAAGCCTTAAAACAGATTGTATTGTAAAAATTTTATGAATTTCTATTGTCAACGTCAAAGCTGCTGATTCATCTTCTAGTAGGGGTATTTAGGGAGTAACTTCCAAACAAAATTTTACAAGATCAAATTTTACAAGAAAAAAAAAAAGTAAAGCAATTCACCTGCAGTCATATGAGTTGCAATATTCAGGAACTGTATGAAAGTTTGCACATCTACACAGCAACAATCACATTTAGAAATTAGGGCAATGATTAATCCAGTTCTTGAACTATCAATGTTCGATTCAAGTCCCCAAGCTTGAGCGTAATGCCTAGACTTGAAACAACACAACAGTTCAAATAATCCAGCAGCAACGCCTGCCTAAATAGTTTTTATATTTATTATCGGAATAAATCTTCATATTATAAAAGAGTAATGTTAAATGTTAAAAGACAATAAACTTTATTACCAACCGAAACGCTAGAAATAGAAGTAGTTAAATAAACATGCTAAAGCAAAATTAATCAAATCGAGAAAATAGATATATTATTTCTAATTAAAAAAATGACCTGTTGTTTTTCGTTCGCACTTGTTGTTAAAATATAGAACATCTTTCTGAGAACAAAAGAAAGATTACCCGCGATTATAAAATTGAATGGTTGCTGCAAGAAATCGTAATATGGACTCATACCAACGGTCTGAAAAAAAGCAGACATGGAAATCATGAATGAGTTCTACATTTAACTGTAAATAAAAGAAAACAGAGATTTTGCATCTTATTATTTGTAATTTGTATGGCATACCAGAGGATTTTTAGGGAAATCTGAGCAGAGATAATCAGCGGGTTCTTCCAATGCGAAATTATTCGGTGTTGAAATATAATTCGCGTTTTCAGTAAGTCTGGAAAACAAATTAAATTTAAATTCACAAACAATGCAAAAGAAAGTGTCAAAGTAACAGTGCATTTTTCCAGGAATTCATTCCACTTTAATTATTGTTTGGAATATTAATGAACTAACAAACAAAGATGTTTTGCCGCAACATTTCTCACTCGTTGGTCATCATCAGCAAGCAAATACATGTAAATCTCAAAAATTTCGTCAGGAAGATGAGTAGCAAACGAGCAAGCAAATGCCCACTCGATGCTTGCCAAATATTCCACCACAGCTATCTGAAAAATGGATCAAATAATATATATTTCTCAATATGGGCGGCAATTTATCCATAAATTTGAAAGATAAATTCCCATAAGAAATATGTTTTTTCTTTTGAATACTATCCAAATGAATATGATATGGAATACAAAAAAACACTCATAAACAACAGTTCTGATGATATTCGTAATAAATGCAGTGAAAGGTTATTAACATTAACCTCCAAAAGTATTGATCAAAAATATTTACCCGGAGCAAGAAATAGTTATCTCGATAATTTTCACAAGCAAATTTTGCAACATCGTGTACAATACCAGTTTGATAAACCAGTTTTTTTGCAGATTTTAGAGCTATCAGCAACGAGCGACTGCAGTGAGCACGATGAACACGAATTGCATCATATACAAATGAAGCGAACGAGCAACCAAATTCTACAAAATTGGAAATTTTAAATTATTCGAAGAGTTTTCTTCACATTAAGAGAAAACGATAAATGCGGTCTTTTAACAAACTGTCTAGAATGTCTAGAAGACTAACCATAGAACGGTTCACCCAAGGCTCGGAATCGACATTTTTCAGCATTTACGAACACAGTGATTGCAATAGCCTTTAACTGATCATCTTCATGATTCAGATAAAGTTGAAGGTCCTTCAACGTTTGTATGCCTAAGCCACCTAAATCTAACTATCAATACACATAACATAATAATATTTATTACTAATAATAAGTTTCAAATATAACTTTTCGACTGTACTGGAATTCTTAGTGTGATGATGGAAATAATCACCTTTTGGCTGAAGAGTTATATCTGCAAATTTTGGCAAATATAAAGCAAGACTGCTCAAACAAGACATTGCCAAAATTTTGTGGCTTACACGAACTTCACTATCAGCCAGCAATTTAAAGCATTGTCCACTTAACAAAAATCGCTTTGCCAAAAGTACAGTTGTGTACGCGAGAAACGGACCGGAAGCTATAAAAAATTTTTTGATTTCTTCAACATTTTATTCTTGAAATATCATCAATTAAGACCACATATAAACTATATTAAATACGGTATTAATAATCAAAAATTTTAAGATATTGATTCTTTTATGAATCTCACTAACCCTAACATATATAATAAGGTAAACTGAAATAAAAAAATTACATATGTCTAAAGGTAAATCTTCGGGTATCAGAGTAGATGAAATTGATGTAATTTCCGGTAAAGATTCTTCTGATGAATTAGAGCACATGATTAGATCATCAGATATTTCTAAATGTCTTAATGGATCAATAACATCCGTGCCATCTTCCGAATTTGACTCGATCTGCTAAAAAAAGTAATGCGAACATTTATATTTAAGAAATCAGAAATTTTTCGAATTTTCCCAAATTCCAGAAGCTATCTTATACATTATCTGTTCTACTACCAATATCCTTTAATTTTCAAACCAAAGATAATAAAGACGCTTAGAACTCACCATTTTTAAGCTTGAAGAATCAGCACATAAGGGCAAACTGAATGAAGACTGAACATTGTTGTCAGCTAAATCCACTGCTGCACAAGATAAGCTAACAGAAAGGAAATTTACTGGACTAGCTGTCAATGAGCTCATACAACTGGCAACATCTGTTAAAGAAAAAAAAAGTAAAATTAAAGGAACTAAATACAAGTGATTCAACGTTTCAAACATCAAACTATAAAAACTAACGAGAAGGCATACTTGTCGGTACAGCAGTATCCTGTTCTTTCACATCAGATTTTAAAATTTTTGACTGTTGTGGATAAAATGACTCTACATCAAGGGCAGCAAGCGGAGAAGAAACTACTTTTTCGAGAAATTCCAAAGAAGCAACCACAATTTCACTGTGAGGTGAAAACAGACAGCGTAATGAGTCACGAATTATCTAGAACGAGAAGTTATGCAATTATTCTGATCAAACGTTGAATGTCACGAATCCAGAATAAACAAAAAAAAAAGGAAAACAAACTTTAGTTTTCTAATAGTGATTCAGTATTTTTATCATCAAGTTGAAGAACCTCCTACTTACACTTCGCAGATTTTCCAATTCATATTCATTGTTCTTCGATAAATAAACAGGCCATAATAGGCGAAGTGAATTCAGTGTCCCAACCAAAAGATTTCTATTCTGTTGTTCACTTGCTTCAGATAACACTTCTAAAAAGAAAAGTAGTTAGATTCTTACTTTAATTTTCAAAACAGAAAAATAAAAATTGTGCAGATGAAAATCAACATAAAGCAAAACATTTACTTAGAAAATGTAGAAAAACTTTTCTGCGTATAACTCCCGCATAAGTAGCCAATTGACTTATAATAACAGCAGCGGCTCGATTTGTTACACCCGGTAATTCCAAATTAGATAGAGCTGCTTCATAAAGTTTCTGAAAGTAAAAAGTTTCTAGAAATAAAAATCAAACCAAATTATTCCTTCCTCGTAATTCTTCCTTTAGATACAAAAAGTATTTTATTTGAAAATATCCTTCTGGAAATTTCACAGAAAACAAATATTTACATCATATTAATTAATAATTCACACTTACCAATACATTATCATTTGATTGCGTCTCAAAATCCGAACCAAAAAATGTAAAAACCGGAGGAAGATACCTTTCCAAAGCACTTTGTACAATTTCTTCTGGACGAGATAAGATTTTTGGAAGGACAGAAATCAACTGCATTCCTATAGCCCTGAAAAAACTTTACATCTATGTGAATTAACCATTTTCCGATTAAAGAATGCTACATTTACTTGCTAATTCAGAAACATGGCACGTGCCACATGCAACTTTAAATCAACTGAAAGGATAAAGAATTCCAACCATTAATATTTAGCTAACCGTGAATGATTTATTTTTACATATTTTACAGCATCCAGCAGCCTTGAAAACGCAAAAACGAGTGATCGCGAAGATCCATTCCGTCTAATTTCTGACATCAAAATAAAAATAACTCGTGAAGCATTCATATCAATAACCAAATGCTGCAATTGATCTCTAGCTGCCAAAATCTGATTCCCCAATTAAATAAAAATTCATTACATTCACATCCATTAATGGAGAAAATGCCCAATTATACATTGTTGAAAAAACTAAGACAGTCACGATCAATAAATGTGCAAACTAGCAGAAACAATTTACCTATTCAAACAATTTATTTAAGCGACTTTCTTTCCATAATACCTACCCTTAGCACAGAATCCATTGTTTGTTCACTTAACATACGAAGGTCACTATTCCGATGATTGATATATTCAAACAAAATTTTCACTGCACGATTGAATTCATCACTGTATTTCGGATCTTTCCTGAAAGACAAGTTAATGAAAAAAGAATAAAGAAGCTCTTTCTAAAAAAAAAAAAAAAAAAAGAATGCAATCATTAAAATTTTTGATTATTAGATTATAAAATAAGGCATTTAGTGGTGATGTTGCAATCATAACTTGGACATGGCTTTGTATGTGCTATCGACAATTTGAACTATATAGCAGCCAACACTATAACATTGACTTGTTTCATGAGATTTTTGATGAGAGCAAGCGTATAATATATGGGCAGTTGTAGTTAGGAGTATTTTATGTCTCGTTTTTATTATGATTCTTAGAGTTTTTTTTTTTTAGTTTTTTTTATTTTTTGGTATTTTTTAACTTTTTGTTATTGTTATCGTTTGATGTATTTGTTTCGTGTTGGAGTTTCTGGTTTTGATTATGTAGGTTTTTCTAGTAAGCTACTTTATTATTCTTGTTTTTCTTCGTATTTTTTTCTGTTGTTTTTACTTTTTGGTGGGTGGTAAGTTTGTTATCTTTTCCTTTAGCTTTTAATCGTTTTGAATATATTGCTGTTTATTTTTATAACAATAAACTGATATTTAGCCATATTTAATTTCACACTATTTCTGAGTAAAGAGGCTAACCAGATTTCCAATCGAACGAGCACGTCTTTAATATCTGAGAAAGCTGCATGTTCTTTTTCGCAAGCTTCCGATTTCTTGCTATAAAAATGAGAAATAATGGGGCATAAATGATCCTTCTGATTATTTGCGAACATTACTTATCACATCAATAGAAGAGGAAGAGTCGAATTTCTTAGAAGCATAAGAATTGTGAAATTCAAAAGCAGTTTGAATCCAAGACTTTATTTATAAAATGCATGTCTCAAAAGCATGCTCTTAATTGTAAAAGAAATAATTATGATTTGAACTGGTTTATACAGCAAAGAAACTGTACAATTACATATCCAAATATTATTCTGCGGCACCACTTATGAAATACAAACCTTCCGCACGAATCAAATTGATACATATATAAATATGTATATACGTAACCTAACAGTATCTGCAACGAATAAGAACTGACCTGGATGCAGATACCCAATCTGATTTCCTGGCTGTCTGCAAAGCATTAAGGGCCTTCGTAAGACGATCCATCTCACAAATCCTTATTTAAACAATCATAAGAAATCCCTACAAAAAAAAAAAAAAAAAAAAAACTATAAACACATAGCCTCCATGGAAAACATGTTTATAATTATACTGAGAACTTAATCTTAAAAACATTTAGAAATTTTCCATATCGCCATATTTATAGTAAAAGTCATCAGTCACACACTCATCCGCTCCATTTTTAAATCAGATAATACTAAAAGTACTTCCAGACAAAAACTACTAACGTTCAACAAGTAGCCAAATTTTGTCAAAATATTAGAAAAAAAAATTTCTGTGGGAAAACGACCCATAGATTAAGCGCAACTTCCACAGAGAAAACATATTTTCTTGCAAAAAGATGACAATTTATAAATTTTATTTCCACACCAAATACAAAATAAAATTAGGAAATGAGAAGAAAAAAAGAAAAAATTTGCATGGAGGAATGTGCAAAGTCATAACTATTCTCCATCAATAGAATAGATAGAGCGGATAAATTTCCCTAAACGTGATGTCCTGGTCAACTGATCACTATATTCTCGAACCAACATTTTCACCAATTCTTTTGATTCTGATAAGCGTGCATTGAGCAAAACATTCTCCGCCTTAAGCTGCTCTATCCACAAAATGTTGGTACTATCACGAAATGTTTTTCGTTGTATCCACGTATTTCCAGTAGCTAAGCAGTCATCAGCTGGTCGCCCAGTTCGCCAACTTCCAAAACTCTCCACACAACCAGAAGAGCATTTTGCAAAGAAAGCACGCAGTTCAGTGATTTTTTCACGAGCCGAACAAAGTCGACTGCTCAATTTTTTGATTTCGTTTTTCAAATGCGCATGTTCCTGGAGAATATTTGTATTGTTCAGTTTTTACAAATGAACAATTTTTCAAATCTTCTATTTGTCTATATTTTCTTCATTTTGATCTGATCCAAAACTGTTAAATAAGAGATGATTTAAAAATTCAGCATCTCGATATTACTTCTCAGTATCATTACTCAAAATAACGCTTTTTTTTCCAAATTCTACACCAATTCAATGATATCTGACAATTAAATCTTATATCCTACATCAATGACAATGCTATCTAACAATCACTTCAATAATTTGATAACAACGGCAATATAATTGAAACAGACCAAGACGGAAGCAAAATATATCAAAATAATAAAAAAATAAAATGCTTACTTCGGCTGTACTATCAGCACTAGATATGACATCCTCAAAGCCACTTTCGACGATATTACTATCACCTGCTACTGCTGCATGAATCTGCTTTAACTTTGCCCTTATCATTTCATAATGGGAGCACTTGCCCTGTACCATCCAAACATTCTACAACGCAATCAATCAGAAATAGTAGTTATGATTCAAAGGTAACTGTTGTAATAAATATGTGGAAATATCTGCAGTTAATTGACCGAAAATAGAAATCATGTTAAACTTTCTGAATAAAGAATAATAAGACAGTAACAGTTTTACCTTACAAAATGTTTTTGGCAGTGGCGATGTCTTCTCTATATTCAGCATACCAATATCATTATTTCGGTTAAACAAAAATGAATCACCATTCTTTCTGCAAAATAAATATAATAGATAAACCAGATGTAAGGAGCTGGAATATGGCAGTCGTGAAACTGATCAAACACTATGATTAAATTTTGCCACAAGAAACACTGGTATTATTAATAATAGTTCATTCTGCTCTTCTATTATCTCCGTATTCCTTTAGTTTTCATATCTTCATGTTGACTTTTACGTCTATGTCCATCAAAATTGAAAATCCTTGCATATTGGTATATATAAGACATAAAACTTAACAGTAGAAAGCTGCTAATTCTTCTGTGATTTTTCATCTTTTATATCTTTTTTCACCTAATTCAAGATTTTACCGGAACTCTTCCGTCAAGACATTGAATTTCAGTGGTTTAATGATGGAAAAAGATTGCATTGAGCCATGCGTCGGATTGCTTTTCATATCTTCAATAGCACTACTTTCGCCGTTGTATTGCTAAACAACAGTTAATTAAGATTTAATGTTGAATGATTAATATTTGTCAACAGCTATTTACCATTCTCAACATTCGAATGTTTTTCTTTTTTTTCGTTGCATAAGAAATGTGAAAACAAAATTTTGTCTATTTAATTACTGATGTATGATTTCATGTTTGAAAATTGTAGGCAAAATAAAATCTTACCCCACATGCATGGGCAAACAATTGAGAATCGTCAGATGTTGATGGAGACATGACCGTTTTTAAGCGATTCAATTCGCAATCAAATTCTTCCTGTAATACGAAATTTCGATATATGTCCCTTTCAAATACGATTTTCCTGAGAATGAATTATTGTATCTGATTTTAATTATATATTTATAAATGAAAATAGGATTCAAGAAAATTCGACAAGAAAACGTAGAAAGTTGCCTGCAGTCGATCAATCATTTTCATTTTTTCCTCTGCGAATTTTTGTTCTAAAATATTTCTCTCGGTAACCAATTTTATTTGGAATTGGCGCCGTTCTTTCTCGAAACTAAACAATATGTGATTAATGAAGTAAAAAAAAAAAAAAAAAAAAAAGAAGAGGAAATTCAATTTTCCAAAGTTCCTCACTCTGCGAAGAACTGTCTGAGCTTAAACTTCGTGCAAGTTTGCTAAAATTTTATGGCGTCGAGAAAGAAAAAATTATGCACTCTTTATAAAGAATATATTTTCATATATATTTCCAATTTTAAATTAGAAAAGCAAGATTCTGAACAGTGAATTCAATAATTCCCAACAATAAAAGTTACCTTAGTGTAATTTGTCGCTGCTGATCAGTTAACGCATCCGCAAGAGTTTTATCAGCTGAATGCTTTAAAGCTGCAATCTCTTTTCGATGTTGTTCTTTGATTTGTTCTATCATATTGTCTTGCTGATCGTCCAGCAAAGCTTGCTTAAGCTTTTTATTCAGTCCAACATCTGATGCCCTTTCTTTGTCTCTTTTTGCATTCGCTACCCATTCATCTAAATTACTAATGATTTGGTGAAAATGGACGGTCAAATTTTTTTCTGCGATTTTGATATCTTTATTTTTAAAAAGAAAAGTTATGAATAAATAAAAATATGAGTTTTAAATATGACTAACATACTTGATGACGAATTTTCGATAACCCTAGCAATTCGATCATGCCGACGTTTCCGTTCCTTGACTTTCAACATTCTACGTTTTCTGGATCTTACAAAGATAGACTCCGGTTCACTTTCCATCTCTAAATAATTGATGTCACGATTTGGAAAATATATTTTATTCTAATAACAATTTAGCAATTTACAGAATAAATATGAGTAACATCTCATTAAAAGATATGACTAAAGAGTGCATTTACCCGAAAGCGTATCAATTGGTTTGCCTTCTCTGCGTCTTTTTAAAGCCAATATTTCCAACTTAAACGTACTAGTCCAGTGAAAATAAAGTGGTTCAACCGTATTCAAATGACCATTGCGCTTTTTCCCACTTATTAATTCTTCTATTTTTTCCCGCAATCTCTGGAAAAATTTTGTACAGTGTTACTGCAATAACTAATGCTTGAAACACTAATTTATTACTTCATAATATCTGATGGCAATACTGAAAGTCCACTAAATATTTACTCAAAATGCATAAGTGATTTAAGGTATATCTATGAAATAAATCTCTCAGAAATTCGTTTTACAAATTAAAGAACAAATCTGATCAAACTTTGTAACTGCAACAGAAGATTGTTATTTTTCCCTAAAAACAAAGAATGTCAAGTTTTTCAAGTAAAACCCATTCCATTCCTTTCATCTCATATATTTTTTCTTAAATATGTTTTTATGATGTATCCTACGTCCTGAAGAAGTGTTTACTTGCTCATCTATTCAAATCATTAAATTCTACACAGTTCCATCAAAAACCTTATTGTGAGCAATGAGTAATTCAACGCGATGCCTCAGCATCATCGTTGGTTGCGTTTCTTCCATTGTTCGCGGTTTCAATGCTTTATTCAGTTCGCTGCGCAAGTGTCGGTTCATTTGCTCCAATTGCTGCATCGCTTCAGATAATTCCTTGGCTTCTTCTGTAATTCGTGTGCATTGCCGCTCAAGCAACTGCAAACGAGTACGATATGATGATTCATTTTTTCGAAATCGAGCAAGTTCTTCTTCCGCCTAAAAATGATTCTACACATTTTTTTTTTTCTTCCGTGGTGTTATGCCTCTGGAAGATTTTCCCCCAGATAAACAATTTTAAGCCAAATTCCTCTAAAACATCCAAAATATTTAGAAATTTTTACATCAGTATAAAACATTTTTGGAAAAAACCTTTTCCAATTCAGTTAACAAATCCTTTTTTTCCTGAGAAAATCGTTCCTCTATTTGACTTATCTTTGTTCGATAGCGTTCATCAGAGCTCCTATAATTAAAGCGACGTTAATTTCTTAAAAATTGATTATTTCTAGTAATGCAAAAAGCAGTTTGAGGAAAACCCAAACTACATGACATAAATTATTTTCTGAGAATTGTAGAGAAAAAGAGCCAAAAATATTATAAAATGAGATAAAACCAAACAAAACTAAGCCAAAAGTGAGATTCTATGCACGGATAATAAAAAAAAAATTATTTCAGTTTCTAATGAAACGAGCCTGAACCGCTGTTCATATGCTTGCTCAGTGGATAGTTGATTTTGCTCCAATTCCTCAATCAGAAGAACATGCCTTTGATTCGCTTGTTGAAACTGTTTGTAAAAATGCTCAGCACGTAATTCAGCCTCTTTTAGCGAATATCTGAAATATGAATTCTTTAACTTTCATCCAAAAATATGTTCTATTTTTAATAAACATTTTTAGAATGTACTTCAAAAAATGGATGATTGAAAATGACACTAAAAACAGAGGTAGAAAAATTTTTTTAATTGTGAAGCTTACTAATAACAGAGGACAATATTAACATAACCTTATATGATCAATGAAAGCATGAAGTGAAAGCAAGGCAACTCGAATGATTATGGAGGCAGTTGGAGCGGCCGCTAAATTACCTAACTGTCGCTCCAAGCTGCTACTGAGTGAGATGGCATTGACTGTTCCCTCAAGTGGTTGACCGGAAAGCTAAAAGAATGAAAAAAAAAGTCACAATTCATTCGCAAGATGAAATTTTTGCATTTCTTTCAACTATAAAAATTCATGATCTTCAACAGTATTCTATTCATTTTACCTTCAAAACATATAAACCTTGCTCAATGCTGATACCGCACGCTCGCCAATGTTCCAATAATTCCTGGCAACGAATAGTTCTAAAAATTAAGGCGCAATCTTTGTCACTGTTTGTGTGTCGCAACAAGGTTTTGATTAAATATTGATTTAAAAGAAAGTTTCATCATCTTAACAAATAGATCAAATTTGGTATGTAAACTATACGATTACCCAGTGTTAGAAGGATCCAATGCCTCGAACAAATTAACTGAAGGTACGAGAGTTTCTGTTATAAAATTCACTTCTTCGCTTAACTGTTTCTGCATATAATACTGGGTAAGGAATTGTGCTAATGTGATACGTCCCATGTGGCTGGTGTCCGCCTGATCAAAAAGCTCATCGATCTCGACTAAACCAAGACTGAAAAGTTGTTTTTCAAAAAATTTTTCATTTCCAAGCTTCAGAGGACTGTACATGAAAAAAAACTTTATACAGGAAAGTGTTCTAACTTTGCGCATAATTGAAACTGCATCTAATATTGAAAAATTCTGTGAAAGAGATTTTTTTCACTAGGTGTTAAAGTTCACCTGTTTAATTCTGAAATATTTTTGCACAAAATACGAGCCTCACATCGAGTTAAAAAACCATGAGGCTCAATTCCAAGCTCTGATAAATTTTTTTCCGCATTATTTTCAAGATTTTCTGCTATCGTAGTAACGCTGATGATATCTGGTAGCAACTGCAGGAAACGTTCTTTGAAAATCTTCAAATGAACTTTTTTAAACCACAGGAAATTCTTTCTTTCTTATCTCTCAACTGATCCTTAATTTTCTTGCTATCAAATTTAGCAATTTCATCCATTATCGAAGATTGATTGTTATTGATATTCGTTATGACAGCAATATTTGCAGATTTTTAAAATAGTTCTATCAGACTCATCAGCATTCTTTTAAAATTTTTATTTACTCTGACAGGAATTCAGTATCCTACCAAAAAAAAAAAAAAAAAAAGATTCGTGTTTGCACTCGAATAAAAGCGTAGTACAATAAAGTATACCGTAAAGTCGACAACTGTACAACCACTGAGTATACGTTCAAGTATAATATCAGCAAAGGAAGAAAGATTGAGTTGAATGCATAAATCCTGTAGACCAGATGCATCCAAATGTGTGGCGCCATTTTTTGCGCAACTTAGAAATATCTTCAAAAAACAAGTCTTTCTTTTTCAATAATTCATTTATAATGATAAAGCCTTCCGACACAGATCACTATCTTTCGGCACACAGTTAATGAACAAAAACTCACTCTGTTGAGTTCTTTAATATGAAAATTTTCATCGTCCAGCACCGAAGTTGTCATTCGTATAGATACATTAGTATATTTCCATATTCAGAAATTAAACGAGTCAAAGACTGAAATCCTGACTTCCGTGGCTAAGAGAATGAGGAGAATTTTAGTTCGTAACAACGCTTTGTCAGAATGAAACTTCACATGAAGAAATTATTTCATATGATTTAATGCAAAGATAGATTAATTAAATTGCAACACTAAAATATGAATCTAAAAAAAGCCTAAGCAACAAACAGTATAGCACAAAGAGGGAAAAAGGAAAAGACTACGAGCTGATTTTAAATCAAGTTTGCGACATTAAGCCTAACAAACAGTATTTGGTCAACAGTGGCCTGACAGGTTGAAAGACGAGCATCTTCAACATATCGGCTCTAAGGCACAATCCAATCATTAATCGGCATCTATGGGCATTACCGGTTTGCAATAAACAACCAGCCATCCAGTAAAAGAAAACTACCGCACTTCACCAACAAATACCACAAAATTTAGACATTCACATGACACCCTCACGTTGCGAACACACACACACACACACACTCATGTGCATACATTCAGACACACAGACACATCACCTCCACACTACAGACCTTTACCTCTTTTTGCAACAGATCGCGTCCTGCAGAATTCCGCACTATTTGCTAGGAATCAGATGATGCTGAGATGAGTGGTCTGATAAAGCAGTCTAATTTCAATCAATCGAGTAAATTTGTTCCACGTGATTGCACCTGTTTCGCGTTGTAGTGTCGCTACTTTGAATCATCCAAAATAAGGTAAGCTAAGAATTGTGCTTCGTAAAACTTGACAAGTTAAATCTGTTTTATCATAGCCCGAATGAGTTATATTCGATCAACTATCCCTTGATAAAAAAAAGAAAGGTGAATGAATTTAGCTATCACTTCATTGCCCAAGTCATTAATTAACTGACTCGAACTAAATTTATCCTTCTATGGAACTTAACATATGCTTCCCCCACTGCAGATAGGAAAGTTTATTGCTAACAAAACAAATGATGATACGGAAACGAATTCAATACGGAATAAAAGCATACGAGAACTCCTTGGCCACACTCCAAGTACTACAATGAATGAATGCGTGAAATGAGAGTGAACAAATAGTGAAAATTTGATGGAAAACAAAATTTTGGAAAGTTCAACAACTTGTTGATGATAAAAAAAAATGAAAGTTTTTTTTTTTTTTTTTCATCGTAACCCTCCAAAAATACGGAATCTCAAAAATCTGATTCAAGAATTCCAAAAAATTTGTCTACAGCAGAAGGGGGCATGGTTTCCGTTAACAATCAAAAACGTTTCCACCCGCCATTACACTGAGATTATTATATCATTAGGAAATCAGCAATCTAGGGATAGATGTGACCCAACACGCAAAAACAATATTTCAAACTGGCGTTACAACTGCCACTGGCAGCTTTGCACACAAAACAATCAAAAATGACATCAAATCCTGAATTTCCCCATTATAAAATCAAAAGCTTACTATCCGGCAAAAATTAGAGGATTTGAAATGTCGCAACAACTCTATTTGACTTTATCTATTTTCGAAGCTAAACTTGCCATGATCATTTCTGAAATTATATTGAATTGCATTTCAGATGTTTTCAGAAGATCCCCATTTCAGGAATGATGTTTCCAATCAAAATTTACTTAATCTTTATTATCTGTAAAGTGAATATTTGAAAAAGAGGACTTCAACTGCAAGACTATGTGCGGCACAGTGTAACAAATTCCAGGTCAGACAATCATCCCACAACGCAATCTTTTAAGAATGCAATGTACAAAAATCATTCCTCAATATTTTATTCAGCAATGCACAATTTTGGAGCATTAAGTTCCCAACTTTTTTAGCAAATGAGAACGAAAAATAACATTGTGCGCTTTAGTGAATATGTTAGCCATACGCATTTGGGATACTTGAGGGGTTATCGCAATGACACATTCGTCGAATTTTTGATTTGCGACATCTTCTGCAATATGCGGAATCGCGTTGATCATTTCTGGAGCACTAGTCACCTAAATGTGATCAAAATTTGAACGATAAATAATATGATTTGAATTCGAAAAAAAATAACGGCATATCTTTTCGCATTTCGAATGACCAAATTACAATAAATCACCTTTCGACGGATCCATTCACGAAAAATACCGGTTTCGACAAACCATTCTGTAAAGCGTCGAGCAGATTTAGATGTATGTGAGGCGACCAGCTGAGCCTTGCTAGTCCGAATCGATTCAAAATCACCATTTGACTCGGCGATAAATGCCGCATAAAAACTGCAACCTTTGTAGGGCCAAATTAAAGATGCGAACCATGACAGCATTGCCTGAAAGCTTTTTTGACATGAAATAAATTTCGGCAACTTATTTCTCGTATCTAAAAATACTTTTTTAAAGATGAAATCAAAAAAACTGCCTCCTCACTTTTCTCCGTTCAAAACCGGACTAGTTCACATTCCAGTTCATTAAAAGTTATATTCCACTTCAAAACAAAAACTAACTTTCTGAAGCAAAAAATCAGCGCGAGAGCCTTCACCAACGGCGACAGCTTCTTTGAGTTTTGTGACAAGATTTATTGCAAGCTTTCTGGGTATCAAAAGTTTCTCGCATAATGCGAATGCGTTTTTTGCTTTAAAATCAATATTCTCATTTGCAGCACACAGTTTGGTCAGTTGTGGTACAAATATACCGCCGTCAAGATCGACTATAACAAGGTCGTCCTCAAAACAAAGTATCTAATATTTTCAAAATTATAACTAGTTCATGAATGTGAAGAAATTTCTCAGAATCGACAGTGAGAAATTTCTAATGACTTGTGAAATCTACCTGGATGAGATCATCAGTGTACCGATTCTTGTCCTTGACAACTAAAGCTTTCAATCTATACATGTTTGTCCTAAAATTTATTCGAGATTAAAAAGCACTGCTGCTTCAAAGAAGTGACCACATCGACAAATTAAAATGCCAATACTATAAATGTCGCAAAGAAAAAGGACAAAAAAACGTCCTAACCTTAATAAACCTATGAGATACGGTGTCGGAGAATTTACTATTTCCAACAAAGAATCTGGCAAAACCGGGATTAATGTATAAGGCCATGAAAATGGATGCAATAAACAAGCGATTGACTGAACTGCATGACATACGCACTGTACCTGAAAGTATTTCGGTAAGGAATCGTCGACCTAGTTTTAGAAATAATGTTGAAATCATTCTGATATTTTCATCATTTTCTTTTTTTGTTTTATGGTATTTCATCTTTTTCAAATCTAAGTTGGAAATATAATTTTCTTCTACTCGCTAACTAGTTGATCTCACATATATACATTTCCTGAGAAATTACCGAGCCACCGGCTATAATAACTCGTTGCTCAGCCAATAAAGCTCCAATTACAGCAACTGTAACTTCTGGACCCATACGCCGCACAAATGCAGAACAGTCTGACTGACCCAGTATAGGGCCCTGCCCTCGGATTACTATATTTCGCTTGGTACCATCCTTTATTTTTTCAAAAATATGCAAAGAATTACCTGAAATGAGATAATAACTCTTAAAGACTGTAATTCAGTACAAGAGTGAAGTTCTTTCAAAATATTAGAAATTTAAAATCTTTCCTAAACTCAGAAATTACAATCTGTTAAGAAAGTCTAAGATTTTAACCATCAGTAGGAAATGTGCATCGATAAACAACATTGAGGAAGTTCTTCAATCTTTCCATACTATCATGCAGATAACACACACATTCCCGAACAAGCGCAAGATAAAATAGTGATGCATGAATCGGTGAAATGATAGCAAAAACTTCGGGCAAATCACCTTCTTTTGAACAAGTGGCTGTAAAGAAACTTGTTTTCAATTATCAACGGCATAATACCATTTGTAAACCAAAAATGTAATTGTACTTGATTTTTCCGAAATGTAATGACATTACCTGTAAGACTGAAATAAAACAGTACAATTGACTGACCTTAGATATACAGGTTGATAATAAATTTTAACAATAGGAAAATCACTACATAATATTTCGCAGTACAGACAAGGAAAAGTGGTAAATATAAAAAAGTTGCAAATGTTAAGAAACATGATATACTTTTTTAAAAAATGAAGAAACAAAAAGAAAACACCTTTAATTGTGAAATAAATATCGAAAACAGTACCTTGTTCACGACTCGCTTCGTGCCTTCTTATCAAATGACGTACACAATATGCGAAAGTTCTAAAATTCATTATCATCACTATTCCATTAAATAGAAAGTGGATGATACAGCTGGCTTTATTGGATGCGAGAGATTTCATAAATTTCAATAATTTAAGGGAAAAACATCAACAGCTAGAGCAATGAAATAGTGAAATGTACCGACTGGCAAGCATAGCAGATGTAATCAAACTGAAACAAATATAGGAGCAAAAAGACATGAAAACAAAAGATCAAATATTATAAAATCTTGAAAGTAATGAGTTAAAAAAGGCCATAGTTGATGGCATTTTTCATTTGCAAGTATGTTGCCAGGCAGCCTATGCATATGAAAATTAAAGCTTGGTTAGAAAAATCTCCAAAAAAGGTAAGAAAGAATATTATCTGAAAATAGAAAATAAATATTTCGAAAGCAGAAAAATTTCTTGAAGAACGTTTGCAGCAAAAGCTAACCTCTTGCCTGATTCATCTGTAAGGGTCAATGTAAATTCTTCGTCGCCTGGCCAGCGATCGCTTTCGATGAAGGCTTTGGCTCGGGTAAAATCTGGGATAAATAAATCTGGACAGTCGGTCTGTGAATTGTGACTTTCAATCAAATTTTCGTCTGAAATTCGCATTCAAAAAACAAGTCACATTCACCGAAACATTTCCAATATCTTCTAGATATTTGCTCGAAGTGCTGTAGAACTTCTACATTAAACTATCAACAACTAAGTTATAAACAAAAAAAATTTTTCGAAGTATACAGAACTCCAGACCCACTTACTATTTCTTTCTGGATAAATATAAGCAACACAAGGTACATAATCGCATCTGATATTTTCATACGGTAAGCAGTTCATCTCATTTCTGAAAAATATTTCTTATAAAGATGAATCTGACCGAAAAATGCCTCCTTTTTTCATGTCTGTTATTAAAATGTTTCTTTCAAATATAGTTGAAAATATGGTTTTGCTCAGGCAATTCATCACAAAGTCAGTATTGAATTTATCGTGCCTATGAAAAAATTAGCGTTGCTGTAATGCAAATCAATCAAATTTCACATTTCATTTTGTAGTTCAAAGTATCGTTTTATCAAATGAACACCTTTTAACAAGATTTACAATGAGAGCTCGATCAAATAGGTGTGATTCCATACATTCATAAAAAGCATTCAAATGCTTATCATAAAGAGCGAATGTTTTTTGATGAACCAACTTTGCTCGGGTTACTTGCCTTTTCAGTTTAACATTTATACCGTTGCTTTCATCCTGAATTTTGCCACATTTGTCATTTTTATGAATATGCAATTTGGAATTTTTTATTCTTGCAAATTCCACAAACAAAAGACTTCCATTCGACTATGATCCCTTAGTCGGAGCTACATATTTAACACTTATCAGTTATCACGAAATAAGGACAGAATCTCTTGATTGGATGAACTGTTTAAAGTGAACATTTGGCACACCTTTTTTACTCGATAAAGAAATTGATGTAACTTACTGAATCACCAATGTATGCGAGACTTTGTTGAGAAGTTTGTTTTTTGGCAATAGTTTCATTGGAATACTCACTCAATGGAACTGGACGTTTTGAAGTTATAAAATCATTCCTTAAATGATTTTAATTCATTTTAAATGGAATCAAATACCTCTCAAAAATTAGCGAACGATTGATCACAAGTAACGAGAGAAGATAAGAAGTATATCCGAAATATATCCCCAAATTCCAGTCAGAGCTGATCATCCCTCTCCCTATCACTTCCTGCCTCGTTATGTAAGTTTATTCAAAAGTACAGCGCCAGGTAAACTTTTGATTAAACAAAATTGGTAAAGAGATATGTTGTCACAGGTGCGATGAATCATAGGCAAGCATACACAAAAGTTGACAAATCGATAAAAAGAATCTCATATTGAATAGGTCCATTCGCTTAATATTTCTTTCAATTGGTCTTTAAAAATAAAAGAAATGGTCGCATTGAAAAATGCACAGATTTACATATATATATATATATATATATATATATATATATATATATGTGTGTGTGTGTGTGTGTGTGTGTGTGTGTGTGTGTGTGTGTATGTACGTACGTGTATTTCAATAGACCATAGGGGAAAACGATATCGAAATAATTTGCGATGTACATTTACATTTCGTTGACGAAAATAGTTTAACTGACAGCATCTATTAGAAGTCTTCCTGCTGCGTTCGTTCTTGTCTAAGGATTTCACTCGGAATTAAGGAATCTTCTATGGAAATTCAATTCATTCAATTTTTTTCTAACCCTATAACTTTAGTGGGAAATTAAAAACTCTTAATTTCGATGGAAAATTAGTGAAAAAAATGGCTCATTTGCTAAACAAATTAGTGTTTTAGCACGTGTAGACATGATTTCACTATACAACAAAAAAAGGCCGTAATTGAAAATTTCATATGTTTCATTTAATGTGACAGTTCACTGGACATCACAGTCAACATAATCGGCAGCAGTCCATCTTTGTCTTTACACCATATCTTTGAATCTCCTCCACTATTATGCGAATACTTCCCATGAGTATTTATGTAAAATACAATTTTGAATTGCAATTTTGAATTCCTTAGAAAGCAGTAACGCAGTATTTTTCACATTGATAATAAAAGTAACCTTATAATTGATTTATGATGAGGATTGGGAT
Organism: Onchocerca flexuosa; assembly: GCA_002249935.1. Lineage (NCBI taxonomy): Eukaryota > Metazoa > Nematoda > Chromadorea > Rhabditida > Onchocercidae > Onchocerca > Onchocerca flexuosa. Next base: position 203,698 of record KZ269996.1, on the reverse strand, counting down.
GGTTCGGTCCCGACATTCACTTATTTCGCTTCTCTCCACACAAATCCTGTCTGCTTAGTCGACTGATCTGAAAAACAAATTAGTTTCACAGGAAATTTAAACGAAATGAAGCAGTGAGTAAGTGAATAAGTCAGTGAATGAGTCACGTACGTTCCTTACACGTGACTATTTCCACCAGCAAAAGCTTATCTATTCGATGGAATAATGCAGTTGAGTAATCAGAGCAGTGAACAAGGAAGCAATGCCATACAATTCCCTCCCATACAGAATTGGAAATGAAAATGCGTACACATGCCAACTGATTTCCCCTCATGCCCCACAGTTCACAGCTGAGCAACCCGAAAGGTTCCAGCTTCCAGCAAGTTTACTTCTTTAAGAAGTTGCCGAGGAAAACTTGCATCTGAACAGTTGCAACCAATGATGCCAAACGTATCCCCTCCAGCCTTTCTTCTTTCCATGCAAACACAGTAAGTACTATAGCAACCTACTTTGCTAACTTCTAATGCCTCCGCGATATCATCAACAACATCTACTTTACCTGCTGCATTACAAAACAGTGCTATTGCTATCATTGATTATTTTGATATTTAGAGCACACTTTACAGCAAAATTGCACAGACAGCGGCTGAATGTTTCCGACAGTGTGAAGAAAGTCGAAGCATACTGTTCTGTCATCCTATCATTGCTCGATTCTGAGTAGTTTGGATTATCTAGTGATAACAACATGCTAAGAGTTCTTTGCTCGAAGTTTAGGAACTTCGAGAATGGAAAAACATCGGCCTTGTAAGCATTCTCTCAGGTTTCATCTCATGGTATGTAATGAATTGCATTTTCAGAAAAATAAAGTCCAATTTATTTGTTGGCATCAAAGTGTGATGTAAATTTTCGGAACATCGAATAGTAAGACGGTTCATCAACGAGCAAATACACTAACAATTTTCGGATTATTTTTAGACGGAATGGAAGTACTCAAATTGCCACTTGCTTTTAATAGACAATTCATTTGTATCTCAAAACTTTTAGCTACTCACCACTCTACCATTCGTTATTTTTTAATTTGAATAAGGACCTGCAATCCCACTTCATTTAAATCACAACGATTGCAAGAAGTGAGAGAACATTTTTTTTTTTTTTTTTTTGGCGATTGGTCATGATAGTACCTTATATATACGAAAACAAAGCTAAATTATCGATTTAAATTCTATACAGTCAAATTGCATTTACTGAGATATATTTTCCTCTACCATTTATAATGAGGAATCTCAATACTGACTGACGTTTGAACTCATCTATTCTGATTAGATTTCTTTATGATTCTTGAAATCTCCGTTTTATTTGCTTAAATCGTTGTCAATTAAAGCGGTGGCATTGTAGCTATGTATTAAACAATAATTGTGGAAAAATGATGAGATGTTTGATGACAAAAATACTTCGATATATTTGTAAATAGTAAACATCGGAGAAATATGAATGGAAAATTGCAAGTTAATTTTCCAAATTTCCGGCATATTTATGATTTCCAGAAGAAAATTATAGTTTTGTGAGCTGGAAATTTGAAGTCCACTACCTATTTTCAGAGTGTCGCTGAAATCGCGAGGATAAGAGAAGAAAACCAGTGATTCCTTTGTTTCAAATTTGAGATTGCATATTTGATGTAATTAATTGTGAAATCCTTTTTTTTTGTCTATCAAGTCAATAAGCTTTAAAAAAAGTTCTCTTTCATCATGTTAACCATAAGCAAAATCTCATGGGCACCAAAGGCGCATGCCCATACGACAATAAAGGATCTTTCTTGTCTCTCCAAAATGATACCAGGATCCTCCATCCACGAAGAAGATGAGGACCCTGAGTACAAAAATCATTTCAATGAATTAGCTGCCATGATCTCGGTCGGATCGTCCAGCTCGTGGTATATCAATTTTTCTTTATTTCGTAATCCCATCTCCCTCTTTTTCGTTTTGTAATTTTTTTTTGTAATTTTCTATGAAAGTTGTCCTTTGATAATATCGAAGTTGTACTGTTGATGTAATTGCTGTTGTAATATTTGCTGCGTCCGTTGATTAACAAATTAATCATAATAAAGGATTTAATTACCCAAGTTTGAGTGAGCGAAACAGCAAGATTTGAAGAAACTGTGAGAACAGAAGAACGGAGTTCAACCTTACAATTTTGTCACTATAAGAAAGAAAATAGCGACACAGAGTAATTTCCCAGACGTAAAGATTAAGAATTTAAGAAATAAAAAATTATCGATCAGTGAATTTTATTTCTTGCATATATTTTAGATAAAAGCAATGAGATTTATTGTGACCTTGCAATCTAATTTCTATTTTGGAACAACTTCGAAATAATTGTACATACAAAGTCTCTTTAACAGCTTGGAAATCGTTCGTTGCTTTTGAAAACAATTGTTTTCAAATTTTCGTTTTTAAATTGAAAACACTGTTGTTAGATCTGACCTCTCATTTTTCAATTTTTCAAAGAAAATAAATAGTTGCACTTGAAAATTTAGTTAGAGATTTGTATTAAAAATCGATATGCATACTGTAAAATATTTACCTAAGCGTTGATTTTGAGCAGGAATTTGACATACTTTATGTGACTTTGATTGGAAAGTTATCACATTATTCTAGATGGAATCTGACTGAACTATTGAAATTACGTGAGGTATCTGAATATCTTAAAATAAATAAAGCAATTATTAATGCATATTTATATTCAAGGAAAACCTGTAGGTTATGTTTTGAAACGGTGTGAAATTCTATTTCAAACATAGTTCAATAAAAATGTTTAGTTATTATTCTGACTTATTAACTGTTTTTTGGAAATGACAATTTTTGAAAAGTTTGAAAAATGACCACCATTTATCGAGTAGATGTCAGTGACCATTTTGGACACCCACGTATATGCGAAATATGGTGGTAGAATAACTAAATACACATCCGGGTAGAACTGATACAAAAAATCGGAAGATCCATATAGCATCCCGAAGAGACAACATACAGCAAACGATGAGGAGAGCACGAATGACAGAAATAGAGGTGAAATGTGATACTGTGAATTTAAAAATAAATTAGAAAATGAACGTCAAAAACTAAATGAAATTTTGAAAAGAGTTAAATGATGAGAATAAATTCAAGTCCCTTGTTTTCAAAATGGAATATAAAAATAATTGAAATATGTGTTGTTAATCATTTTGATTTTTAAATACCAATCAATAAACTGCTATATTACGATTGTGATCAATCAGAACCGAAAAATGAAGCAGAAATAAAACGAAAAAATTTGCTTAAAAGAAAACATTATAGCCACGTACTAATAGAAGCAATTATTCAACTTTAGAAATAATTACTAAATCAGTGTTTCAATGGTAGATAAAAGAATTGTCGAAGCTTCTCCAAAGTTTTAGAAAAGTTATGAGGAAATCTTTGGGTTATTTATTCGCAGCGTAAGGGCTATCAAAGAATAGCTTAAAAAATGCCTAGGAAAGAGTACTTTGAAACTGTTGATTGAAAAATTTAAAAGATTATTTTTGATTTTTCGGTTTATAAATACCGAAATAAAGACTGAAAGTATTCAACGAATTCGGAGAAATATGACAAATGATATGAAGATTCATGATTGATATGAAGGTTGTTATGAAGATCAATGATATGAAAATGTATAATCGATAAAGCGCAAAGTAGGAATATGGCTTCGAATACAGTGCAGTTCGAAATATTAAAAGGAAGATAAAAAAAGTAAACCAAATCGTATTCGTTAGAAACTATGGGAATTTCAGCGAATAAAACTCCATGGAAGAGCTTATTTGTGAAAAAAGAAAAAAAAAAAAGAGCTAACAATGTTTAAAAGGCATGCTTGATAAAATTTAAACAAGTTGATTAAAGCTAAATAACATAAATTATAAGCTATAGTTAAACTGTAATTATCTCAGTATCGCGTTTACATTCCATCACTACCATCAGTAATAAAGCACTGAAATTTCAAATGTCTTATGCCATAGTTGATTTAAATGTTAATAGGAATTTGAAATCAAGTTAACATAAAAAATTAAAGTAAAATATACGTAGCGACATGTAATAGCTATAAATATTATGCATTCGATAACTTATGGTTCATCCTCTATTTGTCTTAGGTTTGATTAAAATAAACAAGTCTAGTTCATTTAATTTAATCCAAAAAATTGAGAATTATTTTTTGGCACACGAAAAAGGCACTATTTATGGCAGTATACTGTTACGCAAGAAAACTATTGTGCAATCTGTTTGCACATTACCAGAAATAATAACACTGCTTAACGCTTCTTAAAAAAGTTTTTGATTGCTATATGTCAAATCAGTTCATTTATTTCACTTTAGGGTTTAATAGTTGAAATCATAGGCCATTGGGTGACACTCTTTCGTCTCTACCTTCCTTAAAACTGTTGATAACAAATGTCCTATTGCATAATTAATGTCATTCAGCCACAGTCAATTTTACTGCTTGTAACGTATTCAAATCGAGTTCTTTAATAAGTTAACAAGCATATTTTTATTGTTTCCTTTCAAAAGATAACTTATAATAACTATGTTTTACATAAATACTCATGGGAAGTATTCGCATAATAGTGGAGGAGATTCAAAGATATGGTGTAAAGACAAAGATGGACTGCTGCCGATTATGTTGACTGTGATGTCCAGTGAACTGTCACATTAAATGAAACATATGAAATTTTCAATTACGGCCTTTTTTTGTTGTATAGTGAAATCATGTCTACACGTGCTAAAACACTAATTTGTTTAGCAAATGAGCCATTTTTTTCACTAATTTTCCATCGAAATTAAGAGTTTTTAATTTCCCACTAAAGTTATAGGGTTAGAAAAAAATTGAATGAATTGAATTTCCATAGAAGATTCCTTAATTCCGAGTGAAATCCTTAGACAAGAACGAACGCAGCAGGAAGACTTCTAATAGATGCTGTCAGTTAAACTATTTTCGTCAACGAAATGTAAATGTACATCGCAAATTATTTCGATATCGTTTTCCCCTATGGTCTATTGAAATACACGTACGTACATACACACACACACACACACACACACACACACACACACACACACATATATATATATATATATATATATATATATATATATATATGTAAATCTGTGCATTTTTCAATGCGACCATTTCTTTTATTTTTAAAGACCAATTGAAAGAAATATTAAGCGAATGGACCTATTCAATATGAGATTCTTTTTATCGATTTGTCAACTTTTGTGTATGCTTGCCTATGATTCATCGCACCTGTGACAACATATCTCTTTACCAATTTTGTTTAATCAAAAGTTTACCTGGCGCTGTACTTTTGAATAAACTTACATAACGAGGCAGGAAGTGATAGGGAGAGGGATGATCAGCTCTGACTGGAATTTGGGGATATATTTCGGATATACTTCTTATCTTCTCTCGTTACTTGTGATCAATCGTTCGCTAATTTTTGAGAGGTATTTGATTCCATTTAAAATGAATTAAAATCATTTAAGGAATGATTTTATAACTTCAAAACGTCCAGTTCCATTGAGTGAGTATTCCAATGAAACTATTGCCAAAAAACAAACTTCTCAACAAAGTCTCGCATACATTGGTGATTCAGTAAGTTACATCAATTTCTTTATCGAGTAAAAAAGGTGTGCCAAATGTTCACTTTAAACAGTTCATCCAATCAAGAGATTCTGTCCTTATTTCGTGATAACTGATAAGTGTTAAATATGTAGCTCCGACTAAGGGATCATAGTCGAATGGAAGTCTTTTGTTTGTGGAATTTGCAAGAATAAAAAATTCCAAATTGCATATTCATAAAAATGACAAATGTGGCAAAATTCAGGATGAAAGCAACGGTATAAATGTTAAACTGAAAAGGCAAGTAACCCGAGCAAAGTTGGTTCATCAAAAAACATTCGCTCTTTATGATAAGCATTTGAATGCTTTTTATGAATGTATGGAATCACACCTATTTGATCGAGCTCTCATTGTAAATCTTGTTAAAAGGTGTTCATTTGATAAAACGATACTTTGAACTACAAAATGAAATGTGAAATTTGATTGATTTGCATTACAGCAACGCTAATTTTTTCATAGGCACGATAAATTCAATACTGACTTTGTGATGAATTGCCTGAGCAAAACCATATTTTCAACTATATTTGAAAGAAACATTTTAATAACAGACATGAAAAAAGGAGGCATTTTTCGGTCAGATTCATCTTTATAAGAAATATTTTTCAGAAATGAGATGAACTGCTTACCGTATGAAAATATCAGATGCGATTATGTACCTTGTGTTGCTTATATTTATCCAGAAAGAAATAGTAAGTGGGTCTGGAGTTCTGTATACTTCGAAAAATTTTTTTTGTTTATAACTTAGTTGTTGATAGTTTAATGTAGAAGTTCTACAGCACTTCGAGCAAATATCTAGAAGATATTGGAAATGTTTCGGTGAATGTGACTTGTTTTTTGAATGCGAATTTCAGACGAAAATTTGATTGAAAGTCACAATTCACAGACCGACTGTCCAGATTTATTTATCCCAGATTTTACCCGAGCCAAAGCCTTCATCGAAAGCGATCGCTGGCCAGGCGACGAAGAATTTACATTGACCCTTACAGATGAATCAGGCAAGAGGTTAGCTTTTGCTGCAAACGTTCTTCAAGAAATTTTTCTGCTTTCGAAATATTTATTTTCTATTTTCAGATAATATTCTTTCTTACCTTTTTTGGAGATTTTTCTAACCAAGCTTTAATTTTCATATGCATAGGCTGCCTGGCAACATACTTGCAAATGAAAAATGCCATCAACTATGGCCTTTTTTAACTCATTACTTTCAAGATTTTATAATATTTGATCTTTTGTTTTCATGTCTTTTTGCTCCTATATTTGTTTCAGTTTGATTACATCTGCTATGCTTGCCAGTCGGTACATTTCACTATTTCATTGCTCTAGCTGTTGATGTTTTTCCCTTAAATTATTGAAATTTATGAAATCTCTCGCATCCAATAAAGCCAGCTGTATCATCCACTTTCTATTTAATGGAATAGTGATATTTATTTGCTTCCTGTAATCTTGTATGCATACAAAATTCTTTTCCATTTCTCGAGTAGACTTTTCTTTTTTCTTCGCATTCTTTGCACTGTCTCAAAATAGCAATTTTTGATACTCCAAGTTAAATTTCATTGCGTGATTGTTTAACAGCAATCGACTGATCGATCGAACCAATTGGGCCACGTGATCGATTCTTATAATTTGATTTTGAGGAAAATTCTTTGTTCTGGATAGCTTAATAAAATAGTAATCAATATCAAAGACATCAATTGTAATCTAAAAATCTTGAATATATACATTTCAGTCCTAATTTCTTTTATTTGTTGGTTTTTTTTTTTTTTTTTAACCTGAAATATTTGTGAATCAGAGAAACAGGAACAGGGAGAGAGAATATGATTGATAAAAGAGGAGATAGAAAACAGAGATGAAAGAAAAGAAAGACGAGAGATGTCTGGTCACATTGGAAAAGCTATTTAATTAACATGACGATTATATCTGAAGCTTTAATCAACAATTTTCAATGCTAACAAGGTGTATCTCCTTTGTTTGTTGAAGGTTTCTTGAGGTTCAACGGATTTTGAAGTTTTTTAAAGGAAACACTTTCGATTGGTGGTAAATGATACGTCACATCGTATCTCATAATAACATTACCAATGTAGGCCCACATCTTACTTTCTCAGATATCTTGAAGATCATCGAATCAGAAGTATCAATGAATGCCGGCGATTATAGAAGCCATATATATATATGTATATATATATATATCATCACTATTAGTTCTTTTCAAATCTTTTTTTCGATGTACGTCATCAATGTTTTTCCTCCAAAGAAAGCTGCAAGTATTGTCCATGGACTGGAATGAAATATTTTCAAGGCGTCAATATTTTCGGAGCAGATTGTGGAGAGAGACAACATTTTATCGTATACTACATGCATGCAAACACCCTTTCACAACTACCTCATTTTCACTCTCAGCAGCAAACCCTCATTTCATCTAACTTTTCCAAGAGAAGCCACTTGGTGCGGTGTTTTCGTAATGTGTACTTTTCTACTCCCTGTTTTCGTTTGCCGTTAGTTTTTAAATTATGAACGTTTGTTGTTCGTCACTTGAAAGTTCAAAAATATATTTTTTTTAACCAAAAAGTCCTGTTATAGATCATCCGATTGTTGTACAAGGATCGTATATTTCTAAATCAAAAGATAAAGAGTTATTTGGAGTATTTAGTCCTAAAGATTTGGTTGCTTGAAAAAAAAAAAAAAAAATGGAAAGAATGGAATAAATGAAGATTGAAGGAATGTCGTTTTCCCAAGTTCAATTTTGCTTTGATTTCATATTTTAAAGCCAATTAGTTTATTTCTCTTGCATTATTACTACTGTCTTTTTTACTTCTGTTTTCACTAATTTAATTTCTAGTGAATGCTGCAACTGCATCTTTTAAATAAAATAACCGGAAATTCTTAGAATTCCTTTCACATGTTCAGATTATAGTCACCACCTCCACTGCTTTTTTATTTAAGAAATTGGGAATTTACATGCTAGTAGGTTGAATAACAGGTCTTGAAAAATATGTGTAAAGTAAGTTTGTTTCTTAAGTTTCTTAGTCGCAGCATTAGTCAGTAACAGAGGAAATGAAAGATTATTTGAATGTTACATACTTCTTCTGAACTTTGCAGTTATCTGTTAGAATAGGTTGGTTATCTGGCTGTATAACAAGCCTGAAATATCTTATCTCCAAGTTCTCACTCTGTCTTCTAATCTATTCGATGTCAATTTGTAGAGAACATCTCGCCGTAGAACTTGTTCAATTCTAATCACTTTTTCCCTCTTTACAACATACGAACATTGAAGTGCTAACCATTGTTTTATTAAAAATAATTGTATTTGCTAGAAAAGTTGCTGTCTTTTATATCCTTAGAATGATAGCAGCATCTCAGTGAGGATGAGATCGACCAGAAATTATCTGAGATATCTGTCCAACATCATGATGTCCTTAATTATATTAGTGGATTTAGTAAAACTTAGTGATATGCTGCTGGAGTCTGTTAGTAAGAAAAAAATCTGACTATAAGGAGTTAGGTATTTCTTCATCGCTTCCTTCCATCATTTCTTTATCATAATCTTCCTTTTCGATCTTTCCTTCATAGATCCTTCCTTTCTTTCTCTCTCTTTCATATATTCTTCAAGTCTACTTTATATTAAACCAAGCTCTAAGAATGGAAGGCATACAGAATTTTCCATTTTCGAGTTAGATTGTTTTTCAGCTTAGAGATGCTTTTGCTTCTGGTTACATGTTTGTAATATGTATCACAGCGAGTCCACTTATGACCCTATTTCTTATAATTGTTCCTTTCCGTTGTTAAAAGTATTTTTGATACGATCAATTCTATAATTTTAATTCTTTTCGATTTTCATGAGTATTATAAGCATTCGTTTTGAGCATTAGCATTTTTAGACTATTTCTTACTCATGATATTGCAATATTATGATTCATGAGTTATAAAATTTCTCAAAAAAGATTTTAAGGAAAAAATAATTTCTTCCTATCGATCAGATATCGATCGATTACCTAATTTGATTAAATGCATCAAAGTTTCTTCAGTGAAAAATATGACATTTCTGATTGGTGAGAACATTATTTTCTAGAAATGGTTTAATGGTGATCGAAGTTATGAATGATCATATCCCATCTGATTAGATTGATATAATAAAGCCAAGTGAAGAGGCGAGCAAGATAGGTAAGAGTAATTAGTATTCACAATCTTTCAGCAATGATATATTGAACTGAGCACTTCTGAATCATTTGTGGGAAAGGAACTGGATAGAAGAAAAGAAATAGAAATTAAGACCCTGTGTAGAAGGAACTATGCAAAAAGCGTTAGTAATGTTAGATTATGCGGAATGATTTTTTTTTTCTTGAAGACTTCTGAGAAAAAATACTTCAGTCTACAGTCATTGCTTCGATTCCACTATCTTTACAGTTTTTTTCTTTTGAATTTCATCACATTTCAACCCATTACCAATATGTTCGCTACAAAAAGTTACTCGATTCAGTGAGAGGTTAAAAAATGAACACTGCTACAAATAATATTGTACATTGTGCATTTTCATTTCATTTATTGAAATAATCTAATTGGTTCATCTCACTCTTTGGATACCAATGGATTTTACGATTTTCGAAATGTTTTGCCATTATTTATAAACCTTTAAACTTTCTTGAATATTTGTTAAGTAAAATTTATTACCGATACAAAATTGTGTCTGCAATACACATTTGATTAAATCATCTATTCGTATTTACGCATAATAACATGGAAGTCCAAAAAAAAAGAAAAAAAAGTGAGTGAGTTTGAAGTACGAATGATAATCTATTGGTGAAATGGATATCTGTAGGTGAAACAGCGAGTAATATAAAGCAAAATGTCGTGGAAATGTTGATTTGGATGGTACTGATTAATGGCTGCGTCTGCGGAATTGTCAGTTGTGTGGACTTGCATATTGGAGGCGTTTTTCCGATGGAAGCAGGTTCCGGCGGATGGGCCGGTGGTGAAGCTTGTCTACCGGCCGTCCAGATCGCTCTTCAGGATGTAAATGCCAATACCAATATTTTACCGGGTTATATGTTAAAAATGCATTATCAAAATAGTAAGGTATGTCTTCACAAATTGCTTCTTAGTTATCAATTTCTTTAAAAATTCAGTAAAGTGAAATTCCAGTGATGATCACTGCTGCTGAAAATTTAAAATATTTCATTTTTATTTACTAGTAATATAATATTTTGCCTTGTGCAGTAATATAACTAAATACTTCGGTCAGCAGAATTAACTATATTCACTTTCTCTCTAGCATGAATCTTCCATTTAGTGTCAGCCGGGTCTAGCAGCAAAACAAATGTACGAATTGCTATACAAGGCTCCGACAAAGTTGATGTTACTAGCTGGTTGTAGCCCGGTTACAACTGTTTTTGCGGAAGCGGCTCCAGTCTGGAATCTTGTTGTGGTAATGATTTTTGTTAAGCTTCTTACAGGTTTCTTTTTTTTTGCTTTATTTATTGTAGATAAGTCTGCATTTTGGTTGAACTGCTTTGATGCATTTTTTTAGCTTTCTTATGGTGGCAGTTCTCCAGCGCTCTCCAACAGACATCGTTTCCCGACACTTTTTAGAACGCATCCCACTGCAAATATGCAAAATCCAACAAGGTTTAACGTTTTTTTTTTTTTTTTTTTTTTTTT